>CABEGB010000635.1:0-65799 GCA_901521435.1 Crematogaster levior
CTGGATTTCCGACGTCCGATTGGCCACGAACGTCTTCCACCGCGTGGGGTGGCCTCGGATCCAGCCCAGCGCGACAGTGGAGTCGGACCAGAGGTGGACTGGCGCGGTCTCGAGCCCCAGGATCGTCCGCACGTGGGCCATCAGTCAAGCCAGGAGGGCTGCCGCGCACAGCTCCAGTCTCGGTAGTGTGATTTGCTTGATCGGCGCGACCTTGGTCTTGGCAGCAACCAAGCGAACCGTCCACTCATCTCCTTCTTTACTCCGTAGGTACACCACGGCTGCGTAGGCTCGCTCCGAGGCGTCAGCGAAGCCGTGCAGTTCCGCCTGGTGCTGTCTGGTGGCCCGCAGCCACCGAGGGACCCTGATCTCCGCCAGTGTCGGGAGATCGTCCAGGAAGGCCTGCCACGTCGCTGCCTCCGCCGTCGGGAGGGGGAGGTCCCAGTCGCGTGACAGTAGCCAGGTCCCCTGGACGAAGATTTTCGCGCGCACGACCACGGGGGCCAGCCAGCCCTGTGGGTCGAACAGCTGTGCCGCTTGCGAGAGGACCGTCCGCCGGGTGATCCCTCTTGCTGATACCGGCTGCACCACAAAGGCGAAGGTATCGTCCCCTGGGCGCCAGTGCAACCCCAGCGTCGAGTGGGTGGTGAGTGTCGTCCACATACGCACCCCAGGTTGCGACAGATCCTCCTCCGGAATGTCCTCCAGGATGTCCGGCTCATTCGATGTCCATTTTTTTAGGGGGAAGCCGCCATGCAAAGGCCCCGCAGCTGCCCCGCGAGGTTCCTGGCTTCCTGGATATTGGGTGCCCCTGACAGAACGTCATTGACGTAGACGTCCCGTCGCAGAGCGCTCGCGCCGTCTGGGAATCTCGCCTCCTCGTCCGTGGCGAGCTGATGCAGCGTGCGGATCGCCAGGAACGGAGCGCACGCAAGACCGTAAGTAACGGTATTTAACCTATATTCCGCGATTTGTCCGTCATCGCTTCTCCACAATATCCTTTGCAGGTCCCTGTCCTCTGGGTGGACCAGGATCTGCCGGTACATTTTCTCGATGTCCGCGGCGATGACGCACCGGTGCCACCGCCAACGGAGTAGGACGTCCGCTAATGACGGCAGCAAGTTCGGCCCCACCCGCAGGAACCGATTGAGGGATTCGCCGCCGGGGAGGGCTGCCGAGCCGTTGAACACGACCCGGAGCTTGGTGGAAGTGCTCGTCGGCTTGAGCACTCCGTGATGCGGTAGGTAGCACCCCTGCTTGTCCTCGGACAGTGCCGCGGCCCGCGTCATATGCCCGAGCCGCTCGTATTCCTCCATTAACGCTCGGTACATGCTCGCAAGTTGGCCGTCTCGCGCGAGCCGCTTCTCCACGCTGGAGAGTACCCGCGCGGCCACGTTCCGCGTCGCGGTGAGCTCCGGAATCGTGGACGCGGTCGGGAGTCGCACGACGTACCGGCCGCTCTCGGTGCGAGCGTGTGTCCGTGCGAAGAGGGCCTCGCACTCCTGCTCCTCCAACGTTAACGCGCGGTTAGCCTCTATCACCTCCTCCTGTTCCCAAAACCGTCGTACGAGGTGGTCGAGCGGCTCGTCCACTGAGCACATGTGCAGCGATGCGACATGTGACGCGACGGCACCAGCGGCGCCCGACACGATCCAACCTAACCTTGTCTCTTGTGCCACAGGTGCTAGATCCCCGCACCGTCGGATGCCCGGGGCAAGGATTGCGGCATGAGCGTCGGCCCCGAGGAGAACGTCGATGGGATCCGCGGAGGTGAATTCCGGGTCGGCCAGCGGAATGCCCCGGAGATGCGGCCACTCCTGCCCAGCGCCGCTTGCGAGTCCGGCGTAGACACTCAGCCGGGGAAGCACAATCGCGGACACGGTGAGTACTTCGTCACCACTCGCGCAGTGATGCAAACTTGCAGACCGAACAGCACGCTGTAGTAGGTGGTGGGGATAGGGTGGGGATGGTTTTCCGTGGGTGCCAGCGGCGCTGGCATGGCATTCCCACGGAAAACCATCCCCATCCTATCCCCACCACCTACTACAGCGTGCTGTTCGGTCTGCAAGTTTGCATCTATGCACTCGCGGTTGCCACGCCGAGTCGGACTTGTCCACGCGCGATGCCGGTCTGTCTTCCCCCCACGCCAAACACTGCCACCGAGGCTCGAGATCGCGGAAGTCGCAGTCGTTGCACGAGGGCCTCGGTAATTATTGAAACTTCAGAGCCCTGATCAATGAGCGCCCGGACGGGGTGCAGGTTACCGAACCGGTCACGCACCTGGATACGCGCGGTGGCAAGGAGGACGGCAACTCTACCCTCCGGAGGGTGATACGCGAAATGTGATGTTATTGCGCCCGCTGCAACGCAATTAGAGTCTGTCGCAGGTTCGCGAAACGCGTCATGCAACGCGGAGTGGTGACGTTTTTCGCACACCGAGCAATTGCGTTTTGACTGGCACTCACCTACCTTGTGCTTCCCCAAGCAATTGAGACAAAGATGATGGTCCTCCACAAAGCGCTTCCTCTCTGCTGCAGTCCTCTGGCGGAAGGCGTCGCAGGACATCAAGAAGTGGTCCTTGCGGCACAGGGAACACCGCTCCTTCTCCTTTCAGCTGGGCTCCTTCCGTTGTGCCAGGTGAGTCTTGGCAGTGACTCGCGAAGTTGACTCGGTCCTGGTGGGCTGCACAGCCTCAAGCGTGTGTAATCGACGCTTGAGGAACTCGTGCAGCTCCTCGTACGTGGGTGGCGTGCTTGTGCCGCCGATTGTGTCTTCCCATTCGCGCCTGGAGCGAGGATCGAGCATCTCCACGGAGAGGAATACAAACAGGTCCTTGCTGCTGGAGATGGGTCGGCCGATACTTTGCAACGAGCCGACGGTGCTCGTCATTGCATGAAACAGTCGGCGGAGCTCGGCCACCGACTCGCTTTTCATTTTGGGCAACGCAGTGTACGCTGCGTAGTACGAGCGCACTAGGAGACGTGGGTTCTCGTAATAGCGCAGCAGCGCTTCCCACGCTCGAGTAAAATTCCCGTCAGTCGTGGTGAGACTCCGGATCAAGGATTCTGCTTCTCCTTTCAGGCTCACCTTGAGATAATGGAGCCTGGTCACGTCAGAAATGGAGAGATCGTCCACGATGAGGGACCAAAACAGGTCGCGGAAGGGAGGCCAGTCTTCGTATTTCCCTGAGAAGCTCGGCAGCTGAATCCTCGGTAAGGTCGTCCGAGGAGGAGGAACCGTCTCCGAGGATGCCGGCTTCACATCCGCTGCGGCGGATTGGTATTCGAGGAGCAACGTCTTTTGCTCAAGGTACGTGCCCTCTGCGAGACCCATGAGGTCGTTTGTTAAATAATCGTGGTTTTCGAGCTCCTTAGGAAAGGAGCAAACCAACGTCTCGTGATGAGCCTCAAACTTTTCCCATCTTTTGTCGAGAACATGAAGGGTGTTCTTGACTAAGGCCGCGGTGATCCTCGCGGTACCCACCTTCTTCATGTTTTCGACCGTTCGTGCCATACGCCCGAAATGGTCGTTTTGTACCGCAATAAGCGCTTCCATTTTCCAGGTCAATGGAAATTGCAGTTAGCACGGAGTACTGACGTCTTCCGGCTGATATCCGGCTCGAAGGACCAAAAATGTTCGTGACTGGACGAATGAGCGAGGAAGAGATAAACGAGCACGCACACACAAATAAACCACGCAAGTTTATAACGCACAACAAAGTATATTTAACGAAAAACACAGTCAATCAAATCACAGTATTTACAGAAGATATTTACAGTTTTTAATACGTACAGGGCATACACGGTTCAGCGCACGGCACTGGACAACGCGAGTCCGCTGCGAGACGCGCGCGAGAAGTCCGAACGCGGGAGTCGCGGACCGAACCGACACTCGTAGAGCAAGCGACTCCAACAAGGGCGCGTATTACACGGCAGAGCAAGCAACTCTGCTGTCGCGAATACTATAAAAGGATAAAGATTATCCTTGAAGCTTGCGAAATATTCGTGCGAATTATCTCAAGACTGAAACTGAAGAAGTGCGGGTCGTGCTCGAATTGCTCGTAACAGACTGGCACTCGTCCCCACTTCGCATCCGTTTTTATACTGTGCTTTTCTGGAATGTTCTTTCCTGTCGTCGTTCTTTCCTCTTGAAGGAAATGACGATATAAAAAGAACATCCCAGAAAAGCCCGGAAGATTCTAATAAATAATTGGGGACGATTACAAGGTGTTAGATGTTTTTAAACGGCAGCGCCGCCGTTTGCGTTGAGCGCGCCCGGCGTGAGCGCGGCTAAGTTTCGCAGTGTTGAAATCGGGGCGTAAGTCCCGTGCGCAGCGCGAATGGAGAGCAACGACAGTAATGTGTGCGATGTAACACACATCACTGCCGCTACTCTCCACGTATGTTATTGCTGCATTGCACCACCTATGTTGCACAGGCCATGCAACACAGGCGATGCAATGCAGCGTGATGAGGGCTCAGCGGAGTCCTTCGTTCGCTCGCGAACATATTTCTTCTTTTTGTTAAATGAGTCTATGTTTTCACAAAAATGTAAGCCATATGTACTGATTAAATTTACGACTAAATAGAGATTAAACGGATATGAGTAGAGATTACAGTTTATAGTTAACGCGAAGATATTAAAGAGCAGATTTTAAGATAATACAATTGACTTTAATTTTAATATCATTTAATATAAAAATGTAAATGTAATAATATAAAAAATGTAAGCCACCCAGCAAACGCAGCGATGTAATATATATATCTCAGATTCATAACATTAAATATCATAAGATAACCAGTTACATAGTAAGTAACATACATGTATGTTACATGTACTTCTGAATGTCAGCAACAAAAACACTTCTCTGATATATCAGAGAAATGTATCACTGTACTTTAAATATTATATTTATGATATTTAATTGTGCCATTTTATATCACATAACAGATACATTTCAGATATAGAACGTTAGGTAACATATACATTTCAAATGCATAACATATATGTATATAAATAAGTAAAATCCGTATCTGACTAATTTGAAAATTCAGATTGAAGATTGAAATTTGAAATTTGACCAAACAAGACAAAAAAATTTTAGCTACTTAAATTAAGCACTTTTTTGTTCTGTTTGGTCAAATTTCAATCTTCAATCTTCAATCTTTAATGAGTATAAAAGGGATTTAATTAATAGAATAATGAAATAAGGATTATTTAAAAAACTTTTTGAGTTTGAGAAATTCATAATATATTTATATATTTAACTTACATAACTTTCTAACATTTCTTTATGTGTTCGTCTAACTTTCTCTATATTTCTAATAGTTGTTTTTTAATAAAAAATTAAACAAGTAATGAGAAAATAAAATGTGAACTCTATATAGTAGATAGCATGTTCATCTAATAGCATTTTCGATTTGTTAACTCAAATCGACTCCTGACTCTAAAAGTGTAGAACTTTTAGTCAAGGATCGGGTCGAGTTAACAAATCGAAAACGCTATAACTTTCTTTATATCTCTGTTCATTGTTGTTTTTGAACAAAAAAATAATGAAAAAATAAAATTTTTATAAACTTTATAAGAATCGTTTTTCAACAAAAAAAATAATGAAAAAATAAAATTTCTATAAACTTTATAAGAATAATAACTCCTCTATTCTCTACTGTTTATAACTGTCTAGGCGCTCTCTCTCTCTCTCCCTCTCTCTAACTCTACTCTGCTTCATGTCCGTGTTTTTGTTCCCTTGACAATCGTAATTTACTCAGACGAAACCATTCACTCGCAGCCTTTTGAAAATGCATTTCTTGAAAATTGTAATGTGATGACAATACAACATCTGAAATGTGTACATATAAGCAAAGAATAATAACATTTACATAAATAACTTACATTTGAAATCGATTGAATAAACAAATGTTAATACTTACCTTTAATTACTGTTATTAATAATAGATCACATATTTTGAAATTGTTTCATTGACCTAACCAACCGCACTTTGTACCAAGTTCGTTGATAAAAATTCTTTTCAAAATTGCTTTCACGTTGTCTGTTCCATTAGTACCACCAATACGTTTGATATACATTATCTGAAAATACTTTTTTAATGTTTTAAATGATGAAGCATTTACAGTTACAATATATCTAAAAAACTTACAAATGCTTTTTTAATATTTGCATCCTTCATAGACTGATCAAAATGGGTCAGTTGATTAATTGTTTTAATAGGTAATTGATCTTGTATTATTTCTAGTTCGTTATTAGAATCATCTTTTTTTCTTATTCTTTCATTTTCTAGACGATTCAACCGAGTATCAATACTTTTTGCATACATTTTTATTAATATACATTCTTGTAGAATTCGTTGTATTTTATCTGCAATATATAGAAGCATATTTAAACGTATAATAATATATAAAAAAAAGTTAAAATGTTATTTAATGTAAATATTTTAAAGTTTTTTCTTACTAGAGGTATCTGAGCTGGCATCTGTGACTGGTTTTTGGATAGATTCAACATCTCTATGATGAATTGGTTCTAAATCATATAAACATATAATATACGAATACATATACACATGCACATATATATATGAAATAAAACATACCTGTTTCAAAAACCGATGATGTACATGTTGAATTTGAAGATGCTATTTCAACAGGAATCTCGCTGATTATAATATTGCAATCATTCTGATTGTTTTCATTGTCTTGTACATCTGTATATAAAAGTTCTTCATCGCAAATATTTGTTACTGAAGAAGACAGAATACAGTCCAATAGCTTATCATGTGATGTACTAGGTACTGAAATTTTGTGATGCTTTATCATTTCGCTTTTCTGTTTTAATAATTGAGGAGGAGGCTCATAACCTGTAATGAAATATTGATATTTACAATATAATTTTAATATTATATATTACAACTTTTACTTCTTCATTGTATTGTAAAATTATATTTATTATTATTATTTAAATAAGTTACTATAAAATGGAATTTTATATATTATAATTTAATAATATTATTATTATTACTATTTTAAAATAGAACAAATTCATAATTTATTTTCTTTTTACATTTTGATTCTAAGTCTTCAGAATTTTCACTGTCGCTAGTCAGAATCTTTCTCTTTTTTCTTCGCTGGCCTCTCCCACGAAAAACACTCTCTTCGGTAGAAGTGCAATTGCTATCTTCGGCTTTTTTTCTTGCCAGTTGCAGGGTTCCTGTTGAACATAATAACACAGCCACACAAAAAAAATTTTTGTTTCTGACCTGGGGGTCTGACTATGCCTACTATATGTTTTTGGGGTCGCTGAATCCGAATCTGAGGTCTGTTTTGTCCTATCAGATCAGGATTTGTTCATAACCTCAAAAAAACTCATGAAACCACATATAAAAAATTTTTTTTCTGATTTCGGGTCTGACAATTCCTTCTATATTTTTCATCACGCATGCCCGAAATATGCCACTTTGCGCAATAGTTTTGATTGTAGAAAACAGCAGATTTCACACTCCGTTTGATTATTCTGCTTCAGCGTGCGATTTTGGGATATCGTACGTTGGAACGTGCGATAGTGGAAATATCGCACACTTGAAGCGTGTTTTAGTAAAAAAAACAAATCTGAAAATATTGTTCTAACAAATAAACATTCAATATATTTATATTCTTAGGCTTATTCAACTAATGTTAGTCTAATGATTCATTGTACCGTCGGCATTAGCATTATCCGATGTACACCGCGGGTAGGTTGCACGATCGGGTTTTGTACATCATGTAGCCCTTAAAAGGACTATTGGTTAAATCTGTTCATGTTAGGCATAATATTTCACTTTTTTCAATGTTCTTTCTTGGAGCTGTATCGAGTTCTTTTTTCTTCAAATGATCTATGAATAGGATTCTTTTTACGCTTCTTGTTTTGTGCAAGTGTCTCTCTTTTGAGCATCCAGCAAAAGTCTGCCAGCATATTGACATCCCATCGTCCCTGATAGCGAGTTTCAATAACTTTCATGTCTTGATGAAAACGTTCGCCCTGTTCTTCACTGAAGTGTCCCAAGTTGTCCGGAAATTTATCAAGATGGGAGTGCAAAAAATGTAGCTTTAAGTTCATCAAGCATCCTAATTTCTCGTAGTTATCTATCATTTTTTTCCACTATTTCTTTATAATGAGGACTTTTTCCAGTTGAATTTTGAATACACGTAGTTATTACACTGGGTTATTAAGAGATATGGTGAGCTTGATTAAAGAGTTAGACGAGTTCTGAGGCTTAGGAGCTTGAATTTTTTTATTTTAATTCAATTCTTAGAAATTCAATGTGCGTTTAATAGCTTGAATCATCGGTTTCTTGAGGTTATGGAAGAATCATGATCTGATGAGGCTAAATAAACATCGGATTCGGAATCAACGACACTAAAGATATATAATAGAAATTGTCAGACCCGAAATCAGAAAAAAAAATTTTTGTATGTGATTTCATGAGTTTTTTTAAGGTTATGAACAAATCCTGATCTGATAGGACAAAACAGACCTCAGATTCGGATTCAGCGACCCCAAAAACATATAGTAGGCATAGTCAGACCCCCAGGTCAGAACCAAAAATTTTTTTTGTGTGGCTGTGTAATTTATCTTACTTATTATATGTTTATTTATATATATATTTATTTATTTTATTCTACAATATTTATTAATCTTAAATAAACAATAGAAAAATTTATTGTAATAGTTTGCCAAATTATTTATAACAGTAAATATATACCATAAAATCCTTCAATCTTTACGTCATAAATTTCCCATGTTGTCGGATCAGGTGTTACGTTGATTAATATATTGTGATACATTTTTAACTTTGGGCCACCAGCATTGATTTTTCTCTTTAATGAGCCATGATGATGGTATCTCTGAATAATCATTACTTCTTATAAAGTGCACTACAGCATAGGAAGCCATTCCTTCACACATTTCTACAAACAAGCATATTACTAACTAAATTCTAAAAATCTAAAATCTAAAATTCCTATATTACTATTACTATTTTTCTTTTTATAAGCATGTTATGTTAATAATTATGTATGAAAGGTAATATTATAAGATCTCCAGATCTTATTTCAATAACGACACCCTTTTCACGCACTTAATTCACATTCACTGAATCGATAACAAACATGTTGTTTTTAGATATCAGAAGAATAGATAAATCGATAGAATCACAAGGCGTATTAAAGAAGGATTTCCTTTTTGTAACACATTTGTCAGAGAAGGAAATATGATTTTGATATGAAATTTTTTCCACGAAGATTACTGATCCATCATGTAAAAAACAACAGTTATCAAATTCGTTCGTAGATAAGCTGAATCCTGCGAATTCTATTTTCTTGATCATGTCATTTTGTGCATCTTTGAAATGAATAATAGGGTACACTTTTATTTCATTTTCTTTTATTTCATTTTCTTTTATTTCTGTTGCTTCATGTAGTCTATTGAATACTTGTTCTAAATAATTTTTTCCTATATGTATTTTACTCTTCAATTTATATAAGTAATTTTCAAATTTAAATGCACTAAACGAATCCAGTCGACCAAACAAGGCTACATCATTTGAAAGATGTATAAGATTATGTACATTATATGAAATATGTTGCACACCATATAATTCACCAAAAGGACCCCGCACTAAACAAATGGAAAATGGGTTTCAGTGGATGTGGCAAAAATTTGAATATGATGTAGTTAAAGTGGTCCTGAACAAAAGTCTCAATGGGCCCAAAGCTCAATAATGGACAGTTTCCGAGTTATTCAACTCTAAAACTAAATAAATCTGTATTTTCGGCTCACTTTTTTTAAATTACACAGTCACATAAAATTAAGTAAGTGGCATGTGCCAAAGACTAGACCTATGTTTTCTTAGGTATTTTGACGTGCGGAATCCAAATCAGGGATCAAAATTGACCGCCACAATGTCAATTTTTTTTAAATCGTGAAAAACCACCCTTGAAAATGGAAAATTCCACTGTAACTGCATTCAGCGTTAGGTATATGTGTGGGAACCGACTGAAAATGACTGCAACATCCAACTTATATGTATTTTGGCGTGCTGAATCTAAATCCCCGGTCAGAATTGACCATCACCACACCATTTTATTTTAAATTGCTAAAAACCACCACCTTTGACAATGGAGAATTCCACTGTACGTGTGATGAGCATTTAGATATAAGTATGGTATAATAATTACTATTACCTCCGGTATTTTGTGGCGATAATACAATCTATTGCATTATAAGCAGGTATACCTACACATTACTAGAACGTATTTTGACATAACAATAAACCGCTCTCAGTTACAACCAGAGTCACGACGAGGACGTGGCGGTATTCGACTCCATTTTTTTTTTAATTTTCAATTTTTTATTATTTTTTTTTGTACATGAAAAAACAGTATTGATCTAAATAGTAAGGTTTTCTCGATCATAATTGTGGCTACTTCAAACCAGACTGCAGTTGAGACATCCATACTATGGATATCGCAAAGGTACTGGTTTTTTCATGCACTTTTCATATTTTTCTTTTGCCAAGAATCTTATCTTTTAGAAATTCAAAACTTCTGGTAAATCAACGTTTCCTTGCACTTGTCGGTTACCTGCATCAAGTACGCTTTGAACTAATTTGGTTGAAGGGTAACGAATGTTTTCTTGATGACGGGCATATCCTAAGAACCATAAAACACTACTTACGTGTGCACAAGTACCAATAGTTCTCGCGCCGGATCTGCATGTGCAATAATAACCTTTTATAATATTATTTTCGTGCACAGCATCATCTTGGTCATCTACGTCATTATCACCGATAGCTTGGTATGCAATCCAGGTCTGATACTTAGTCGCGTTACGAAATCGAGAAAACACTCTAGTTCTTAAGAACCCTGGTTGTGGAAGTTGGTCTTCATCTTTCAACATTTCAACTTCGATTATATCATCAACCTCTCTGTACAATTTATCTTGCACGTAAGATGAAGCGAGTTTCACTTGATAAATCCCAATTGTGAGGTCCTTTAGAAAGTCAAGTGTTAACACTGGGAAATCTAGTAAATGCCTTGCATCTAATTGAACCCATCGATGAATGTTTCTGTTCTTGAGATTATCAACAATTGCTTGGACGACGTTTGGTTCTCTTGCTTTTTCAAGCAATTGACGAGCCATTTCGGCATTGACTTCATGCATAAGTATAGGAGGATGATACTTATTTATGATAGCTCCAGCGATTCGAAAAAAATCGCCAAGGTTGGGAACGTGTTGAATCTGCATCATTTAGTAGAAGAATTTGAAAATGGATTTAATATGTCCATTCCTGGCTTCTACAACCCATCTTGACTTTGTTACTAAGCGTGAGTCGTTAGCATCTTCTGTATTGAGTTGTTGCTGATTTCGTAAAAGCAGAGCCGGCATTTTCCATACAATTCCTAAACTTACTAAAAGTTCAGTAGCATCGCGGTACCCTCTGTCCACTATGACGATATCATTTTCTTGAAGCCAATGTTTCATTCTATCTGCGTCTCGAATAAATTCGTTTTGTAATAAAGCAGCGTCATTATTTTTACTATCAGAAAAATATGGTCCTTGGATGTCCAAGATATAACCATCAGGTGCTACGATTAAAACTGGTTTGACCAAATGACGACCTTTATGAACACAATACGATTGTTTGAGAGCTCTAAAGTTTGTGCTTTTAGGGATGTAGATGTACGTACCATCGATAGCAATCGAGGGGTTTGTGGTTCAGGATTATACAGTTCGTTTGCAAAGTCTGTCATGCCTCGTAATATAATCATCTCTTGTGATTGCGTCAAATCCAATATTATTTGGCACGAAACGTTGCATTAAAAGATTGTCTTACCGTAGCAACAGCTATACTAACAGCTTGCCTGCTTGAATACTGAAATATCACCTTTAGAAAATTATCTGACAGTCCTTGACGCATTTTGCACAAAAACATTAGCAAATCCTTTTTGCTTACATATCTATGACCACCGTCTTGTGGGATTTCATCGCAATAAGTAATCAATTCTCGGAATTGTTCTTTATTTATAGGACAAAGACATTCAAATTCATCATCTGAAAGGCTATTTTCGTCTACAATTTTTGTTTTATTCTTTGCTACAGAGCGAAGCCCTTGCAAAAATGCTTGAAGTTGCGGTTCTTTAATAATGTACGGCCTATTAATGGAACGCAAACCAAGTAGCAATGGCTGAAGAATGAAACCATTGTCATCTAAATGACACAAACATGATTTTACATGTTCAGGAATGTAGATATCACGTAAAATAAAAGCGTTAGCTTTGCATTCATTCGATAGCCTCACTAAATTGTCAACAGCATTACAAATTAAACAACTACTGCTAGTCGTTTGCGTTAAGGCATTCAACCTTAAACAAGTAGGATCTTGCTCCATGGCAGCTATTTCATTGCGAATTGATTGATTACAATTAGTACAAATCTTCGTAAGGTTTGTAACTTGCAATGCCTGTCTACCAAACTCATCTCGTCTCCGTATAGCAATTTCCATTTTGACAGCATCCTCCGCTCTATCGATACGAGTCATTAGACGAGGTGCAAACTGAACATTACAAACGTAACACGCTAACCGATTTCGAAAGGCCATTGCCAACATATATTTTTAACTAGTGAAAGATTATTATTTATTGTTACAAACTATTTACATATGTATAATATAAAATACATAAAGAATACAAATAAATTAATGTATTGCAATCGCCTCTCAACGCATCAATAACTCATAAGCCAATTATCAAATATCATTTACACATCTACGCTTAGGGGCTCTAATTTAAAGTAAACGCTACCTTACTTTACTTGCGAGAAAGGAACTCCACAATTCTGTACGTGGATTTGAATTCAGCGCATTAAAATACATATAAGTTGGATATTGCAGTCATTTTCAGTCGGTCTCTACACTTATACCTAACGCCGAATGCATTTACAGGGGAATTTTCCATTTTCAAGGGTGGTTTTTTACGATTTAAAAAAAATTGGCATTGTGGCGGTCAATTTTGATCCCTGATTTGGATTCCGCACGTCAAAATACCTAAGAAAACATAGGTCTAGTCTTTGGCACATGCCACTTACTTAATTTTATGTGACTGTATAATTTAAAAAAAGTGAGCCAAAAATACAGATTTATTTAGCTTTAGAGTTGAATAACTCGGAAACTGTCCATTATTGAGCTTTGGGCCCATTGAGACTTTTGTTCAGGACCACTTTAACTACATCATATTCAAATTTTTGCCACATCCACTGAAACCCATTTTCCATTTGTTTAGTGCGGGGTCCTTTTTAACAAAATAAATTAATAATTCCTGTGCATACGGTCGATGACTAATACACATATGTGTATGGCAAAGTATTCTAATTGATACACTTAAACATGGAAAATGCTCATAAACACGTTTTGGTAGAACATCTTTCAATAACACTGGTCCTGTGTAAAGTAAAAATAAACGGAACTCAGTAGCTTTCCATCTATCGATTTCAAATAAGCTTCGAGGATATCTGGCAAATTCTCTAGTTATGAATTTTCTCATATTTACATATGTATCTGAAGTACTTTGTAGTAAGTGTGACTTTATTCGAACATGCATTTTGCCTCGTACCCAGAATTGCAATAGTTTTTTCATAATTCCTAAGCATACTAAATGCATGTAATCTAAAGGCAATTGTGATACCATACCAATACCTGTATTTTCAAGTATTGATGATATATGATGATGCTCAGGCTGTATCTTATTTTTAAATGATACATATGTTCGAAGAGAGCATGTCAACTCTGAAAAAACAACTCTATTTTCAATAAATTCACCTTCGCATACACATTTTGTACAGCCAAAGTATCCTGTATGATTTTTTATACCAGCAATAAAAGCTCTTGCTGGTGCATCACACACAAAGGCATTTATTTTTACAGGAATAGGTATTTCATCCACATATATTCCACATTGATTCTTTATACGCAACATATCTGTAACTAATGGCTGTAAAAAAATATTTACATCTTCTGGTTTTCTTGTACCATAGTAAATTCCAATTGGGAATGGCTCTGTGGCATTGTCTACTATAGCAGCTAAAATAGGCCAAAATTGTTTAGAAGAACTTTTGGATATCAGGCAATCCATCTATATTAAAATTTAAACAAATTTCTTGTGGCAAATTGACATAATGTTTATATATAGAAGCTCTGATACCTTCTTCTAAACCAAAATGTATATATTTGCCTTGTTGAAAAATATGCATGATATTCGATTGTACATTTCGTGGTGTTTTCATTAAGGATCTTACATCTTTTGGCAAATTTTTGTGTTCATGTTTTCTCAAAATTTGTAGAAGATCATTTGCTGCTGCATGACTTATATTATATTTTAAAATCCATGAACGTAAATCATATGTAATATTATTTGTTGGAATCTGTTGTATTCTTACAGCAAAATTTTTGTCGCTTTCAATGTGCATATCATTTATCATTTCGAAATTACTATTATAATTTTCATATGTCGTACTCTTACTTTCATATTCAGTATCACTATTATTAATTTTAGGATTAGACATGAAAGCAGCATTATCAAAATTCGTATTTACATTCGTATTTACATTCATATTTACATTTGATTTATTGAGTAAATCCACATTTGTGAGGTTAACAATACGTCTACGTTGTTGACGAGCTGATAAATTACAGAAATCTTTTCTTTTCGACATTTTGTTATGCACTTTAAAACTAATATATATTCTTTAATAGATATGATGATACATAAGATAATATTTACCTTATTTATAGATTTTAGGTCAATTATGTTGTATTTTCTGAATGCATCCAAAGACTGACTGACAGACTGTGAGTATCTCGTCAGTGCTTACATATACATATATGTTACTGATGCGATACATATCGTTTCACAGATAATGATACTGATAATGATATATCAGATAGTAGTACAATTATGTATCATTTATATACTATTTTAATAATATATGAGATGTATTAGGCAGAAGTGTTTTTACGTATCATATACATAAATAAGTTACATATCAATAATACTTTATTGATACTTTCTAGTTATATAACAGGAAATAACAGTTACATGTGCGTTTACTGGGCATATGTTAGCTGATGGCTAATAGAGCAGATATTTCACAAACCACCTTCTGCATACATATGATTTTATCAGCATCAATCACAAAAAGTCACTGTTCTTATCGAGTTTACCAGCCAAAATATAAGTTACATTTTTATAAAATAAAATAATTATATGAAACTATAGTTGTACAAACTCTGTAAATCTCAATCATATGTCCGATTGCGTTTAAAGAAAAGGAAAAGAAAATTTCATTAGTGATTGAATCAACAGAAAATACAGCGACAAGTGATTTGCATTTCAGAGTTGTACAATATGTTAACAAAATTGACAGATGGCAACATAATGAATTATCTCTGAATAAAACCAAGCTGTATGACGTGGATTCGTGATGCTGTCCCTAGTGGAAAAGACTTACCACACACTGTGACAGTACAATACAAGAACGCCGCAAATAGGCGGGTAACGATATAGATAAGCGCTGCGAAAGCCAATCGTGTGCTAAAATTAAAGAATACATAGGCATTAATCTAACAGCATATGATATGGTACATAAAATTATAGAAAATATTACTCTACTCAATGAATGTAGTATTTCTTAAGGGGGTATTCTGGTCTAGAGGCATAAATTTTGGGCGTTTTGTCGAGCTCGATAAAAAAAAAAACAAAAAATATTTTTACCATTTATTTTTTTATAACATATTTATTGATATCTTGAAAATACACAAAAAAATTTTTGAAAAAAAAAATGAAAATTAAATAAGTTATAAGCTGGTAAAGTTGGGGGTAAAAAAAAAACGAGGTGTGCTGGTTGACACGATTGCAACCCTTCTGGTCATCTGAAACAAAATTTAAAAAAAGATTCTTAATTAGTAAGAATGTCGTTATAGCCCCTAAGAGAAAGTGGAAAACATTTTTTTCGCAAAATGGCGGTTGTTTGAAAAAAAAAGGCATTTTCGACTCTTTTTTCTCATGATTTTTAATTTTTTAAAATAGTAAAAAAAATAATTTTGATACAAAAGTGGTAGGGGCGATAGAGAGTTATACATTGAAGGTTGGTACAAAATTTGAAGTCAATCGGTCAAATAGAACTTGAGATATCATGTCAACCATGTTGAAAAAAGTAGTTTTGAGAAAAACGCGTTTAAAGTTTTGAGCAAAAGTTTCAGGCAACCGCAGCGGTCTAAGTCATAGAATGGTTATACTTACATTTTGTTAATCGGCGATTCCTGGTTCATAGAGTGTGCCTTCTTCGACTTCAAAATATATATTTTCGGAAGCTCGTTCTAATTTACGAGCAATTCTAGCTTCCTTAGAAGCATCAGTACCTCTGATACTCAAACGGCTAAAATAGCTATAACTCCGTAAATTATTAGAATTTTAAAATTTTCTCTCGAGGATATATTCTTAAAGGTCTAAACTTTAAGAATATGCAAAAAAAAAAAAGATTTTTTCAAAATTCTAGACCAGAATACCCCTTTAAGTGTAATATATATAATATCAAATAATTCGTTATTCTTCCTATATACGATCTCTGGGTTGTCCTTTCAGTTATAAAAGCTGCACAAGCATATATACTAGGGTGGTTCTTATTTATACTACATCGAAAATTTAAAAAAAAATTTTTTTGTCTCACCCCTTAAAATGATTCCATTTTATGAAAAAATAATTCCTATAAAAGTTTATTTCAATCGGATAACGGGAAAGAGTGCCGAAGAGCGATGTCTAAAATAAGAATTAAATCCTTATTTTAGAACATTTAGACGCTCTTCGGCACTCTTTCCCGTTATCCGATTGAAATAAACTTTTATAGGAATTATTTTTTCATAAAATGGAACCATTTTAAGGGGTGAGACAAAAAAAATTTTTTTTTAATTTTCGATGTAGTATAAATAAGAACCACCCTAATATATACTCTACATTTCTTCAATATTTTTAAATAATTAATTATTATTCTGGCTAATACTTATTGCAAATGTACAAATTATTTAATTATATGTAGATTTGCAACAGGTACATAGTCTCTTATATATTTTTGACATTGCTTGATTTAAGCGATATGCGGCTTTCGCAAGTAAAGCCATAACCTCGAACTATTAGCCAGAATATATTCATGCAATGTCAAAAATATATAAAAGACTACGTACTTGTTGCAAATCCACATACAATTATATAATTTGTGGATTTGCAATAAGTATTATATGAAATATTGTTGCAGGTTTTGCAACTAAAAAGATAACCTAGAACTTGTAGAAAGAACATGATGAATAATCTAATATTATATATATTGTACTTAAGAAATATTACATTAATTATGTAGAGTAATATTTTCTACAACTTTATGTCATATTTCTTAAACATTTACTTAAGAAACTATGTAACGGTACGCCTTGCCTCGCGGGCCGGATTTCGCTCGCCGTGGTCAGGGTCGAAGAAGGCGTGAGACTCTGGTTTGTTTTAGCACTGATTTATTGTATAGATGGTGATGATGTTGATGTGTATGTACAGAGTGGTTGCGATGTATGTGAGTGTGTGTGTCGCTGGGTGAGTGGTGGGAGGCACTGTGGCCTGTACAGCGGGGTGAGGGTGAGTGTGTGTGTGTGTGCGTGTGCGTGCGCGGCAGCGGCTCGGTGCGGGTCCTAATAACTAACGGTCTAGCGGTGCGGATCTTAATACTAGCGGTGCGGATCTTACGTACTAGCGGTGCGGGTCTTAATACTAGCGGTGCGGATCTTACGTACTAGCGGTGCGGGTCTTACTAACTAGCGGTGCGGATCTTAATACTAGCGGACGCGGCTATGTACAAGGTGGGCCAACGGGGCCCCGGTTCGGAAGGCGTTGTCCTGGGGCTGCCAGGAGGAAGCCAGGAGTCGGTGGAAGCCGTGTCGGGTGCGCCCGACACGACGGTTGCACTCCGGGTGCGCCCGGATTGAGGCACGGGTGCTCCCGTGTTTCCGTGCGGAGCAGGCATCGGTACAGGACGGAAACCGGCCTGGGTGCGCCCAGGACGGCAGTTGCACTCCGGGTGCGCCCGGATTGAGGCACGGGTGCGCCCGTGTCTCCGTGCGGATAGATTGGGTGCTCCCGATCTGGAGGAGTCGTGATCGTAGGTAGTAGGCCAGGTCTAGTCGGGAATAGGATCGGGACAGGACTGGTGTCTCGGTCTCGGATCGGCGCGCTTATATACCCACCCGGCGTGGGTAGCCGGGTGGGGAATCACGCGCGTGGGTCATGCCGCGTAAGGCCTGCTAGCGGCGTCGGACGCGTGATCGCGGCATGCGGCTCGGTCGGAGAAGGAGCTAGTGGCGAATCGCCACAACTATAATGGATTACTGTTTCGGCCGTTCAAAATTAAGTATATCATCGAGAATATTCTCGAGAATATTATTGAGAACGTTCTCAACCGTCGGTTTGACAATAGGCACCGATGTTTGACTATTTCTTACACCTATATCTTATTTCTTATACAGGGTGAACAACATAAAACCGAATCCATAATGTAACCGCTGCAGAATCGGTAGATTATGTTGGAATGAAATTTTATACATTCCAACGACGAAAGATATTTGCGAAGTCAGTTCGAATTGAGACAGCATAGTGTCCGTATTGAGACTGTATAGAGTACGCGTCGAATTGAGTCCGTATAAAGTCCGCGCCGAATACGACTTGAACCGTTGCCGAACCGTATTCATATTGCTGCCGGAGCGATTCGCTCTGAGACTGATTAAGATTTAGTTTCTCTTAATTGACTTAATTGTTGTTTGTGTGAATAAAGTGTCGTTTGTTTATTAAATTAAATTTATTAATTCACTTTCCTCTCCTTCAATTAGCGGTGGAAATACGCGAGACTAACTATACGAAGGCGATCGGCATTTATTTAATTCCCCAATAACCATTTCTGCAGAGACAAATGTAGGCAACAAATTCTGTTTGCCGAAAGGCTATAGATGCGAAACATACTTTGTCATTGAAAACACTGTTAGCACAATTTCAAAAGAAATTCACCAACATCAGTCAATATACTACTTGACAAAATGATGGTGAATAGCGAGCATGTCTGTCGGAAGCGTTGATAAAAGATTTGCGGTAAATATCAAAGTAGCTTTGCCACTACAAATATTATCGGCAAACTGTTCGCACAAATGCAACAGTATCTGGTGATCACAATACACTTCAGATTAACAGTGAATATCAAGCAGATCTGTTGATGACGTTAACAACAGATTAACGTCAGAAACGTACCAGACTTATCATCAACAATTTAATAACAAAAAGCATACAAATATGTTAAAAGTGGTTAAAATAATTTATGCTGTGATTCGCTATTTTTTTACAGCCCATTTGAATAAAAAAATGTACATATTTTAATTATGTACATATATGTATATATGTGTATATATACATATATACAGGGTGAGTCATTTTAAGTGACGCACTGAAATTTCTCAAAAACTATAGGAGATACAGAAAAATGTTTCAAACAAAAGTTGTAGGATTTGAGGGGGCCTATTTACTGATCTTATCAGTTTGACCTTGAGTAACGTTGCCAAAATTAGATCAAGATCACATCGATTTTTTAAAATTAAACACTATTTTTGATTCCAGAATCCAGTAGCTGGTGTCAAGACCTTTTCAAAACACTATAATGAAATACTTTTTCATTACGTGCTTTACAAGTTATGGAGCTTGGAATTGAACAGGTCAACTTTGGGAACCCCGTTTAATCACGCTCAATATTGATTACTCACCAATCAATTGTTATAATTAGCAATTTTCCCAATTCATCCGAATCATTGTGTTAGCGCGATTAATTTTTTCCAAGGTACACGAAGCTGATTTGAGGCTAGAAAATTGTTAGTCAAATTTTAGAGCTTCATTACCTTTCACGATTCGGGATGCTTCTTCGATTAGCATCCTTTCAGCATCTATCGCAGAAACTGTTCAAGGTTATCCCAAGTTGGCTCGAATGCATAACCTGATCCTCTTTGCGAAGTCTTCGACCGTTCTAAGTAAGACAGTCCTTGGTATCGCCCTACAAGCCAATCAAATCCGTTCAATCATATCTTCCCTGGTCGTCGGTTCCCGCTCGAATACGAAATTTTTCACGTATCCCCACAAGTAAAAATCAGAGGAAGTCAAATGTGGTGACCGGGGAGGCCATTCAATTGGGCCACCCCCTCCAATCCACCTGCCGTTGAAGTTTTGGTCGAGAAAATCTCTTACATTTCGTGCAAAATGTGGTGGCGCACCATCTAATTGAATCCACATTCTTTGCCTTGTATTATAATCGACTTCTTCGAGTAAAAGGCGTAAGTGGTCTCTCATTAACTCCAGAAAGTTATGTCTGTTCACATTCTCATGAAAGAAATATGGACGATTAGATAACCGATTAGATAACCGTTAATAATCCCACACCAAACGATTATATTCCACCGGTGTTGATTGTCTACTTGTCTATGCAATCCAATAAGGATTGACATCAGACCAATAATGACAATTATGTGTGTTCAATTCTCCGGTATTTTTAAATGTTGATTCATCAGAGAATAGGACGTATTTGAAGAAATCTGCATCATGCGCAATCATCCGTTCAGCCCATTGACAAAAGAGTACACGCTGTCGCATGTCATTTGGAGTTAGAGCCTGCGTTAACGTGGTATGGATGATGCTTTGTTTTCCTCAAAATTCTCGAAACTGTTTTCTGAGATATACCTGTTTGTTTTTCTATTTGGCGACTAATATAAGGGTTAATGTGAATAATCGCTAGAATTACAAGAACACGCACATGTGTGTCATCATATTCATGATTTGTGCGATGACGGGTCAACTTACCTTGTTGGGCTCTCATTTTAAGCCTTCAAATAACGGTATCATTTGGATGTCGTTTATTTGGGTATCGATTTTGGTAAAGTCTCGCAGCTTGACGGTAATTGCTAAAAGATTCTCCCAAAACTAGTAAAATATCGACGATTTCTGCAGGAGTATAATCAACCATGTTTAATATCGAAAAAAAATTTGTTTTTTATAACAGGGCATAAATCAATAGGAAGTTGATATGAATTGAGCAGAAAATTCAGAGGTCAGTACGGCAAGAGGTCAAATTCATCAGGTCAATTCAAGGTCA
Source organism: Crematogaster levior (assembly GCA_901521435.1). Classification (NCBI taxonomy): domain Eukaryota; kingdom Metazoa; phylum Arthropoda; class Insecta; order Hymenoptera; family Formicidae; genus Crematogaster; species Crematogaster levior. The sequence goes on from CABEGB010000635.1 coordinate 21,257, forward strand.
GGCGCCTTTCACGATTCTGTCTAATTTTCGTTGAGTGGGAAACTTTAAACCTTGACCGTGGATGGGTAATAAGCAGCTTTAACTCGGAATGAGTTATTTTCGGCAAAGTCTCCTTGATGTAAAAACTTAAAGTAAAGGACCAGGTGACTCATCCTGAGATTTCGACCCCAATTTTTTAAATTATTCTTGAGATGAAAAAAAGATACGTGTCCCGGCGTTTGATTGAATAGGCCTTAGTTTCGGAGTAATAAATTTGTGAAAATTGGCCATATCCGAAGCGCACCGCGGCGCGCCATATGAGCCTTCCCGGTAACTGTTCTTCCAAAGTGCAATTGGCTTCGTGAGTTAGGTGCTTGCTTCATAATTCGTAAAATCCAAGTTCGCTCACGGAGGTGGTCAGTAATTTTTTTTTTTTTTTTTAATGAGCGTTTTTATTTATTTTTATTTACTTTGATGATACTGATATAGTATGCAAATTTTTGAAATAGAAAATTTAATTTAATATCACATTATAAACATTAATTTAAATTTAATTTTAAGGGAATTTTAATTCAAGTAACAATATTTAAAATAATAAATAAGTAATAATAATAATATGTAACGGTACGCCTTGCCTCGCTAGCTCGGATTAACTCGCCGGGGTCAGGGTCAAAGTAGGCGTGAGACTTTGTTTGTGCACTGATTTTTATTATGGATGGTGTGATGATTATTTACAGATGAATGTGCGTGCGTGCGTGCGTGTGTGCGTGCGTGCGCGTGCGGCGCGGCGTGCTCTGCGTGGGCGAGGGCGTGCGTGCGTGCGTACGTGCGTGCGTGCGTGCGTGCGTGCGTGCGTGCGTGCGTGTGTGTGAACGGATGTCGTCTAGGCTTACTTACTACGGTCCTTACTAGCTACGATGCTTAACTACGGATCTTATTATCTACGGAGCTTATCGACTACGGTGCTTACGGACTACGGTACTTACTGGCTACAGAGCGGACTTACATCTACGCGAGTATTTACAACGATGGGTTAACAGAGTCCCGGTTCGGAAGACGGTGTCCTGAAGCTGCCAGGAGAATGCCGTAGCAGGTTGAAGTCGGGTCGGGTGTACCCGGTACGACGTTTGCACTCCGGGTGCACCCGTGTCTCTGTGCGGAAAGGGTCAGTTGTCTGGGAACCGAACTGGGTGTTCCCAGGACAGCGGTGGCACTCCGGGTGCGCCCGGATGAGACACGGGTGCGCTTGTGTCTCTGTGCGGGAGATCGGTTGCTCCCGATCTTGAAGAATAGTCGAGGTTGCAGGTAGTAGGCCAGGTCGAGTCAAGAAGAGGATCGGGACAGGACTGGTGTTTCGGTCTTCGCTCGGCGCGTTTTTATACCCACTCCGGAATTGATCGCCGGGTGGGGAAACACGTGTTCGTACCGTGCAGCGTCTGTGCCGGGGCCGCGTGTTATCGTCGTGACGCGGACATGTGCTCGGAATGCGCGTCGGCCGGGAAAGGATTAGTGGCGAGACAGGCGAATCGCCACAAATATATAAGTTATTTGTAATAGGTAACATATAAAGGCAACGTATCTGAAATCTCAAATTGTTTAAATTTAAAATTTAATTGGAAATAATATTAACAGTATTTTAAATTTCTAGTTTTAAAAATAATTAATCGTAGGAGAAGAAAAATAAACAAACATCGAAATGTGAATATGTGAATATTTTTTACAAAATTTAATTATTTATTGTGGATTTATTACAAAATTCAATTATTTCGATGCGGAACAATCACTTGGATGATAAACTTCATAAAAACATTTAAAGCATATAAATTTTCTACAGTTTGCATAATGAATAAATGAAGGAGTATTACACACACATTTATTTTTCCGTAAGTCCGGGGTGAAACATATTTCGTTGACGTTTCGAAACACATTTTTTTAAGGAATTAATTTCGATGCAAACCAAGCGTATTCGATCATATCTGTAAAAGAATGAATTAAAGAATGAATTTTTATTGCATCTTCTCGCGAAGAGAGCTGCCGGTTTTGTTGTAAAACTTCAACAAAATTTTGGATTCTTCAGAATGAAGTTTTCCACTTGTCGAAAAAAGTACACATCGCATGGTTGGCAGTACGGCGTGCAATGAGGTGAAATAATTTCCACTGTTGAACTACAATTTCCGTCATCGTCGGTAAAAACACTATTAAAATGTGCTGGATCCGTTTGCCCTCCCCACGAGTCCATGATGAGCAGGAATTCGTTGTCGTTGCAATATGATTTGATAATGTTTACGGCAAATTGGCTAAAGTGATCTTTTGTTAATTTACCTGATTTCGAGGCGGTGACGTGTATATTGCCATAACATTCCGATAACTTGTCGATTGCAGCCGAAACACGAGGACCAAACACCCCTTTCGGCTCTTGCATGCACAGGAACACTTTTGGTAGCAGTTTTCCCGAGGCAGTTATCGCATACTGTGCCGTATAACTGGGTGATTTTGTTGAAATCTCCGAGAAAAACTTCAGTGCTTTTTTCGCCTTTAGTAGATAAAATTCTTCGCACATCGACTCGATACTCACAGCCGGTTTGGTCGGTGTTGATTATATAATCTCTGCCAAATTTAAAATTTGCCTCGCTATGCGCTTTTGATATTTTTTTGCTTCTTTTAACCCTTTGCGTCACAGTGTGTCGCTCAGCGAGCCACCTTTTAGTTAACAGTTTTATAAATTTATAATTTATATTTATCAATAAATGAAAGGTTTTTTTAGTTTTGGTATGTTCCTCATACTGTAACAAGTCTAAAAAAATTGCTGATCCACAAATTGTTAATAATAAAATCATTATAAACAAACGGATAACAAAAAATAATGTTCCTTTTCCAGAAAAAATTAATTTTCTTCATTCATTTTCACTGAACTCAGTTGAAACTCGTTACTTGGGGGTTTTCGGGGTCGCTAAATACGAATCTTGTGTCTGTTTTCCAAAATTCAAAATGGCGGACCCAAGATGGCGGACATAAAATTGAAAATTGACTGAATTCGCTTGAAACTCATTACTCGGGGGTTTTCGGGGTCACTGAATACGAATCTGATGTCAGTTTCAGAAAATTCAAAATGGCGGATCCATTATGTTAGTGTTACTGTGTGACGATCGTCATTTATTTTATTCAATCCCATACTTTCCCGTTGAGGGAATCGTTAGTGTTAGTTTGTCGATCGTCATTTGTTTCATTGAATTCTATACTTACCTTGTTGAGGGAATCGCTACAGTGTATATGTGTGTATATGTGTGTGTGTGTGTATGTGTGTGTGTATATGTGTGTATGTGTGTGATAATTCAATTTTCAATTTCCATGTCCGCCATCTTGGATCCGCCATTTTGAATTTTGGAAAACTGACACCAGATTCGTATTCAGCGACCCCGAAAACCCCCGAGTAACGAGTTTCAAGCGAATACAGTGAAAAGAAAAATGAGTGACTGAAAGGGTTAATATATTTGAGATATCCAAAGCATTTTTCGATTTAATATATCGCGTGATTTTCCTTTGTCGAATCTGAAAGGTCTGTTTGAATTTAACTGCCCATGTGTGAGACGCTACAAAATTAAGGCTTTCAAATTGTACCGCTGCTTGGGAAGCCCATTGTTGCAGCATCCGCGTTGTCACTGGTTTCCTCTGTTCTCTGGCTTCGCGAAAACGATCAATGGTCCATTTGTTAATAGCCTCGTATTTTTCTTTAATGCCACCACCTTGCTCGATTTCTGCACGCCATCGTTTCAAATCACTTTTACGTTGAAGAGCACTTTCTCCACGTTTATGAATTGTTTGTATACTCCATTTGGAGTGTTCTCTTACCATATTCAGAATTTTTATAATATCTTTGTTTCCAATGGTATGTAACCAAGCAATCTTACGCTCCTTGCATTGCGGCTCATACTTTTTCTCGGATTCTGATTGTGAAGTAATGGATGTACTAGACGTGTTGGAAACCGTTTTCTCCGGTGATGAATCAGTTCGCGGTTCTTCTTCTTCTTCAAGTCCTTGCAAAGTTTTTTCCTCTGGCAAAAAAGGGCATGATCGTCGTAGAAATTAAAATCTTTGAGAACCTCGATAATGGTTTCGGCCATTTTTTCCCCCAGAAGTTTTGCTTTTATACTTGTCACAACTTCACTTGGAGATCCTTCAGCGATTTTTAAGGACTCTAACATTTCACAACAAACTTTTAAACCGTCTGTAATATAATGTAATCTGTAATTAAACCGTCTGTATAATATCTTGTTTAATATAAGATGCCATAAACGGAAGGTCCTCTTGTCCAATATCACAGTCGATTGTCGCCCCACTTGTTGATGATTGAAAAATGATATTTTCTTTTTCTGCCATTGTTACAACTTTTCACGTCGAGAACTTTTTCGATCGAGAAATATCTGCGCATGTAGCTGTTTGCAAGGGCAGACTGGCTAGGGCAGATGCCAACAGGTCTCCCCACCACCTAACTATAACCGTAACTTTTTAAAAGTTTTCATTGTTCTCTTACCTAACAGTCGTCACTACGTAACGGGGCCTCACATGACAAAACATGAAAGAATTTCGGCTTTATAACCGACTACCTGCAAGGAGATTAAAAACCTCTCGTTCATTTACCATTTTGTGTCCGCTTCTTTTACCGGTTTTAAATTTAAACAATTTGAAAATTCAGATACGTTGCCTTTATATGTTACCTATTACAAATAACTTATTGTTCGGCGCGGGATGGAGCCGTGAGGAGGAAAGACGGAAATCACGAACACGCACACGTAAAATAATGTCACACACGCAAGTTTTTGAACACAGAGTAACAGAGTATATTTTAACAAGTCAATGAGAACGTCACAATAAAAGTCGTAATGTATACAAAGTTATTTACACTGGTTTTAACCACTCACACACTTTCAGCTCACACTACGAAACACGGACAGTGCGAGTCCGCGGTGAGCAGCACGGAGCGCGGCCGAAAGCGGTTGAGGCGCGTGCGAATACGAATTTCGCGGACGCGAGGAGCAAGCGACTCCTATACAGCGAGCGTACACGACGCGAGCAAAGAAAGCGACTTTGCTGTCGCGAACTCGATGCAAAATCGGATAAGCGGCGGTTATCCGAAGATAAGCGTGCGAATTGGCGTGCGAATTATCGTGAACTTTAAACTATCGAAATGCGGGTCGTACCTGAGCGGATCAAAGCAGACTGGCCCTCGTCCCCACTCTGCTTCCGTTTTTATACTGTGCTTTTCTGGAATGTTCCTTCCTGTCGTCACTTCCTCTTGAAGGAAATGACGACATGAAAAGAACACTCCAGAAAAGCTCGGAAAAGTCTAAATAAATACATTTATATAAATATAATTAAAATTGCGAGTTGGGGACGATGACTAAGGCGTTTTGAATTTAGGGATACGGCAGCGCCGCCGTATCTCTACTCGAGCGCGCTCCGCGTGAGCGCGGCTAAGTTCCAAAAATGTGATGATAGCGGGACGTAAGTCCCGCGTACAGCGTGAATGGAGAGCAACGACAGCAATGTGTGCGATGTAACACACATTACTGCCGCTACTCTCCACGTATATTAGTGCTGCATTACACCACCTATGTTGCACAGGCCATGCAACACAGGCGATGCAATGCAGCGTGATAAGGGCTTAGCGGAGCCCTTCGTTCGCTCGCGAACACTTATATATTATTATTATTACTTATTTATTATTTTAAATATTATTACTTGAATTAAAATTCCCTTAAAATTAAATTTAAATTAATGTTTATAATGTGATATTAAATTAAATTTTCTATTTCAAAAATTTGTATACTACAGGGTGCGTCAGGTATTTGAGGACATATTGACTTAAAAACTAAAATTTGTATATTTTTTAGAAAACTTGTTTTATTTTAATGAAACTTTTACAACAAAGTAAGTGACCTCTGTGCTATACAGTTATTCGATAAAATCCCCTTCAGCGGCAATAACAGCTTCAATTCTCTGCCGAAAACGTTTGCATGCTCGAATCAAGTGATCCTCGTCCATATGGGTCATTACTCTGGTAATAGCTGCTCTGAGGGAATCAAGAGTGTTATAGGGATGTTTATTCGTCTCCCGTTCAACAACGCCCCATACATAATAATCTAAAGGATTAAGATCCGGGGAGCTGGGGGGTTACATGTTTGGGGTTATGTGATCATGCAGATTCTCGGACATCCAATCTTGCGTTCTCATTACTTTGTGTGAAGGAACTGAGTCCTGTTTCATGTTTGCGCCTGGCAACACTTTCCACATTGCCATCAGATACTTCTAACTCTCGACGAACTTTATTAACAAAGGATCGAGTGACTTTCAAAAATCGAGAGATTTCAAGATCGCTGTGATTTGCGTGTATAGCGATGATAACAGCGTGTCTTTTCATTTCCTGAGTTAGCTTATTGTCCTCCATTTATAATTTGAGGTAAAAAAGGAAAAAAAAATTAATTGCTATGAAGTGCCAAGCACATATGTGAATGTCCTCAAATACCTGACGCACCCTGTATATCAGTATCATCAAAGTAAATAAAAATAAATAAAAACGCTCATTAAAAAAAAAAAAAATTACTGACTACCTCCGTGAGCGAACTTGGATTTTACGAATTATGAAGCAAGCACCTAACTCACGAAACCAATCTGGTTGGAAGAACAGTTACCGGGAAGGCTTGTATGGCGCGCCGCTGTGAGCTTCGGATATGGTCAATTTTCACAAAGGACCAGGCTCGATTTTCGGTCCCCAACCGATTCAATTGATTTTCATTGGAATATCTTCTAGGGTTAGTAAGATATGAGAAAACATGATTTCCGATCGAAAAAATAACGTCATGGAAGAGGGAGTGTCTAATGTACCAAAATGTTGATATCAACAGTCTATAAAAAATCGCGTTCTATATCGCGGGGGAAAACGCCAGTATCAAAATCAAATCCACTTGTATGAGTCGTATGATAATTCTAGAGTTGTGCACAAACCATGTCGTATTGATTATCGGTACCTTAGTAGTGCAACATTAACTTAAATGACGAAATTCATCGATTTTTGCATGATTTAACCGGATTCAAACGCAGGTTGAGGCAAATACACGAAAGAGTACATCTTGAAACTCGTATATAATTCGTGTGACGATGTCAGAAGTATGCTCGATTAATATGGCCTTGATTAAACTGTGGGCCGGTAGTGCAACATGAGCTTGAGCGACGAAATTCCGTGATTTTTGTATGATTTAACCGGATTCAAATACAGCTTGAGACGAAAGAAAGGATAAAATCTTGGCACTCTTACGTAATTATAGTGTGAGTTTGTGTGGGTCACTGATTACTAGCAAGATATCGCATTGTAAAAATTATCAAAATTAAAAAGCCTACATGAGGCAGAAATAATGTAAAACACTATTAATATTTTATATACCTCCCTCTTAGTATTACCCGGAGCTAACGGCGAGGACGTAGAGGTTATAGCTCCATTTTGTTTTTTATGTTTTTTGGTTTTTTTGTTTTTTGCCTTTTTTGGTCTTTTTTTTCTTTTTTGTTTTGTCTGTATCGATGGAATTGTTTAGTTGATCCTTGACATTTATTTTTATATTTCTTAATTCTTATCATTTATTTCATTATCTGATGCAGAATCACTATCAGACCAAGATACAGCATCTGAAACATAGTCTTGGAATGCACTGCAACTTTGACGTCTTTGCTCTGAATATCTGTAGTAGCCCAAATACCACAGTACTGAAGCAACGTGAGCACAACATCCAATTGTTCTCGCACCGGTTTTGCACTGACAGTACCACTCACGAATTGGTTCGAATCCGGCTTCATATCGAATCCAAAGATAATACTGCTTAGCAGACGTATGTCGCGATTGAAGGCGAATACGAACTATGTTCGCGCTTTCTTTGTATATCGATAATTCATAAAGACCGTCCTCTCCTAAATGTTCTTCTGTATATGATTGTGCTTGTTTCAGTTGATAGACACCAGAGATTTAATCGTGTCAAATCATTAAGAGTTAAGCGCGGAAACTCTTCAAGCGATGTTGCTTCCATTGGCTCCCAAATAACTTTTTTCTTGGTCCATCCTTCTTTCAAAATTCTCTGTTGAAGATTATTTGGTTGGAGGTTAAGTGTCAGCATCCGATCTGCCATTATGTTGTCGTCTGGATGTGCTGCAGCAATACGAGCAGGTCGATACGCATTGCATAATGCAGATACAATGCGACATAGTCTCCGATGTACGGTATCTGACTGTTAGGAAAAACGGTAGCAAGAGCTTTCCAAGTCTTCAGTAATTAACTGCTTCTACGACCCACCGTAGTTTTGTCACAAGCCGTGACTCGTTTGCATCTTTACAAGAATGTTGCGCACCTTTAGATAGAAAATGCGGCATTTTAGGTATGAGTCCTAACTCTTCTAATAACTCTATCGAGTCTCGAAATCCACGATCTACAACCATTACATCTTCTGGATGTAACCAGTCCAAAAGTGCGCTGGAATTAGTTTTCATTAAACTGTTAAGAATATTAGCGTCATTATTTTTGCCATCTGCAAAATAAGGCCCAAAAACATCTAGTATATATCCCGTTGAACTGACTATTATCATTGGCTTTAATAATGGCCTTCCCTTATGTATGGAATATGTACGTCTTTGAAAAGAATAGTTACTGCTCTTTTCAATATATGTAAGTTCCATCAGCCACAAGAATGGCCACATCTTCTCCGTTTGCGAACAATTTTTTTGCCAAGTCTCGAGTATGCAATGCAATAAAATCTTCTCGAGAAATATGTTGTATACCGAGATATTTTGGAACAAATTCACGCATCACGGCACATCTTGCAGAATGTATTGATCTGCTGACAGTCTGTCGTGTAATTCCAAAAATTGTACCAAGTAAGGAATGAGACATTCCTGTCCGCAGCTTTATGAGTCATAGTGCTAAGGCTAGGCAAGCAGATCTTTGCTTTGAATTGTTAATGTACCCAATCACATACTGTGCGAGATTGTTAAATTATTCTTCATTCAAACCGGTTAATTGATAATAATCCGAATCACTTATAGCCCCGGGAGTATCAAAATCTAACGAACGTTTCATAGCTAACGTGCGCATATTGTTTAGTAACTCAAAGATTTCCGTAGAATTCATCGTCGTAACAGCCGTTTGCTGAGGTATCTTTTGAATAGCATCGTTTTTCATAACTCTGCCATTAAGGTGTTTTTGGCAACATCTGGCTTTCCTTTTGATAATTAACCCTCTCGTTATGAAGACACTCAGTTTCGCCTCTGTTGGGATTACCATAAGATTATTCTTAGCATTACAAACAATACAGCTTTTATGTGATATTTTGGCTCTTCCAAAACCAATCGTTACAAAGGAACAGGTGTCACTGATCTCCCTGTTGTTTTCAGCTATCTATTTTGAGCCACCTCTTCAGTATCTCCAACCACCTCATCATTGTCACCAGCAACCTGACTACCATCAACAGCAATTGCGCTATTGTTTGTAGCTATTCCACTCGGTGTGCATTTAAAAGATGTACAACATAATGTGCAAACACGGCATCCGGGTTCAATAACGAGATTTGATGAAGCTTTTAAGCGCGCCAGAATCACAGAATTTTCCTTCATGGTCCGTATATTTTTTATGGATTTTCGCTTTCCGCAAACGATACACACACTATGACCAGGCATTTTCCATTCGCATATATGGGAAACACAAGTGATACTTACCCCAATAGGTTGGCTAGAAGTCACCTGATAAAGATTACTTTTAGTACCAAAGCCGACAAAATATGAGCTATACGATGATAAAGAACGTCAGATAGCGGACATATCAATAAGACCAATAGAAGGCGTAAAGATCAATGTTTGATGCAAAAACGAATAAAGAGCAACAAAAGATATATAAGCAAGTAATAGCAAAATAAAAAACCACTGTGCAGATCAGAGTACTCGGGCGCTTACTAGACAAACTTATGGACGAAATTGTGGAAAACGTAATAAAGCCTGTCGCTAGCCTTATATTATTTCTGCCTTATGTTGGATCCGCTATTTTGATTTTGATAATTTTTACAATGCGATATCTTGCTAGTAATCAATGACCCACACAAACTCACACTATAATTACGTAAGAGTGCCAAGATTTTATCCTTTCTTTCGTCTCAAGCTGTATTTGAATCCGGTTAAATCATACAAAAATCACGGAATTTCGTCGCTCAAGCTCATGTTGCACTACCGGCCCACAGTTTAATCAAGGCCATATTAATCGAGCATACTTCTGACATCGTTACACGAATTATATACGAGTTTCAAGATGTACTCTTTCGTGTATTTGCCTCAACCTGCGTTTGAATCCGGTTAAATCATGCAAAAATCGATGAATTTCGTCATTTAAGTTAATGTTGCACTACTAAGATACCGATAATCAATACGACATGGTTTGTGCACAACTCTAGAATTATCATACGACTCATACAAGTGGATTTGATTTCGATACTGGCGTTTTCCCCCGCGATATAGAACGCGATTTCTTATAGACTGTTGATATCAACATTTTGGTACATTAGACACTCCCCCTTCCATGTGACGTTATTTTTTCGATCGGAAATCATGTTTTCTCATATCTTACTAACCCTAGAAGATATTCCAATGAAAATCAATTGAATCGGTTGGGGACCGAAAATCGGCCAAATCGAGCCTGGTCCTTTATTACTCCGAAACTAAGGCCTATTCAATCAAACGCCGGGACACGTATCTTTTTTTTCATCTCAAGAATAATTTAAAAAATTGGGGTCGAAATCCCAGGGTGAGTCATCTGGTCCTCCCCTTGTTAGCTGAACGTTAAAATTCCACTTATCCCTTTTACTCGAAGAAGTCGATTATAATACAAGGCAAAGAATGTGGATTCAATTAGATGGAGCGCCACCACATTTTGCACAAAATGTAAGAGATTTTCTCGACCAAAACTTTAACGGATTGGCTGGGGTGGCCCAATTGAATGGCCTCCCCAGTCACCAGGTTTGACTTCCTGATTTTTACTTGTGGGGGTACGTGAAAAATTTCTTATTCGAGCGGGAAGATGACAAGGAAAGATATAATTGAACGGCTTGTAGGGCGATACCAAGGATACTGTCTTACTTAGAACGGTCAAAGACTTTGCAAAGAGGATTATGCATTCGAGCCAACTTGGGATAACTTTGAACAATTTCTGTGATAGATGCTGAAAGGATGTTAATCGAAGAAGCACCCCGAATCGTGAGAGGCGAAGGGACTCACGCTAAACAAGCACCCCGAATCGTGAGAGGCGAGGGGACTTACGCTAAACAAGCACCCCGAATCGTGAAAGGCAATGAAGCTCTAAAATTCGACTAACAATTTTCTAGCCTCAAATCAGCTTCGTGTACCTTGGAAAAAATTAATCGCGCCAACACAAGGATTCGGATGAATTGGGAAAATTACTAATTATAACAATTGATTGGTGAATGACCAACATTAGCGTGATTAAACGGGGCTCCCAAAGTTGACCTATCAATTCCAAGCTGCATAACTTGTAAAGCACGTAATAAAAAAATATTTCATTATAGTGTTTTGAAAAGGTGTTGACACCAACTACTAGATTCTGGAATCAAAAATAGGGTGTTTAATTTAAAAAAATTGATGTGACCTTGATCTGACCTTGGCAACGTTACTCAAGGTAAAACTGATAAGATCAGTAAATAGGTCCCCTCAAATCCTACAACTTTTGTTTGAAACATTTTTCTGTATCTCCTATAGTTTTTGAGAAATTTCAGTGCGTCACTTAAAATGACTTACCCTGTATATGTATGTGAACCATATATTGTGAGGACCAACACTAACACACATATTTTTTGGAATACATAGGTATACATCAGCATGTAGATGAGTTTATTAATATAAATTTTTACATGTATATCAGTTTTTCAAAAATTTTACACATTTCTTGTTTCATATACCAATCGTATAAACCGAGGACCAAGAATTTATTTTATCATAAAACACAATTATGTTTCTCAAATATCCTTATACATCGTATACATAGTATTTCTGATTCAAATTAGTGCTTCCAATTACAAAATTAACTATATGTACATTATTAAAAACAAAATATTATCAAAAATAAAAAAATATATATATAAAGTTTATTGTGAAGTCCAACAACACATTCTCTTTACATCTATTACATGAATGATTATCTCAATCAATTTAAGCGCAAATTAGTGCAAAATAATATTTTAATACATCAACCTATAGTACTGTAAGAGAATCAATATGTATTTTTATATTTGGCATAAAAATAATGTCGAATTGCGATTTACAAGATAAGACATTTTCGATCGTCAAATTTAAAGATATCAAAAATTATGATTCCGTATAAATTACTATCTCAAGTCATTTACACATATGTTAGAATTTTTTTAATATTTGTTTATCTATCGTATATTAAGAGGACCGGCAAATTTCTTACATTGTACTTTAAATAGAGAATAGATAATGATTCGCAAGATGAGAAAATTTTTCGATGGACAATTTGTCGAACTATAGAAACAATACTATCACATAAATCGTTTTTATTTCAAGCAATTTATGCATATATTGGAAAAAACTTAAGAGTAAGAGCGTGAGATGTACATTTTAGATTTGCCAGCGACATTTGTCACACGGCTACAGCAAGTATGATGATGTGACAAAAGTAAGGACCGTGGCAGCAGCGAGCAGACATATAATTTAAGAACATATAATTTAGAAGCTGTCTATGTTAGTAAACATCGGACCAAAGCTCACGCTCTAGTCACGCAAAACGCGCGCTTATTTGCTAATCTTTTTAATTTCATATTTTAATTATTATTGCGTAAATTGCAAAATTAGAAAAGATTTTTTTCAGCTTACTACACCCTACCCGATCACGAACATTGGTCCGATATTTACCAGACCCGGTATAATATATTTTCTTATTTTGCGTAATACGCTGTACATAATTGAAATATTATTTTAAAAAGATTGGCAAACAAGCATTTTACACGCTTAGACCGCGAGATGTACATTTTATATTTGCCAGTGACACTTGTCGCACGGCTACGAAAAGTATGATGGAGTGACAAGATTAAGGAATGCGCCAGCAGCGACCGGGCTGAAGCATATAACTCTCACCCGCTCGCTGCTGGCTCCTTCCTTACTTTTGTCACACCATAATACTTTTCGTTGCCATGCGACAAATGTCGATGGAAAACACAGCCCAACAAAATTTTCCTAATTTTACGTTGACTTACAAGTATAAGTCGATTCCGATAGGATTTTTCCCGCAGAATCCAAATATGCCTATAAAAATATTGAATTGGCTCTAGTTTTTAAACAACTGAAGGTCAAAAGGGTCGAATCACGCGATTTTGCAAAATTTTGAGCGTCTATCAAGAAGGAACGAGTAGCAATAAAATTGTCTTCCCGTGACGAAAAGAAAGGTCGAGTATTGTTCTTTCAAGATACGGAGCAAGAAATTAGATGCAGTGAATTTTAAACACGTGTTTTCATGTGTATGTGTGCGTGTACCTGTCTCGGCATTACCAACGAGACGGACGCAGTATGACTTGTGTGTGTGTGTGCGTGCGTACGTGTGTGTGTGTGTGTGTGTGTGTGTGTGTGCGTGCGTGCGCGTGCGTGTGTGTGTGTGCGTGTGTGTGTATCTACCTTGATGTCTTCCTTCCAATATTGTAAAGACTTCGTGAAATTGGTTTCCTTGTTCCTCTTCACTGGCAGAATTTTGTCCGTGCATGAGACGAACTTGAAAACTTGCTAAACGTTACTTTTCAGGTTCATTAACTCAATTTGTAGTTTTACATTTTAGAAATTGTAAAATTAAGTTCGCAATAGAAATTTTGAACAGTGTACGCTTTTTTAATTGCTAAAAATAAAAGAAATCCAGCAAAAAAAATCAGTCGATCAAAATTTGCCTTGTAATATGACTTCGACGCGAAGATCTTGCATTAACGATCCAGATATATTCTGCTTCATTTGTGGTGAATATACTACGGCGAAACAAAGGCAAAATATTTCAGACTTTGTTAAAAAAGCATATCTAGATTACTTCGGTTTTGCAATTGGTAACGAAGATAAGCCATGGGTTCCCCATAAGGTTTGTAGATCATGTGTCGAATCATTGCGGTTATGGAAAAATGGAAAAAGAACTGGTTTGAAGTTTGGCATCCCAATGGTGTGGATGGAACCGAAAAATCATCATAATGATTGTTATTTTTGCATTGTAAATGTGAGTGGTTTTAATCGTTATAAGAAAAGTTCATGGGATTATCCGAATTTGGAATCAGCAAAACGACCTGTATTGCACAGTGAAGATCTTCCCGTACCAGTTTTTACACCCCAACAGGATCTATCATTTTCTAATGACGACAAACTGAACCTTGACTGTTCCTCAAGTTTCAGCTGTGAAAGTAAAGATGAGGGAAACTTACGGACACAACAACAATTTTCACAGGCTGAATTAAATGATTTAGTGCGGGATCTTAACCTGTCCAAGGAAGCATCAGAACTCCTAGCATCTCGATTGAAAGAAAAAAATTGTTTGCAACCAAAAGTTAAAATATCATTTTATAGAAATAGAGAGCAAGATATTCTTCCGTATTTTAGTCAGGATAAAGAGTTCGTTTATTGCAATGATATTGCTGGACTTCTTAGCAAAATGGGTTTACCTGAATATAAACTTGAGTCTTTCCGACTTTTCATTGACAGTAGCAAGAGAAGCTTAAAGTGTGTCCTACTCCACAATGGAAATCGCTATGCTCCTGTACCAATCGGGCACTCAACAAAACTCAAAGAAGAGTATCAAAATATAAAGATGGTCTTGCAGAAAATTCGGTACGAAGAACATCAGTGGGTAGTTTGTGTCGACTTAAAAATGGTAAATTTCTTACTTGGACAACAAAGTGGATACACCAAGTACCCTTGCTTCATTTGTATGTGGGATAGTAGAGCAAAAAAAGATCACAAAAACGACATGGCCATTACGAGAAAGTTTGACAGTAGGTACAGCGAACGTTATAAACCAGCCTTTGTTCGACAGGAATAAAATTATTATTCCACCACTACATCTAAAACTTGGTCTTATGAAACAATTCGTCAAAGCCTTAAACAAAGAAGGAAAATGCTTTCAATACATTGCAAAATGTTTTCCCCAAATAAGCATGGAGAAATTGAAAGCAGGCATTTTTGATGGACCGCAAATTCGAAAGCTGATTAAAGATTTGGATTTTGTGAAATCAATGACTGATGTTGAAGTTTCTGCGTGGTCCAGTTTTGTTTTAGTGTGTCAGGAATTTTTAGGAAACAAAAAATCAGAGAATTACAAAGACCTGGTTCAAAATATGCTACAAAATTTCCAAAAGTTAGGTACTAATATGAGCATTAAAGTTCACTACCTCCATATGCACTTGGACCGATTTCCAGAAAACCTTGGTGATTTAAGCGAGGAACAAGGAGAGCGTTTTCACCAAGATATTAGAATAATGGAAGAAAGATATCAAGGTAGATGGGACAGACACATGATGGCAGACTATTGTTGGAACCACATGCGCGATTCTCCGCAAATGCACAGAAGAAAATCGTATAAACGACGTTTCGATGAAGCATAAACACACCCATACGCAGACACATGAAAAGCCAGGGGAGTACTCACGTTAATCGATTACCCCGGAGAGATCAGATTTCTGCTAGGACCACTGCTAGGACGTTATTGAGCGTGAGCAACGCCGAGAGCAGGAACACACACTGATACACACTGATACACACACACACACACACACAAACACACATTAACACGCGCACGTGAGAGGCAAGGGGATTACTCACGTTAAACCAGCACCCCGATGGGATCAGTCACCTGCTACGTCCCCGTCGTTGATCCTGGTTAATACCGAGAGCAGGCATTTATTTTCACACACACACACACACACACACACACACACACACACACACACACACACACACACACACACACAACACACACACACACACACACACACACGTACGCACGCACGCACGCACACACACACACAAGTCATACTGCGTCCGTCTCGTTGGTAATGCCGAGACAGGTACACGCACACATACACATGAAAACACGTGTTTAAAATTCACTGCATCTAATTTCTTGCTCCGTATCTTGAAAGAACAATACTCGACCTTTCTTTTCGTCACGGGAAGACAATTTTATTGCTACTCGTTCCTTCTTGATAGACGCTCAAAATTTTGCAAAATCGCGTGATTCGACCCTTTTGACCTTCAGTTGTTTAAAAACTAGAGCCAATTCAATATTTTTATAGGCATATTTGGATTCTGCGGGAAAAATCCTATCGGAATCGACTTATACTTGTAAGTCAACAAAATTTTGTTGGGCTGTGAAATCTAAAACGTACATTTCACGTTCTAACACTGCACGCTTATTTGCCAATCTTTTTAAATTAATATTTCAATTAAGTACTGCATGTTACGCAAAATAAGAACATATAATATACAAGGTGTTTATATTAGTAAACATCGGACCAACGCTTACGCTCTAGTCACGCAAAACGTGCGCTTATTTGCCAATCTTTTTTTTCGCAACTACCGACATATTCGCAACTACGACATATTCGCAAGATAAGAATTATTTGATAGTTTTTCCAGATGTCAAAAAGGTACTATTCTATTAATCATTACTTCAAATCATTTATATTAATAACATTTGATGTAAAAACGTAATACACATTGTCAATTACAGTTTTATGTAATACATTTTCATGTATATATTTATGTAACATTTTATATGTATACATTTATGTAATATATTTTTATGTAGTATATTTTCTACTATGAGTCATTGTGGAGTTTTTTGTCAAATTTTATTTTTTATGTAGAAATTATAGTAAATTAAATTAATTCAACGAATTAAATTGGTGAATTGTGTGTATGGTCCTCGCAATATACAGAATATATAAATTAAGAAGTCCTCATAACGTACTTTTTGTATAATTACAAAAATAGTACTCATTATGTACGAAAAACGGTAAAAAAGTTGTGAGGTCCGGACTACATAATATACGTTGCGTATAAAATATTATGAGCACCGTCCTCATAATGACGCTTGGTCTACATAATGTACGGTTGTATAATGAAAGTGTCCTCGCAATATACGTTTCACAAATATATAAATCTATAAATACAAGTAAATATATTGTATTATATATAACCTAAATTATTCTCTAAATAAAAATTGATATACGTTAATGTAATATAATGTACTTTAATTCACTGTAAACACCCATAAGTTGTACAGTCTGCTTATTACACTTTTTAATAAATAAATATTTATAGTTTTTTGTCGTGATAATTGATTTTTCAATTTCATAAGATCAGTAAACTTGTAAATTTCGTATTATTTGATAAAATAATAGCAAACTTTTTTATTACTCATTTTGCATAAAACAAACGTAACATCTCATTGTCAGTGAAGTGATACTTCACTGAGATATTACGTTCGCCGGACATTAAGCCAGTATCAGACTACGCATTGAAAATTGATTGAAGATTAAAGATTGAAATTTGACCAATCAAAACAAAAGGAGCTAAAATTTTGCCCTGATTGATCAAATTTTAATCTTTAATCTCAATCTTCAATGCGTAGTCTGATACCGGCTTTAGACGGAGTTGCTGACAAATCGTGTTTTGTCTGGTAATGGTAGACAAGTCGCGTTTCTCGTACATGCGCGACGAACGCGGCATCAATGAAATATCCAGCAAAAAGATGTGCCGCTGGTCGCCCGTGAAAAATTCTTTAAAAACTTGAAAAAAAAGGTGAGCTAGACACATACAGGATGAGGAAAAAGTATAAGATTCCTAAAAAATCTAAAAAAATATAAGTTTATATTTTTTATTAATTAATATAACTTAATTTTTCTTAATTTTTTTCTTAAACTTAATTTTTATTAATTAATATAACTTAATTAGTTAATATAACTTATATTTTTCGAGCTTTTTCAGGGGTCCCATATTTTTTCCTTACCCCGTATACATATTTTCTCAAATTTTTGAACAATTTTTCACGGGCGACCAGCAGCATCTTTGTGTGCGTTTGTATGTAAAAAAATATGTATTTGTCTTAATAGTAACAGACATCTGCCTTTCATAGTAATATACGTCCAGTGTTGCTAGACGGCGGCAAGTTTCGTACGCACACACACTGCGCCCGGCATTAATGGAATGGCGCACAGGAAAAAGGCGTAAATAGATGCAAATAGTAAATAGGCGTACCATATGTATATGCGGAAGAACGCCTGTACGTTTATTTACTCCTGTGTGTCACTGTATTAATGCCATGCGAGGTGCATGTGCGCACGAAACCTGCTGCCGTTTAGCAACAATGCA
Organism: Crematogaster levior; assembly: GCA_901521435.1. Classification (NCBI taxonomy): domain Eukaryota; kingdom Metazoa; phylum Arthropoda; class Insecta; order Hymenoptera; family Formicidae; genus Crematogaster; species Crematogaster levior. The sequence continues at coordinate 39,683 of CABEGB010000635.1, forward strand.
TATGTCGTGTATTATATTACTTAACCTAATCTAACCTGTCACGCGTGAAAAACGTGGTTCGTCTATCGTCACGGTTTTACCGCGTTTTGTGTAGATTGTCAGACAGTGATCGGTTATATAACCTTACTATAAATAATAAAATGCAAAAATCTTCTCTTTGCCAGTGATAAGAAATAAAAGTAGAAGGTAATAACTGACTCACAAACTGGCACCAGTGATATAAAAATAGACGTTTATTACGTTTCGACCTGTGATTTAGGTCCTCTTCAAATATATCTATAAATATGATATGAAGGAACAATACAATAATCATTAAAAGGCGCAAATTTATACAAATTAAAATGAAAACTTACATTAATAGTGGTCCAATAAAAAATAATAAATAAAAAATTCGTAATATTGATGACCATGAATTGGTATAGATTTCGTTACATATGAACGTCTGATGTTGGTGACGGAGAAGAAAGGACTGAGCAAGATTGAATTCGACAATGTGACATACGTTACAAAAATTATAATAAATACTTAATACAAAAAGGACACTAACAACAATGTATAAGTAGAGAACCCGGGTCAATAGTCTAAAATATAAATAATAAATAAAAGAAGGTTGTGTAAAGTAAAAGAGAAAGATGTAAATTATAAAATATTAAATAGATCAAAGATAGAAAAATCGGGTCAATAGTCTAAAATGTAAATAATAAATAGGAAAAGGTTGTGTCAAATGAAAGTAAAAACTATAAATTATAAAATATTAAGAAGTCCGTCGTATATCGCAGTCAAATTTTCTGTGTCCCTTTGGGAGTTTATTGCAAAATTGCATTTTTTGATGAAAAGCATTTCGGCAATCTCCCTTTTTTTCCTGTGTGTCTCCATATGAAGAATAGTAGGATTGTTCCAGTCAAATTCGTGGTCATAAGACAATCTGTGCTTGCTAACAACAGAATGATTTGCTGTGGGTTTTTTAACATCATTCTGGTGTTCTTTTAGTCGGGTAATCAGATGTCGTTTCGTTTGTCCTATATAGCTCGCGTTACAATCCAAACAGCTGATTTCGTATACTAATTCCGTTTGTTTAAGCACACACAGACTATCTTTACCCTTTTTTATAATAACATTTAATTTATTAAAGATGGAGTACAGCACTTTAAGATTGGCATTATTTAGAATGCGTTCAATGTTTTTTCCAACTTCTTTAGAAAATGGAATGACAATGCAATTATTCGCATCGAAAGAAATATTGTCATGAATATTATCGTGTCTGTACTGCAGCTCCTTAAGTCTTTTATTAATATGGTGGTTTATAAATTGTTTAGGATAAAGGTTATTGCGCAAGATATCTTTGATAAATAAAATATTGTTTTGGTGGAATCTCTCGGCGGAAAGTAAGATCGCTCTGTCTACAAGGTTCGTAATCGTGTTTATCTTATACTTTAGCGGATGATTGGAAAGGAAGTTGAGATATCTTCCGGAAAAGGTAGGTTTGCGGTACCAATTTGTAATGAGAGTATCGTTGTCTCGAGTGATGATCGTGTCAAGGAAGGGAATGGAGAGGTCTTTTTCTATTTCGTGGGTGAAATGTAGTCGAGGGTGGTACGAGTTGAAAACATCGAGAATCGTGTCTATTTCAGATGTGGGGGCGATCATAAAAATGTCATCAACATATCTGTAAAAAACCGGAATGGAAAACTTAAGACGTTGTAAGCAATGTGTTTCGAGGTCGTCCATAACAATATCCGCAAGGATAGGGGATAATGGAGATCCCATAGGACTGCCGAAGATTTGTTCATAAAAGGACCCCCCAAAACCAAAACTAGTGGAGGAAAGGACTGTGTTAATGGCAAATAGGAATTGTTGTAAATTAAATTTGGTCACCTTTGAGATATGATACCAACGGGTTTCGATAGCTTGAAATACTAACTCTTTAGGCACGTTGTTGTAAAGTGCGGTGACATCGAGGGAAAGAAGAGTTTGATTAAAGTGAATGTGCATGTTTTTGATATTTTTGGCAAGAGTCCAACTGTCTCTGATATGTGATTTGGGCTTAGGAACGGATTTTTCAAGTATCTCATGTAAGAACTTGGCAACATTGTATAGCGGACTCCCAGATGCCGATACGATGATGCGAAGAGGAAAGCCGCTTTTATGAATCTTCGGCAGTCCATAGCATCTCGGGAGGTTTCCATTGGTGCAACGCAATGTTTTATAAGTTTGTTCGTCTATGATTAAGTTAGTCTTCCATGTTTTAATTAAATCATTAATTTTGTTTTGAAGTGATGTCGTGGGGTCTCTTTTTAGTTTTTTGTATGTCGTTTCGTCATTAAGTAAAGTCTCCATTTGTTTGTCGTATCTATTTCGCTTGAACATCTCTCTGTATTGTTACAAAGCCGTACGTACATTTAACGCTCTTAAAGAACGCACACAAAAAAGTATTTTGAATCTGGAACTCAAAGACGCTCATAGCCAAATCCACCACGTTAATATAAGAATTTGTAGAATAGAGAGGAAACTTGTTTTTCTTCTTCCTCCTGTTGTAATTAACTCCTTTTTTAAATATAACAAACAGAAAATAAACTCATACAATGACACATGCAAACACAAATCCATTAATAAATTTAATCATCTCATAAAGAAACTTAAGACTTCTTATAATCCATTTATAAATATGGACACTTCAAAGTGGATAATAAACATTAGTGACAAACGAGTTCCGGACTCAACATTAAACTTTTTGAGCTTAGGTGAGAGGTTCGCGCTGCCTTTAAATAAGAAAGACTGTAAAGATCGTGTCAATTATTCAACGAGCATTGTTAAAAACTTCGAGAATGTATGTCACAAATTAGACAAAAAAGTCGCGGATTCTGCACGCAACTCCATTAGTAATGTTTGACAAAATTTTTAAACACTGACAAACACATTTTGACTGACAAACACATTAACCTAACTGACAAATTCATCTTAAAGGAATTTCATGAATGCAAAAAATTTTTGAGACAGAACAAGGACTTACTTATCACCAAAGCTGACAAAGGACAGGTCACAGTCATAATCGAACGAAATAGATACGACAAACAAATGGAGACTTTACTTAATGACGAAACAACATACAAAAAACTAAAAAGAGACCCCACGACATCACTTCAAAACAAAATTAATGATTTAATTAAAACATGGAAGACTAACTTAATCATAGACGAACAAACTTATAAAACATTGCGTTGCACCAATGGAAACCTCCCGAGATGCTATGGACTGCCGAAGATTCATAAAAGCGGCTTTCCTCTTCGCATCATCGTATCGGCATCTGGGAGTCCGCTATACAATGTTGCCAAGTTCTTACATGAGATACTTGAAAAATCCGTTCCTAAGCCCAAATCACATATCAGAGACAGTTGGACTCTTGCCAAAAATATCAAAAACATGCACATTCACTTTAATCAAACTCTTCTTTCCCTCGATGTCACCGCACTTTACAACAACGTGCCTAAAGAGTTAGTATTTCAAGCTATCGAAACCCGTTGGTATCATATCTCAAAGGTGACCAAATTTAATTTACAACAATTCCTATTTGCCATTAACACAGTCCTTTCCTCCACTAGTTTTGGTTTTGGGGGGTCCTTTTATGAACAAATCTTCGGCAGTCCTATGGGATCTCCATTATCCCCTATCCTTGCGGATATTGTTATGGACGACCTCGAAACACATTGCTTACAACGTCTTAAGTTTTCCATTCCGGTTTTTTACAGATATGTTGATGACATTTTTATGATCGCCCCCACATCTGAAATAGACACGATTCTCGATGTTTTCAACTCGTACCACCCTCGACTACATTTCACCCACGAAATAGAAAAAGACCTCTCCATTCCCTTCCTTGACACGATCATCACTCGAGACAACGATACTCTCATTACAAATTGGTACCGCAAACCTACCTTTTCCGGAAGATATCTCAACTTCCTTTCCAATCATCCGCTAAAGTATAAGATAAACACGATTACGAACCTTGTAGACAGAGCGATCTTACTTTCCGCCGAGAGATTCCACCAAAACAATATTTTATTTATCAAAGATATCTTGCGCAATAACCTTTATCCTAAACAATTTATAAACCACCATATTAATAAAAGACTTAAGGAGCTGCAGTACAGACACGATAATATTCATGACAATATTTCTTTCGATGCGAATAATTGCATTGTCATTCCATTTTCTAAAGAAGTTGGAAAAAACATTGAACGCATTCTAAATAATGCCAATCTTAAAGTGCTGTACTCCATCTTTAATAAATTAAATGTTATTATAAAAAAGGGTAAAGATAGTCTGTGTGTGCTTAAACAAACGGAATTAGTATACGAAATCAGCTGTTTGGATTGTAACGCGAGCTATATAGGACAAACGAAACGACATCTGATTACCCGACTAAAAGAACACCAGAATGATGTTAAAAAACCCACAGCAAATCATTCTGTTGTTAGCAAGCACAGATTGTCTTATGACCACGAATTTGACTGGAACAATCCTACTATTCTTCATATGGAGACACACAGGAAAAAAAGGGAGATTGCCGAAATGCTTTTCATCAAAAAATGCAATTTTGCAATAAACTCCCAAAGGGACACAGAAAATTTGACTGCGATATACGACGGACTTCTTAATATTTTATAATTTATAGTTTTTACTTTCATTTGACACAACCTTTTCCTATTTATTATTTACATTTTAGACTATTGACCCGATTTTTCTATCTTTGATCTATTTAATATTTTATAATTTACATCTTTCTCTTTTACTTTACACAACCTTCTTTTATTTATTATTTATATTTTAGACTATTGACCCGGGTTCTCTACTTATACATTGTTGTTAGTGTCCTTTTTGTATTAAGTATTTATTATAATTTTTGTAACGTATGTCACATTGTCGAATTCAATCTTGCTCAGTCCTTTCTTCTCCGTCACCAACATCAGACGTTCATATGTAACGAAATCTATACCAATTCATGGTCATCAATATTACGAATTTTTTATTTATTATTTTTTATTGGACCACTATTAATGTAAGTTTTCATTTTAATTTGTATAAATTTGCGCCTTTTAATGATTATTGTATTGTTCCTTCATATCATATTTATAGATATATTTGAAGAGGACCTAAATCACAGGTCGAAACGTAATAAACGTCTATTTTTATATCACTGGTGCCAGTTTGTGAGTCAGTTATTACCTTCTACTTTTAAATAATAAAATTATGCAATACTATATATAGGTCTATTTTTATACATGAACTGGCTGCATTAGTTCAGGTATATCTTTTTACTTTATATTAAAAGAAAAAAGATGAACTCTGAACTAATGCAGTCAGTTCAATCATAAAAACAGATCTATTATATGAATATAGAAAAGCTTGTGCAAAATGAACAATAAAAAAAAGTTTGCTATTATTTTATTAAATAATCAATATGAAATTTGCAAATTTACTGATCTTATGAAGAAGCAATTATCACAAAAAAAAAATAAATGTTTATTTGTCAAAAAATGCAATAAGGAAAATGTGCAACTTATTGGTGTTCATAGTGAGTTAACCAAATTATATTACATTAAATAACGTAAAACGTTTTTATACAAAGAATAATTTAAGTTATAATATTATACAACATATTTATTTGTGCTTGCAGGTAATTATCAAGTGTTAAGTAAGTTTGTAAAAAACTTAAAAACTGATATTCCACGAATAAAAATTAAAGCTCTTAAAAAAGAGTTACATAAACTTACTTCATTAAAAACATTTGAAAAATCTAATAATAGTATGCAAACTTCTGTTTCAACTAATGTATCAGAAACGCAAGTCGATTCATCAGCTTCTACTATAAATCCTATTAACAAATCAGTTACTTCAGAAAGTAAGTGCAATTAAAATTTAAAATAATAGCTCTAAGTAAATAAAAAGTTTAATTTTATGATATTAATAAATTAAAAGAAAATGAAATATTTTTTAAAAATCAAACAAATTGTAATAATATTTTTATTCTAATTATTTTACACATATATTAGATAAAATGATTATGTTTTAAAAGTATTTATAAATAACAAAGCGAATTTAAAAATCATTATTTAAGATTTACTTTATAGTAATATTTACTTTATAGTAAAAGTATTATTTAAGATACGCTATACGCATAGCATTATTTAAGATACGCGTATAGCGTATCTTAATAATTGTGACATTTTGATGTCAGTATAACTTTATAAATCATTTAATTATTATTTAGCATTTAAAATTTCACAAACATTTTAAAATCACAAACATTTTAAAAAACAATTCTTAAAATAGAAATACAATTACATTATCATCATATTATTATTATAATATCCATTTTACTTACTCTTTTGTGTTACAGGTTTTAATAATATTACATTAGAAGATAAGAGAAATTTGAATAAATCTCAGATACAGAGCTATAGTATTGTTAAGAGCTCATCTACAAAGTGCATTTTAAGACCACAAAACAGTGCTCCAACAGTATCTTCTTGCATAAACAATAAATCTTTAATGATAAACCAAAATACAATTCTAGATGAAGGTAATTTATTAATCAAGTAACAATAATTTCTGTTTTGCACTTTTTACATCTTAAAGACATTTAATTAATATTGGTTCAAGCTCTCTGTAGAGGATTCATAATTCGCAACAGAAATTAAAATCGGATTTTATTAATAATTTTATAGGCCATAAAAAACAGAAAATATTTGCATTATTAAAATATACACACATATGCACAAAATATATATAACTGATACATATTTTGAATGTGCGCTTTCGAATTTTTTAAATATTTTTTATGTAAAATTATAGATTTTCTTCTTAAATTTTGTTATCAAATTACAGATATCAATTATTCTAAACCAGATACACAATCTCCCTAGAAAATGTACATGATGTTATAAATGAAAATATTTCTCTAGAAAATATACATGATGATGTCATAGATGAAAGTCTTTCCCTAGAAAATATACATAATAATGTCATAGATGAAAGTATTTCTCTAGAAAATGTACATAATAATGTCATAGATGAAAGTATTTTCTTAGAAAATGTACATGATGATGTCATAGAAGATGAAAGTATTTCCTTAGAAAATGTACATGATGTCGTAAATGAAAGTATTTCTCTAGAAAATGTACATGATAATATCATAGATGAAAATACTAATATGACAAATATACTTGATAAAGTTTCAAATAGTAAATCTAGAATTATTAGTAATGTTCCATTTTCTACTTCTATATTAATATTACCAGCTAAGGAGAAACAAGGAACGTCTTCGAATGAAATTAAAAAGTAATTAAAAAGTTTTATATTACTTAATAATAAAAGTCCAAGCAATTTACATAATTCAGTAAAAATAAATGCGAAAATGAGATATATCATTTCTTATATCTCTCTCTAGTATTTAGAATTATACAGGGTGACCCATTTTAACTTCCCCACCGGATTATCTTGAAAGGAATGCACTTTCTGAAAAAAAGTTTCAGATATAAGTTTTAGTATTTTTCCCTGGCTATTGAATGGCGATATTGAATTTGACCTCGATTGTGAATGTGAAGGTCATTTAAAGGTCAAGTTAATTTTTTTAAATGGCATCCCCTATTTTTTATTACATATTCTTGTAGCTGACCTCGAGAGCTTTCCAAAACACTATAATAAAGTATTTTTTCATGAAGTATTTTCCGAGTTATAAAGCTTGAAATAATTTCATAATTTTACATAAACTGTAAAATATCTCGTAAAATATTTACTTTTCGATGACCTTATCTCAATACTTTTATGCACAGAATAATGAGAGGAACCAATTGGTGTCAAGAAAACACATAGTTGTTTTTAAGAAAAAATATGCAATTTGTAACTAACAATTACATATTTTTTCTTAAAAACAACTATGTGTTTTCTTTACACCAATTGATTCCTCTCATTATTCTGTGCATAAAAGTATTGAGATAAGGTCATCGAAAAGTAAATATTTTACGAGATATTTTACAGTTTATGTAAAATTATGAAATTATTTCAAGCTTTATAACTCGGAAAATACTTAATAAAAAAATACTTTATTATAGTGTTTTGGAAAGCTCTTGAAGTCAGCTACAAGAATATGTAATAAAAAATAGGGGATGCCATTTAAAAAAATTAACTTGACCTTTAAATGACCTTCACATTCACAATCGAGGTCAAATTCAATATCGCCATTCAATAGCCAGGGAAAAATACTAAAACTTATATCTGAAACTTTTTTTCAGAAAGTGCATTCCTTTCAAGATAATCCGGTGGGGAATTTAAAATGGGTCACCCTGTATATCTATTATATATCTTCCCAGTATTATTTAGATATATCTCTCTAGTTTTTTTATGCTAAATATGATGTCAATTTTAAAATTATTTTCTATATCATTATATATCATATGTAACAATTTTAAAAAATTCAAGATTAAAGTTGTAAAAAGAAGTTATCTTGACGCTCTTTATCATGTTGTAACTGTTATATATGTAACTATATCTTATAATTATAAAAAAACTGTGCATTAGAAAAGTTTCTTTCCTAAAGTAATTAAATTATACAAATTTTTTTTTGTATTAACAATAATGAACATAAAGATACTTTTTAAAGGTTGAAAGTCCTGCAGTAATAGCATATTATATATTACATATTACATATTATGTATTACATTTTAAAAATATTTTTATTATATGTTTTTTCCATCATACATCATAGTTATAATATGATAAAATACATATAATAATCCTTTTCTACAACTTTCCACATTCCTGTTTAAAAAACCACTTTTTTTAAAATAAAAGCTATGTTATTTATAATATTATATATTCTACAAACAAACTTAGAATATTTATTATTATTATTATTATATAACAGAAAATTATATATTCTGTTTAATAATAGTGACCTATTGTCAGAAAGTCAAATATTAACTTTAAACAAGTCAATAAGCCCAATAAATAAGGAATTGGTTTGGAGTTGGAATGAAAATTATTTAGTCGTACCTCAATGTGAAGATAATGAGGATAATCAATTAGAGAAGTCAACTTTTGAATCAGATTGGTAAATCAATCATTTTTATAAGAATACTTTGTAAATTTTTTATAATTTTTATAATTAATAGGTTTTTGTCATATTAAATTTTAACAAATTTAACTTTTTAGGAATAACAATAAAGCGTCCTTAAATGATGCATTGCACGATTTAACAGAAAAAAACAATTTAGACGCGGACTCCAAATATGAAAAAAATTTGATTCATTCTTCAGTAAAGCGTAATTATCTTTTTAATTTAAAATTATTTAAATTTTAATTTAAAATTTTAATTTAAAATTCTAACTTAAAATTATTTAAACAATTTTCGATTAATATTTACAATATGTACAATTTACACAAGATTTATAACTACAATATTTACAGTATTTACAGTATTTACGATACAATATTCACAATATTACAATATTATTACAATTATTACATTTATATTCACAATATTATTTACAGTAGCTACATTATTTACAATTACTTTAATTATTTTAAGTAGCCAAATAGAGGGTGTTCCAAACTCATGAGGTGACGCGAGACGGGTCGGGGTGCGGGGGTTTTTGCGGGGGGAATGCCGTAAGAGATGGGTGAGGGGGGAGAGACGGAAGGCGATTTCCCCTCAGCGTCCCCCTGTTTTGTTGTGGTGGAGGGATGCCATGGGTTTTAATCCCCACATGCGGAGAGTAATGAGTTTGAATCCTCACATGGGGGCGGTGTAGAGCAATTGGTTTTGAATCCCCACATGGGTCGGAACGTCCCCGCGGGTGCGCGGGAGGATCTTATCGATGTAGTTGTAGGTTAGAAACCCCCGTGGTGTGGGTTACAAACCCCCATGATGTGGGTTAGAAACCCCCGTGGTGTGGCGTTGTCGTCGTCGACGTCCGTGAGACGCGCGCTTGTCCGCCGGAAGTCGCGGCGGCGCGTCTTCCGCCGCGCGTTATTTTCGTCCAAGATATCGCGTTTTTTCGCGTCGAGGAACGCGACCTTTTCTCATCCGGGAAATCGCGTTTTTTTCGAAACGGAATCGCGCTTCGACGACGGCGGGAGCGACCATGGTATAAGAGCATTTTAATTCGATTCAACGCTCGATTCATCAGTTATTCTTGGAATGGACGACAGCGATGTGGATATCTTATTTTGCGACGAGGAGTTATCATCGAGTTCATTTGCGATAAGCGATACGAATAACCTGTTTTGCGACGAGGAGTTATCATATCGTCGAGTTCATTGAGTTTCTTCGCGATCGAACGCAATCGAGGACTAGGAGATTCAATTGTCGAAACGTGCGCGTTGATGGAGGACGCTCGATGGAATCTGTCGACTTTTCACTTGAGGCGAGAGATTGGTGTTTGGAGCGTGCGAGAGAAATTGTGGATAGAAACGACGATAGCGTGTAGCTGTAGGGTAAGAGAGTATACAGAGAGAGTATCAACGAAGAATCGGGAGATTCGGCAACGAGCGGCGAAATTTAGAATTCCGACGGATAACAAAGGTTGGACATTGTGGTTGTCGCAGCCTAAACCATTTAAAAAAAATGGATGCAAACGATCTTCTCGAGATCGCGACGAGCGTCGTCGACGCGGACGCTCATCGTGCGTGGGAGCGGCGGTGCGACGAGTGTCTGGAGTCGTTGCAAGAGGAGTGTCGTCGACGAAATAAGGTTGGAACGGTGCATTCTCTGGTGACTCGAATAGCGCGATTGGAGGGTGTGAGAGTCGAGTTACGACGACGCTTTGAGCGCGTGGGTGCTGAACACGTTGATGGAAAAGGACACTCATGGGTGGAGATCGATACTGCGTTCGATAACCGAGTATCGACCGGCGCTGTGATAAACCGACGGCACATCGAACCTCGACAATTTTTCGACGACGCGAGAGGCACGGTGCTCGAGAAGGTGCGCGACAATCTCGAAAGACACGTGTGTTTAAAAGTTAATACTATATTTAACGGAAAATTTGTCGCGAACGATCAGACCTCCATGAAGAGTATCGTTACGAGGAATCGACAGCTTTTCCGTACCTCCGATTTGCGAGAATGGTACGACAGACATGTGATCGACGTGACTTTGACGGGTCTGGAGGAGTTTCAGGAGCGCAACAGCGGATGGGCGTTGTTACGCATATTGAATATAGTAGTGAATATTAACAAGTAAAATCTCATGCGGGTGGGATGTTGGATTGATATGCCGCGATTTATTAAACTAAAAAGAGCAGTGGTCAACGTGCGAACGATGGACAACGCGTGTTTCGCGTGGGCAGTGATCGCAGCGATGTATCCCGCCGATAAAAATGTTGAGAGACTCACTCAGTATCCCGATTACCAGACTGTGTTGAAACTAGATGGTATCGATTTTCCCATGAATCTGAAACAAATCGGAAGATTCGAACGTCTCAACGATATATCGGTCAATGTCTTCACCCAGAAGGAGCGGAGTGGTAATGCGATCGTTCCTCTGCGACTCACCGACGACAAAAAAGTGTTGTGCCTGGGATGGGCACAAGATTTCGGTCCGTCGTCCGTCGACGCTGCTCGGCTGAGAAAGGCACTGGTACCACTTTTGGTGGTGATGTCGTTGATTAAATAAAGAAACACTTTCCTTGATTTTGACTGTTTTATTCACATACTTTATGTTACACAGTAAGATCGCACGTTATACTAATTTAGAAAGACTGTTTCACACAGATTTGCTTAGAGTTGCCGCTTAATAAATATTGACCGCACGTCACTACTCAATGATTACTGTTCAAGGAATACTAGTTACTGCCCGTTGATTATTGACTGAGTACTGCCCGCACGTCGCTACTCAATGGTTACTGTTCCATGGTTATTAGTTACTGCCCGAATTATTATTAATTACTGCCCGCGATGCGTTCGACGCATAGCGTTAAAAGGGCATTAGTGCCCTCGTTTCTGTTGTGCAACTGCTGACTCAGATTCGGATCAGCAGTTGCATTTCCTGGTGATTCTGTGGTGCAACTGCTGACTAAGGTTCGGATCAGCAGTTGCATTTCCTGGTGACTCTGTTGTAATTTTTGGTTATGACCTGATTTAGCAATTTAGATTGAGTTATTAGTTTCGCAACCGTTGGCGGTGTTGAAACTAATAATAATGCTGCAATAACTGATTTTTGGAAAAAGTCAGATCATAACATCCTTCCCCCCTTGGGAGAAGAAAAACTGAGGTTTTTCGTTTAATTTAATTTACAATGTCGCATAACTTAAAATTTTATCCTATATGTTATTTCTAAAGTTATACATGGACATGTAAATAATATTTTAATTTGTATCTACATTTTTTGTTTAATTTGTTTTATTTAACGTGTATAACGTGTGATCGTGTATAAAAGTTGTTCGTGTAGATAATACTATATTACGTATGTGTGCATTGGGTAATTGGTGATTTCTGATAGCCAATTCGGTGACATTTATTTTTATAATTAGTTTCCACGTAGCCTTGGTAACTTTACGAAGCAGTTTTACGAATTTCTTGCAATGTTTCTTCTATTCTATTAATATTCGATAAAGGGTTTTAACCGGTTGGCATGTACGCGTAGTGGTTTTTTCCCTGTTTTTATTGTGTAGTTTACATCATTGTTTTTCTCAAGGATTTTATAGGGTCCGACCCATCCCCTCCATTGTGCGCCACCTTGCCGTGGTGGAGAGGCTCCCCGGGAAACTCTCCCGGGGTCTAAGAGCGTACACATGGAAGGAAAACCATGTTAAAAAACCCGGGTAGGTCGGACTCGTGAAGAGGGTTATCCCAGCCGACCTAGGAGTGGGGGGCTCCGAAATAACCCCCCCGTGGAAGACAACCATGTTAAAAAATTACATTATATGGACGTAATGCTTAATAAGAGAAACGACGTACCGCCTCAGGGGTCCCGGAGCCCCAGAGGGCGGCGTAGGAGGGGTATTGTCCCGGCCCCCCCTGCGTCGTCATCCGGCGACGGGCGGTGCGGGGCGTGCTACGCAGGCGCCCCGCACAACAGGGCTACTGCGGATAAGACTCTTTGGACTTCGGTCCTGAGAGTCATGGAGGAGCTCCTCCATATTATGGGGGAGCGGAGATTTGGTGCCGAGACGTGCGCTCCGTCGTACGCCTCGGTAGTGAGGAGGGGAGGGAGGTCTGGGTGTCCCACACGGACGGTGAGCACCCAGACCCCCTCGGCCGGTGGTGTGTCCTCGCCCAGGTGCTATAGGTGCCTGGTGCGGGGACACACCAGGAAGTTCTGTCCCTCGGCTACCGACCGGAGCACTCGTTGCGGAGCCGAGGGGCATCAGATGAGGGCGTGCACGGCGAGGGCCGTGCATTGCCCGTCGTGTTTTGAGGCGGGAAAGGTGGCGTCCCACCGTATCGGTGGCCCCACCTGCCCGGTGGTTCCCCCCCGCAAAGGGGGGAAAAGGAGGAGACCCAAGGGGAGGGCTGATGCCTCCCTTGGGGTGTCAAAGGTGGTGTCCCCACTGGCGGGGACTTCTTCAGAGGTGCTTCCTCCCGAAAAGGAGGTCATGGATATTAATACCCCCGCAGAGCAGCAGGAAGAGGGTATGCTCTCTGCGGGGGTCACCGTTGCGGGGCCCTTGTCTGGGGCCCCTATGGATGTCGAAGAGTGTGGGGGGGGAGAGGTAGTCCTACTCCTCCCTTCCCGGCTCCCAAGGAGGTATCCACGCCTCCGGGGGTGGTAGAGGTGGCAAAGGCGGACCCTAAGCTGTCCTGTCTCCTCCCGGCGGTCAGCCTACATAGGTTACCGGTTGGGGAGGAACAGGCGGCGGCGGGTGCTGCCAGAAACACCCCCTTGGGAATTAAGGGTGTTCGAATTTGGGAGGGAGCGCGAGGGGAAAACTCCTGAACTCGTGAAGGAGTTTTCCTTTTCCAAGGTGGCTATGAGGCCTGAGGGGGAGACAATAAAGGACTTCGATTCGTCCCGTTTCCCCTCTTTTACCCTTCCTGTGCGGGGGGGGGTTCCGGCAAGCCCCCGAGGAAGGTGTTGGTGAACCTGGGAAGAGGAGAAGATGAAGGGGGAGTCGGTTCTCCCCCCGAATTGCTGACCAGCATCTTCCCCCAGGAGTCGGCGAGTGCCGTTTTGGCTGGAGCCTCAGTCCCGGATTGGGGAGTTGAGGTTAAGGAAAGGGCACTCTACAATTGTGCAAAGGGGTCCCGGGGTCGCCCGGGATCCTCCTCAATAAGGAAGTCGGGGCGGGCTAGCACTGATCGGCCTCCCGACTATTTATTAGAAGCCAACCGGTTTTACATTAGGGGGCTGGAGGAGGGGGATGATTTCCCCTCCTCCTTCGTTGCCCCCTCAAGTAAAGCCGGTGTGGGCAAAATAAAGAAAAAGAAGGGGCGGCTGGGGGCGGGGGCCCCCAGCCATCCTTATGCTTAGACTCCATGTATGCGGTGAGCTCTGGCAAACGCATGCGCAAGGTAACTCCATGTACGCGGCAGAGCTTAGCGCCACGTGACGTACGGAAATCGAAGAATGTTAATGTTTTCAAATAAAATAACCGTACCGTTGTATACATCTATGAAAAGGACAGTAGTATAACCTAAAAAAATAAAATCAAAATGAATCGCAATGACAATTTTGTCTTGCTATTGTGGCTACGAAGAAGACGAAGACGACAGGAACGAGAAAGACAAGAACAAGTTAATCGGGGAGCACCTCGATGGTGGGTTCATCCTATAATAGAGCGACGTCATCTTCAAGGTGCTTACACTAATCTTGTATTTGAACTGCGACATGACACGGAGCGTTTTTTTAATTTCCATCGCATGTCACCTCTTAAATTTGATTAATTATTATAACAATGATAAAATCTATTATTACAAAAGTACACTTGACAAGGGAACCGTGGATCCCGTTGGATCCAGGACTGCGATTGTCATTGACGTTGCGATACCTCGCATCTGGAGATAGTGTGATAAGTCTACATTATCTTTACCGCGTAGGTAAATCTACTGTGCCAAAAATAATTGTAGAAACAATGGAAGCGCTTTGGCAGACACTACAGCCTCAAGTACTCCCTCCACCAACTGTACAAACATGGACTAAAATTGCACAAGATTTTGAAAATAAATGTCATTTTCCAAATTGCATCGGAGCGATTGACGGAAAGCATGTTACTGTACAATGTTTTAAAAATACAGGATCAGCTTTTTACAATTATAAAGGCACATACAGCACTGTTTTAATGGGAGTTTGTGATGCTGATCTTTGCTTTACATATGTTAGTATCGGTTCTGCTGGTAGAGAAAGCGACGGAGGTATTTTTAAAAACCTAGATTTTGGAAGATGCCTCGAAACAGGAACACTGCCATTGCCTCTACCTAAACCCTTACCGGGAACAAATATTTGTCTTCCTGTAGTATTTGTTGGTGATGCAGCATTCCCCTTGTTAAAAAATTTATTACGACCATATCCTGGTGTTAACTTGAGTCCAGAAAAAATTATTTTTAATTATCGCTTGAGCACAGCAAGGCGTCTAATCAAAAATACATTTGGAGTAATGTCAGCCAGGTGGAGAATATTTCGACGACCTATTTGTGCGTCACTTTCAACTGTAGATAGTATAGTTAAAAGTTGTGTAGTGTTACACAATTGGCTTCGAAATGCTGAACTGAATGTTTTGCCTGGTCAGAGAAGATATGTTCCAATAGGATTTATAGATGTAGAAGATCGCTATGGAAATGTTGTAACTGGTGAATGGCGAAACGAAGAACCACCTGGTGCGCTTCGAAATTTTGCACCAAATATATCAAGAAACTCTACAAATGACGCCAAAATTATTCGAAATATGTACACAAATTATTTTATGAAAGAAGGTCACATACCTTGGCAGTGGGAGAAGCTACCTGACTTTCAACGAGAAGCATTTAAGCAACAGGCAGAAGGTAAATTGATTGAAACACATAATTTGTAAAAAATGCATTCAAGTTTTATTTTGTTCCTCTCCTACAACTTGAGAAAGCGCTTGTAATACAAGTGTCTTTAAACGTAATTTTGCATTTACGTTTAGGTGCTGTGAATCCCGCGATATAGACAAATAGAAAAGGTCGTCCGAATTCATGGTGTCGGTCGAAGTTTGTTTTTCCACCAAGTTTAAAATTGCTTCATCGACTGCATCTTTACGTGTTTCAGACAATTTCCTTTTTCCTAAAAAAAGAAAGGTAAATAAATATTAATATTATATCTATTTTTATCAAATTATCGCAATTGTATGATACATTCCCAGTTTAAATGTTACATAACTCGTATGTTATGTAGCAGTTTCGTTGTTGAGTAGGAAATTATAACATATATGTTACGTTACTGTCACTTTGTGTTCACTGCGTAATTTTTATTATTTTATAGTCAAGTAAAATGTGGCACATTAATCAACTATTTCCTTTTTACTAACGCACTGTATAAATAAGATATTCAAGTAAATTAATTGTAAAGTAAAAGCTACACAAACTATGTTTTTCAAAACATAGTTTTCAGACACTTAAATAATTTAAATGTCATTTATTTTCAAATAAAGAGATACATTAAATTTACCTCGTTTTGTAGGTTGAATTTCATTTTGTTGAAAATGGCTATCCGCTGTATAAGATACAGCCCTCTGAGCACAAGATGAGGCACTGTCTCGAAAATACGATGCACTCAAAGGACGAGGTAAAATGCTATCAGAATAACGCGAAATGCTCGGAGTACGAGATGGAGCTCTTGCAAAATTAGGCAAGACGGTATTAGGATGAGGCGAGGTACTATTAGGACGAGGCGAGGCACTATTAGGACGAGGCGAGGCACTATTAGGACGAGGCGAGGCACTATTAGGACGAGACAGAACACTTAACGGATGAGATGAACAGAATCCTATTTGTCCTGTCTGCCTATTATCAGCGTCCCACATATTGTCTACTGTAAAATAATGTTTACAAAAATATGAAATGTTAATTAAAATATGTACTATATGACAAAAATTTTTTTGTACAAAGTATCTTATGCGTATTATAAATTATAATACATGTTAAATAAATTATACAAAAAATTTTTCTCTGTGTAAATAATTATTTACATAATCGTTTTTTGTTCAATTTACCTTGAAACTCTTCTTCTGTGTCATACGCATTAGACACATGTCCTTCTGTTTGAGATGTCTCTGTTAGTGCTGATGACAACGTATCAGTGGATAATGGACGTTCATTAAAACTTTCGTAGTTTGTTACAGTTCTAATTCAAATATAAAATAAAAATTATTGCTTTGTGTGGCAGCATATTGTTTGTGAAAATGAGGAATTGACAATTATAATTGTAATTCAAATAATAATTAAACTAACATCATGAATTTTGCTATGTTATCAAGTATAACAAAATCATCACGATAACTTTACATTTGAAAAAAGTAAAACTTACGTGCGAGGTTCCACTACATCCGATAAAAAACTTAAGTTTTCCATAAGTGGCCATGGAGAAAAGTGAAAAGGTGCTTGCCCGCTTTTTGTTATGAACTTCTTCTTCTCCTTCATGTACCGATCCCGAAGATTTCTCCATCGGTTTTTGACAAATTCATCTGTTCAAATTTATCATAATTTTTTAATTGTATTTGATTGTATTCTAGTTTGTTATTGTTAATATAAATTTTTTTATTACTTAACAATATATTTATTGATTATTTCAATTTTATAAATAATTTTGTTTAGTTACATACTGACATTGGTTCAAGAATAGAACTTGATACCCTGATAGCACAGATGTCCAGGAGATGTCCAAAGTACGTCCTCAGGGTGACCTAAGGACGTTTCTTCATCCTCAGGACGTCCCTGGGACATCCCCAGTAGTCTTGTGCTGTTACGGATATTAACAATCCCAGCTAGCACAGAGTTAAAAAAGAATTTTTACAAAAATTTAATCATATGCCATCAATTCTAAGTTTATTTTCAGATGTAAAAAAAATTATTTTCAAGAATTTCCAAATAGCACAAAGACATCCTGAGGAAAATAAACTCAGAATTGGTGACGTACTAAATTCTATTTCATTCTCTGTACTATTTGGGAATTATAATAAAAACTAAAGAAAAATTTATTTTATTTATATTCTTAATCAATGTCCTTCAAGATAAGGATCATAATTAAGAATATAATACATTAGTTTATAATACATTTATTTTTGGAGAGATGCTGAAATGTTTTTGTAAATAATACATACCAGTCACATTAAGTTCGTGAGCCACTTCACACCACAATTTTTTTTTTAAAACATTGTCTCTATACAGTTTATCTTTAAAATCCCATAATTGCGGGCGGCTTCTGACGTAATGAATTATAAGTTCATTAAGGTCTTCGCTATTATACTCCATACTTGGTGAATTTTCATCGTTCATACATTCTATGTTGTTACATTCCATGTTTGATAGCTTTTGTACGACATAACCTATAAAGTCGCATCTAATAATAATGACGTGTAGTAGTGCGGTAGTGCGGAAAAATTAAAATGTTTTAATCTAAACGCAGTGCGATGCGGCATGCCGGAGCTTGCCGGATCCCGACCTGTGCCTGACTCCTGATTGGTCACCGCAGCATTTGCCGGAGCTCACCGCATACATGGAGTCTAAGCATTAGCCCCACAACATCCGGGGGCGGCCCCCCCTCCTAACATCTGGGGGGCGGGGGAAGGTCGGTGGTGACCCGGCTTTCCCCGGTGATACGGTAACTTCGAGGAGGGAGTGTCGCCACTCCCTCCCCCGGGATAGGGGCCAGTCACGGCCACGCCTGAGGGGGAGTTGCGATGAATACCTCTGGTGATGCCAGGCTCCCCCTCATTATGGCAAAGGAAGGTCACCCGGTGGAGTTTTAGCGGGTAGGCCGGTAAGTTCTGCCTTACCGGTGAGTCCCGCATAACCCGAGGGGTTCCCCCGGACCCCTCGGGTATCCATAAAGGATTTCTCTATCGTCAAAAAAAAAACAAAAAAAGGGTCCGACCCATAGGGCGTCTAATTTTTTCGATCGGCCCCGCCGAACCGTTTCGTCGTATAGTAGGACTTTGTCGCCTACTCTAAATTTGGCTTCGTTCGTTTTTTTATCGTACTGCTGTTTCGACTTCACTTTTTCTTGCCTTGTATGATCTCTTGCTACCTGATTCGTTGCGCGTATCCTTTCGCGGAGTTCTTGCGCGTAATCTCCGTATATGTATGTGGCTTTGGGCGGCATTGATAACGCGGTCGGCATGGTGGCCTGATGACCGTAAACTAATTCAAACGGCGTGAATCCCGTTGCTGTATGCGGTGTTGTATTATATGTAAACATTGCGTAGGGCAGCCATTCGTCCCAATTGGTCTGCTCCTCGTTAATGTAGTGTCGCAAATATTCTGCTAACGTGCGATGCGAGCGTTCTAATGCTCCATTACTTTCGGGATGGTAAGCCGTTGTTTGTATTTTTTCTATTTTTAGTAGTTTGCATGTGTTTTTGAACATTTCACTAGTAAAATTTGTACCCTGGTCTGTCAGTACTCTTTCGGGTATACCGTGTTCAAATACAATTTTTGTAACAAATGCTTTTGATACCGTGGCCGCCTCTTGATTTTCTGACGAGGATCGCTTTACTAAATTTTGTTAAGTGATCTTGGAATGTCAAGATGTATTTATTTCCGTTATCTGTAACGGGTAGTGGTCCTACAATGTCTAGGGCACACTTTTCAAATGGTTTTTCCGGTGTATCCGTAATTACCATGGGCATTTTAGTTTTTTTACTTAGTTTATTTTTCTGGCATCGCTCGCATTTACTGATATACTCTTCTACATCCTTGGCTATTCCTGGCCAATTGTGTATTAATTTGATTCGCTTGAGGGTTCTCGCGACTCCCTGATGCCCTCCTAACGGTGCATCGTGGTATTCATAGAGAATGTGTTGCTTATTTTCCTCGCTGTACCTCGTTCCTTCGATTGTTTCTTCAGGATCGGCGAGTTGTTCCTCTTTTTGTTGTTGTGCCTCTTTTTTGATGACATTAATATTTTCCGCTACGTTTCTGCTCAATGCATCGGCATTGGCATTGTTCTTACCAGATTTTTGTAGGATTTCGTAATCGTATTTTTCTAATTTTAACCTCCATCGAATTAAACGCGATCTGGGATCATTGACACTGAATAGCCAGGTCAATGGCTTGTGATCGGTGATGATTTTAAACTTTGTTCCGTACACATATAGCCTGAAATGTTTTACGGCCCATACGATAGCCAAGAGTTCCTTCTCGGTTGTATTATAATTTTGCTCCGCTTTACTGAGTATCCTGCTAGCCGTATAAGTGCAAAATAATGTACACGGATACCGACAGTCTGATATATCTTCTCGAGTGCGACGACGTGTACGAGGATATAAAACGTTCCTTAAAGAGATTCGACACGAGCGATTATCACGAGAGAAACGCGTACGATATGTCGCGCGTCACCAAGAAAATCCCCGGTCTAATGAAGGATGAGAATTGCGGTGCGGTTATGACAGAATTCGTAGGACTGAGGGCAAAGATGTACTCATTAAAAGTACAGGGAAAGAGCGATACGAAGAGGATAAAAGGTGTCAAGAGGAGCGTCATCGAGAGAACGATAACGTTCGAGGACTTCGCGCGATGTCTGAGAGATATGACGGAGCAGTCGACACGCCAGTCGTGCGTGCGTTCAAAATTGCACGAGGTGTACACGGTTTCCGAGAGAAAACTTGCTCTCAGTCCGCACGACGATAAACGATACGCGAGTCTCACGACACTTTGCCCTGGGGACATTACAAGGTACCGCAATAAATAAAAAAAAAAGTTGCATGTGTTGTCTATGTAATTCTTGTTCGCTGCATCGGTTTCGCTGTCGTGCATGGCCACGCGCTGTATCTTGCGTCCTCTCGCGTCGAATTTTCCATCGACGCTTAGACACAGCGAGTTGTCGCGCACGTAATTTCGCATGAAATTGACCGGCGATCGCGAACTTTCCCGCGTGACGTCGCGGCTGCCGTGTTTCGACGGCATTCCGAATTTATTCATAGACATGACGTCGCTATCGCGCAAGACGCACTACCGACGTGACCAATGCGACGGTTTAACTTACAATCAATCCAGTCTCTCGAAGCTCCTCGAGTATCGACAAGATCTCGTTGTCGTGAGCGTTGTTGCCAGCTCGATAAGAGGCGTCGAGAAGTCGGAGACGATCCATTAATTCGTTGGGGTCGTCCCAGTGAACGTAATCCACTTTGTTATCGGTTACTCTCATAACGGATGGCAAGTTGCCCGCTCTTTTTCCGACCACTCACGAGCGGCGCAATAATGTGTTTGTACTTGTATCCTTTGTTACCCATGATCGGCATGCTCGCGCTGCGGCCACGTCTGTGGGCGTTCGTCGCTAACAGTATAGCTTTGTACTTTTGCAAATCATTGTCGGTGTAGATGAGTCATCAGGAATTCTCTTAAAGATTAATTTGTATAAACCGGGCGTACCTACGTATCTCGTTCCACCTATTATCATAGCGTCGTCATTGTTCATGTCGAAACGTTTATCACCGCTTGGTTCCCTCTTCGTCGAGATACACGCCGTACACGTGATTGATCTCGGTCTTGCGATCTCCACCGAGAAGATCCCCCACGTATCTTTGCCCCAACGGTCTCAATTGTCCGTGCAACGCCTCGCGACCCTGCGGCGTTCGCAGAGTCTGTCTGACGGACGACTCGAGCGACGGCGAATCGCTCGTTGTCGTTTCGAAAACTTCTTCCTCGTCCTCTCTTCCTTTGTTCGGAAACAGCGTTACCCTTCGCGAATCTATCGGCGTCGAACCGATCGCTTATCTCGAGTCTATCGGCGTGAAGTCGCCGATCGCAGGCGATTCCCCCGTCGCGTCCAATCGCCGTTCCAATTTACGTTCAAACTTAAAGAGTTGGACGTGCTTGTCGTCGTCATCGTCGT
This sequence comes from Crematogaster levior, assembly GCA_901521435.1. Taxonomy (NCBI): domain Eukaryota; kingdom Metazoa; phylum Arthropoda; class Insecta; order Hymenoptera; family Formicidae; genus Crematogaster; species Crematogaster levior. Next base: position 61,692 of record CABEGB010000635.1, read on the forward strand.
TCTCCTCGCGTTTCCTCTTGACGAGGACCTCGTCGTTATCGGACGGTCTGCTCTCGCTGCGTTCGGCGTGCTCGACGATTCGTTTCAAAGGCTCGACGACGGGTTTGAAGTGTTTCTCCAGGATGATTTCATCCTCCACTTTGCCCATCTTCAAAGCGTGATGTTTCTTCCGAATCGACGCGCGCGTCTTAGCGATCTCTCTCGCCGTCTTTTCGCGTTCGGCGGTGCTCATCGTTCGAGCGAGACTGATGACTAATCGTTCTACGGTATGATGAAATCGTTAAATCCTCGTCTGTATCTACCGTATCGCAACGCGTCCTTGTCTATCACAACAAAGCCGTACTTTCGCAGCCAACATTCGCGACACAACGCGCAAAGCTTCTCATACGACATGTCGGAATTCACGTGATCATTGTATACGTGTCTCAAATTGGTACCGTCCTGTCGAAACAGGATCAACAGATTCGCGTTATCACGTATCAGATGTTTTGGTATTTTGGCGTACGTCTGACACAGATAGAAACAATCGACGTTCGCGTGTCGACCCATGGAAAAGTACTCTCTGATCGTGTCCTGTTTGTCGCAGGCTACGTCGTCGAACACGATTATCGAATCGGGAAGCGCCTCGGTGGGCGGCACGACGTCGCGATTGTTGGAAAATGCGTGATACCCGATCTCGTTCATCGAATCGAGCAATTCCTCCAGATATCGATACTTTGGCTGTTGCAACGATTTCGAGTACACGTACACGTTTTCGAAATGTACGCCGTGCGGACTTTCTAAGAGACTTATCAAGACGTTCGTCTTACCGCAGTTCGACGGACCGCTAATGATGCAACGTATCGCGTTTGGCAGCAGAGGACCGTGTCTGCGCGATACCTCGGGCGTCACGCCCGACGTCAGTCGTCAGTCGCGTTTTGCGATCGAGATCGGATACTCCTATCGTCGGTGTTCGTCTCACGAATCGCATCTCTCCGAATATATCGCGCTTGCGCGCGATCGTTCTATTTATACGTGAACTTTACGCCAATTCGAACAGTTACGATGTTTCTTTTACTGACGAACGACCGCGATATTCTCGATCTAACCGTCGAGCAGATGCAGTTCGTTCCAAAGATCGTTCTGCTGCGCCATTTCGATTATCTCGTCGAGCGATTGCGGGACAAACTGCCGAATTATCTAAGAGCGGATCCCGAAGTCCGGAGTTATCGCGCGTGTTTGGAACACTACAATTTACCGGGGCAACGAGATCACATAGACGGTCCACCATTGCTCGTCAGAAATTGCGGTGTATGCCAAGCACGGCACGAATCGGCGCTGGACTGTTGAACAACGCGATTAACGCGCTTCCCTTCGAACTACATATACCTAGTTATCAATTCTGCGGAGCCGGTACTCGTCTCGCGAAACGACTAGCGCGTGGCGATAGAGGTGTCAATCCGTTGGACGCGGCTTGTCGCGAACACGACATCGCTTACTCGCGAAGCAATCGACTTGTAGATCGACACATTGCTGATCGAGCGCTCGCCGATAAGGCGCGCGGTCGCATAACGGCGAGCGACGCCGCCCTCGGCGAGAGATCCGCCGCGACCGCCGTGTGGGCAGCGATGAAAGCAAAAACGAAACTCGGAATGGGTCTTCGAAAGAGGGGGAAAACGAAGAGGAAGAGAGTGTTGCCGACAGCTAAACGCGGAGGTTTGTTGCCTCTTCTATCAATACTAGGAGTACTCGGATCCCTCGTTGGTGGGGCGGCTGGTGTGGCGAAAGCTGTGAACGATAGCAAGGTCGCTCGTCGTCAGCTCGAGGAACTGCAGCGACACAATAGAGCGATGGAGGGTCGCGGATTGTATCTCGCACCGTATAAAAAACACGGTGGCGGTACAAAGGTTAGACGAGTAAAAAATTAAAAAAAAACGTGGAAGGAGAGACTAGCGACGCTCAAGATGTCTGCGTTCGAAGTTACGACAAATGATCAGTTGAATCGAGCGGCTCCTCGTTTACGCATACCGTTTTTCAAAGGGGTGTTCATGCGCGACTCTTTGCCGGCGAGAGCGCGTCGCGCGGAGTGTGGCATCGTGAATCTCGACAACGGGATGAGCTCAGGTACGCGCTGGGTCGCTTACGCGAAAAAGGAAAACAACGCCATTTATTTTGATAGTTTTGGAAATTTGCAACCTCCGAGGAAGCTCATGCGCTATCTCGGCGACACCGTCGATATAATGTATAATCGTCGCTCGGTACAGACGTTCGATCAGACTATTTGCGGTCAGCTCTGTCTGCGCTTTCTCCGAGAACTCGATTGGAAGCGTTTTCAATTACCTCGCGCTTTCGCACGAAAAAACGACCTCAGTCGATAAGGCGACGCGATGTCGCTAACACTCACGTTGACTGGAACTAGCAGCGTTCTCTCCGGTAACTATTTTCCCGCTCTCGATCTGAACGATGATGAGTACGAACTTGGTCTCACAATGTTCGAAACCTACAATACGATTCCAAACGTTCATTCGACAAACAATAGATTCTACTTTGACGACAATGACGAGACGATCGTTATTCCCGAAGGATCGTACGAAATATACGCCTTGGACAGATATCTCAGAGCAGCCATCGTCACAAGCGTTCCATCGTTGAGAATCCGGAGATCGCGAACGCGTCGAGGGACACCGAGGACGACGATTATTACGTTTACGACGAAGACGACGATGGTGAAGAGAACGAGCGAACTAAGAGAGCGATTATTCTTCGCGCTAACGAGAACACCATGCGGACCGAGATAAAGTGCGACTACAAAATAAATTTTACCAAACCAAACAATATCGGACCTCTGTTGGGTTTTTCAACTGATCGCGTATTGAAACCGAACAAATGGCACGCGTCCGACAAACCCGCGAGTATCATGAGCGTGAACATCATACGCGTTGAATGCAGCATTACCGCTGGAGCTTACAGCAACGACAAATCGGTACACACGCTACACGAGTTCTCGCCGAACGTACCACCGGGATATAAATTGTCGGAAACGCCTACGAAGATCATTTACCTTCCGGTTATCGCGCGAAGCGTTACCGATATAACTTTGCGCATGGTGGATCAAAACGAACGAATGATCGACTTTCGCGAAGAGGAGATAACGATTCGACTGCACCTGCGACGCAGAAAGTAAATGTGCGTAGAGTAGCATGCTCGTTCTGAACGACTCGCGAGTGAGAGACGGAGAAAACGTCGTCGAATCGCGAGCGTCTTGCAATTCGAAGAAGAGGAAAGAATAGGAATAAAAAGAAGACTGAGCGCCGCGAACGTGATGTTTCTGCGATCCTTGGGTTTCGTCGTGAGGAATATCGGTCATGGTTGATATCCTGAACATTGTGGGTGAGCCGATCTTCGACGAACGAATTGTCAAGATCGAGACTCACACGTACAATCCCTACGCTAATACAACATTTGGATATAACGACGAGATACGGATACCTATACAGCAGCAGGATCTATACACGCTACCGTGCGAGAGTTTTCTCTACGTGGAGGGAAGATTCTCCGACGATACTGCCGCGACATCGCCGTCGAGACTCGCGAATAATTGCGTCGCGTTCATGTTCGACGAGATTCGATACGAACTCAATGGTGTAGAGATCGACAGAAACAGAAACGTCGGAATAACCAGCACGATTAAAAATTAAACTATGTGTCGCTAACCTTGGAGGAAAGCATGATATTGCACAACGCCAGATGGGATACGATTGTTCTTTCCACAGATGATACTTTCAATTTTTGCGTTCCTCTGAAGACGATTTTAGGGTTTTGCGAGGATTACAAACGAATCGTAATAAACGCGCGACACGAACTCATCCTGATACGTGCACGCAATGACAACAACTGCATCGTGGCGAGAACAAGCCAAGGATCCTAAAGTTACTCTGCTAAAAGTGCAATGGCGAATACCACATGTAGCGTTGAATGATGTTAATAAACTGTCACTACTACGAACATTGGAAAGCGGTCGCGCTCTGAGCGTGGGATTTCGCTCGTGGGATCTGTACGAATTTCCTCTGCTGCAGTGCACGACAAAGCATTCGTGGGCTGTAAAAACGGCGACGCAACTGGAGAAACC
>CABEGB010000635.1:71096-412597 GCA_901521435.1 Crematogaster levior
AACAGCCTGAGTTCAGATTCCCATGCCACATACGTACGGAAGTGAATTGATTCATTATTCGTGCCATTATTAGAAGCGATGATCGCGCGTAAGATTCTCCCGCATCTGCATTATCGGGAATCGATCTCAGGAAAAGTTACGCCAATAACTAATCACCGCGTTTCAACACGAGCATGAACAGAAAAGCGGATAGACGTTGAATAATAGTCTGCGAGAGCAGGATGTCGTCGGTGGGAATAAAAGTTGAAGCGTGTGCCCTGTTACGAGTTGCGAGACGGGATGGGGACCAGACGCATCGGGACCAGACATCAGGACGAGACACAAGAGACCGAGGTAAGGAAACAAGCGACAAGAGAATGCCTAACGGGGGGGTTAGTTGCTTGGTCGGTCGGTCGGCCTGTTCGATAACTAAACTCGCCCCACTCTCTATCTCGCTCGTTTCTTCTTCCGTCTTTCGACATTACCGAGGGTAGGCCGCGAGGGTAGTAAGACCGAGGGGTAGTCGAGTCGTGCGTGCAGCCGGCACGCGCTCAACGAATTTTTCATCCAACGGATCCGCCAAGGTGCTTCTCCGGGCGCAATCGCAAGGAGGAAAAGTGGAATTCTCGGATAGCAACCATCCCCGGGGTGCCTGTGCACCAATCACTATCACTATGTGCATCCCTTATCGCCTAATCGTAATCATTACAAATTAATTGATTAAAACGAATCGTACGTAAGCTGTTGATGAGACAAAAAGGTGGATAAGACAAAGGGTTAAGATAGAAGATTCGTTTTACTGACGTTTAACACGTATCGCCTCGCAATCACGATATCGAATGCATCTTGATCCTGAATCGTTCCATAGATTCAACAACAGTATTTGCGGAATTTACACTAAATTCGTATCCGAGGCGATTTGTAATTCGGGTTTCGCGACCGTTAAAGGTTGCGAGAAAGTGTCAACCTTCACCTTCTCCGAAATATTGCGAGACCTGCCTTACCGGCCCTACAGGATATGTTAATGGCTTGGGACCCCGGGGACCCCGAAGAACCCAAACCTCTTCCATTCTTTTCCCTCTCCCCCCTTATCCTCCGCACCTTTAGCTTTACCACGGCCTGAAACTTCGGGGCATTTAAATATTAAATCTTGATAGGAAAGCCATTGGTCAAAGAAGCGTCTCCTGCACCGTTCAATTCGCTCATCTGCGTCGACGGTTGTCGTCGTGTTTTTTTAGTCTGTCTCCCCCATTAGGCACCTTTTGCGAAATATGGAAACTCAATTTTGATTTTTGACATTCATATGCGGAAGAATCAAAACGATGTTGCTACAAACTACAGTGCGTTACGCTAATTGATTTTATTGTGTTAAAAAGATTTGACTCCGAAAATAACAGCCAACACATCGGATTTATCGCGGTGGTTATTTATATTTATTTTAGATACCTCGATGATAGATCATTCAGTTTAATTATCAGCAAAGTGTTGCGGACCATAAGTCGTCCCGCGCGAGCTCTGAAGACAACCACGCGCGACGAAAACGTAAATTAACGTTGCGTTAATTAAAAGTGACGTAATAAGTCTCACCCCCTCACTCAAGGTATACGCTGATTACTATTCCGATTATCACCGGCTTAGCCGAAGGCGGATCGTATTATTCTTCGGGTTAAAAAGCGTGCCAATCGTCGAAGACGCGCGTCCGCAGGTAATTGCCTAATTTGCACGCGAGCGGCACGCTTCGTGCGTGTGTATGTCTGTCCACGAGTGCCTAGCTATCGGGCGTACACGCGTCTCGAATACAGCCCGCTCAATACTAGTGCCGGCGTGTATAGGGGTGCCCCGTTCGCCCCGACGTCGTTGTACCCTTCGCACAACGGACTTTCAAGGCAACGGACGAGAACGCAACGCGCCATGTGGCACAGCAACACTTCCATGTCGCTGCATGACGGCATTTGCAACGGCGACGATAACGTCGTCGACCGAGGAGTGCGAAAGATCGTGGCCGGCTGCGAACGCCCCTGCCACGTCTCTTAATCCGACTACAACTCGCGCAATGTGGGATCTGTCTCGACTGAATCCCCTATTTAAGATGCAAAACGCCGCTATATATCGATTATCTCGTCCGAATTATTCCGGCAGTCATATAGCTTCTTCTTTATGCAAACAAGAAGAAAAACGAGACAGTGTATGCTCATAGGAAGTTCATATACGTTTATTATCCTTGCTCTGTTGTTAATAACGACGATAAAATTATTATAAACAAGTGAATGGAGCTACTTTCCTCGAGCTTCCCGTTTTCAGGGAAGTAAAGGTCATGGCACGTAGAAAAATTCATTTTGGTAAACAATAAGAAGCCTTGAACAAAACTAATAAATTGCTGCATCTTACATCTAAAGAGATTAGGAGGCAAAAACTCAAGGAGTTAATATCGTGTGCGTAATTAATTATTATCCTCTTGTCATTTCTGACAAGACATTATGAATGCTTATAGAATCGTAAACTCATTACATTTGTAAATAGCCGTTTTCCCGTCTCATCGGGTCATCGAATGCGATCATCGCATTAAGAGAATAAGATACGGAATCGGTCAGTCACCTTTAGAACTAAATGTAGTGTTAAAGGGAGTCGCAAATACGGACCCTAGTCTTTCGCGCGAGACAGCTGTATTCTTAACGGTCTCTCGATGTGTTGATGTCTAACGAGGGTAGGTCAGTATCGATGCACGCAAGATGTATTTAAATGTGTAGTTTCATTGAACATATGTGTGTGTTTTTAGTCGCGGATAATTAGCGTTATCCTTTTTACTCGCTAATTTAAACGTCATAAGTCGAGTAAATTAAAATTTTACCGCAACGACGAATTGAAAAAAGTAACAAAGTTATTTAAAAACATTTCTTCTAGTACTTAAACATGTAAATAAAACTTTAACGTTCTCGTATGCAAACTGACAATAAACGTTGTCAGCGTTACATCTCATCGCATCGATTGCGATACATAAATTTAAAAAATATATAAAGCGATCGATTCTCTCATTTTTTATTATTTATTAGCTTTCGCTAAAAAATAATATTAATAAATAAAATGTGTCATAATTAGTCATGATCGCGTTAACCGAGTAAAAAGAGTTTCTCAGAAGTGACTTGGTCTCACGAGAACCTGTTATCATATTGAAAATAAAAATATCAGATAAAAAATATCTTCTTAAATGCATTTTTAACCCTTTGCACTCCTATGTCGAGTGTGACTCGACATCAGTTTTTATCTCAGGAGCTCCTTTTTCGAGTCTCACTCGACATTTTTTCAAATCCAAACCAATAGATGAAATATGATGAAATATGATTCGGAGTGCAAAGGGTTAAAAGATAAGCCCAAAAATGTACCACATGTTTGACCGCGCTTTTCTATACATTGATAGTCCTCGGACTATCTGATTATCGACATCCCAATCGTGCCTAAGTACCGTAAGCATCCCCAAAGCACAAGGGATGCTTGCTCTCGTCCGTACCCAGTTGCGTTGCGAACTTCCACAGGGCCTTACCGGGAGCATGAATAAAAGGGGGCGCCAAGCCTAACCAGCCACCCAACAAGGAGCAGGTGAGCACCTGGTTCCCGTAACCCCGGCACGAGCTACTACTTGCCTCACGGTTGCGAGAGGGTGCTCAACGATCGCATCGCGCGCGTTAATTAACTTGATACTGTGGTGTGAAAAAAATAGATATTGCTTTACCAAGTTATATCTATGCAAAATACGGCGTGTTTCATAATCGACACGAAATGTGAATTGAATAAAATGTTCAAATATAATTTGGACATTTTATTAATTCGATTCGCGTTTCGTGATACAAAGAGTGTTATGTCAATAATGATATTCTTGCGTTGGAAATAGATTTAACAAAATTGATGAAGTAAATGTGTGTTAACGGAATATATATATAAAGTATCAGTGTTCTGGGATCGCGCGAATGAGAAACGCTGACAATTGAGGCTGCGAACTCGCGGCCGCGGGGTTCAGACCGGCAGCAGACGTTCACAAATCGTTGAAGGACGGGGAAATCCCTAACGAATAACCCGCCTTTGGGAAGGCTCTCACGCTCTGGTCTATCAGTATTTGTTTTGTCCATTATCAACCCAATGGTATCCGTCCCACTTGTCATTACAAAAAAGAATCTACCCTCTACAATTTTAAATTATACAATGTTTCCAAAAGTTTTTAGAAGTGCTGATTATGAATCTCAGATGTTAATTAGTTTTACTTCAAATTTAACATATATTGTTCGACAACAGTATCTATTTGCGATTATTGTTGATTTCATTATAATTATCTTAATATTTAATACTTAATATTTAATATATCATGCCTATACGTTTTCTTACATATATCTTAATACAACAATTTAGATAAATTACAATCAACGCGAAAGATTGTCGCATCAAGTTTTACAGTCGATTTATTGACCCTATTTTTTAAAAAAGTACTCGAGTAATTTTCCAATTCGAAAGGACATATCGAAAAGTCGATATTTTTTTAAATAAAACTTCGCACATAATTTTGCTCTCAGACTTTATCTCGCAGACAATCTATTCGCATCGACCTGATACTTTCGCGACGTACCTCTTGAACGTGGAAAGTGACGCTTCTTCGCACTGCCGGAATCCAATGACGATCTCGACAGATCGTTGGTGATGTTGGACATCGGCGATTCAATGTCCACGTTCGGTGCCTCGCTGAGGGGTACCACCGGAAAAGATCCTTCGTCCATTCCGACGTTGTGTTGGGGTCGACGACGTTACACTTTGCAACAGCAGCTCGTTCTCGATGAACCAAAGTCCGGGAATGTAGACGAGAGAGATGCGATCTCTCGAATTTGTTGTCGAATCGACGTCAGGCGCGACGTTGGCTTCTAAGGAAAAAAAAAAAGAAAACATGAATCTGGATGTAGTTCCTCAGCGATCTCTCGCGAAAGATACACCGCGGAATGATAGTTTTGATTGTTCTAACGGAAGATAAATTCGCCGGCATCGAAATTAGTTTGGGAAAAATTGGAGAATCGATCAGATATCACAATAACACGAAATTTTCGGCAAGTTATAGCGGGACTCGTTATTATTCGTATGTATTCTCTCGGTTTTACAGATGTGACAAATTGAGATCGCGAATGATGAGCCGAGGATGGACAATGGCCACCAATTGACGGGGACGAGACGTCGGCGTTATATTTCATCCGCGCTAGTCCCGTTGATCATCATGTATATGGAGTGTTCAATTGTCGTGTCGATGTTTGACCTTGCCTCTAGTGCGCTTTGTGCGAAGAGGATTTTTTGAGATTAATGACGAACGAGATAAAAATTGTACCGATTACAATATATCATGTGTTCAGAAATATTTGACCTTTTAAAATGCTAATTCGTTGAGTTATACAATAATAAGTAGAGAATTGAGTTTGGAATGCTTGAATCAGCGTTGAAGTTATGGCGTCGCGATTGTCTTCGAAGAAACAAATAAGAAATACGGGACGAGTTTTTGAAAAATCACGAAAGCAGCGTTTATCTGACTGTATACTGACATTCATGTGCGTTTATCGACTAAATAAGGTCGCTCTTTGCTATCGAACGATCTTAAAATTTGTTTACCTAAGGTAACAACGTCGGTTTCTACCGTTTGGCTTTTATCATTCGCTCGAGGCAGGATGCAGAAATCGCGGGCAAGACGATAAGATACTGATATTGAGAACTGGCGATAACAAAACGGTTGCAGTTAATTATCTATTTGCGTATATTAATTCAGACTTTCATTTCAATTAATTTAATATTTAATTGTACTTTTCAATCATGTCGTGTATGTGTGTGTGTTCTCGTTTTCATATCCTAACAGCGATTATTTCGACGTGTCTACGATCTATATCTTACAATATGAAAAATTGTCGCGTCTATCAATTCCTTAATTTACTAATCCCAAATTTTCTTTAAAGAAAAAAGACTCGAATGAATTCTTCTAGAGAAGATGTGTCGGAAAATCGAGGTCAATTTAAATGCGACATTACTCTAAAACAAATCCCAGATATACAGTGTTACTTTTACAACTGCTCCGTGTCATTGTAAAAAATTTGTTTACAATTTTGACAAGTTCTTTTAGTATAATTTGGGAAGATCAAATTTTACTATAAATTAAAATATTCTAAAAATTTCATGTTACTGTAACTTAAATCCTTGGATTAGTTGGAATTTGATAAAATTTAGTAATCTACTAACGCGTAAACACACATTTCCTTGCAATCATATGATGAACTGCATCTGAATCGCGCAAATGCAAGCCATCTTCAGGTAAAGAATACTTTCATAAATTTGTTGGAGAAAAAATATGCGCCAATGAAAACAGTTAGAATAATTCGTTGTAACAGTTTTGATTCGTCGAACGGTTCTTATTTTAACTACAAAACGCAAACGCGTAATAGCGGAACAATTTCTTCCCTACGGAATAGAAACATCTATCATGCCTTCCTTTCTCGTCGAAACCGTTGAAGTCGATCCGAATCGTTACGTTTCCCGGAAACCCCGGTGGGATGAATATTTCTCGTCGGCCTCGGCCATACACTAGGTGTGCCACAAATCGCGACTTCAATCTTATTTACAAATCTGTGGGACAAATTAGTATTCCCCTTAACGAGACCGTATACTCGAATCACGAACGGCGAGGTTGTTAATTCGACACAATGCCGTGGAAAATCTCTCTCGGAAATCTCTTCTTTCTTGCAGAAGATCTTCTTGCATGAACACGTCGATCTTCAACACCGAAATACTCCGACATGACAAAAACTTGGTCGAAAAAAATCCACGCAAATTCTCATTCGAGAAAGCAATTGTTATTCGTTGTTATCCTGTTTGTACCCTTGACCGCACTGTTGTGGCAGAGTGTCACATCGTGATCAAGAGAGCAAATCAATACGTGCTATAACTAATACGCATGCATAGTAACATATCTATAAATATATAAATATATAAATAAATAAATAAAAATATATATATATATATATAAAATTATGTTATATTAATTGTTAATAATAGATTAAAAACTGTATAAATGTTTCAATATATTAATATTATTAATAAATATATTATTGTTACGCATTTTTTTATACATACTCATATATATATATATATATGATGCAATATTTATATATTTATATATTAATTATTAACATGGCCACATATAAATATCCAGAACAAATAACAATACCTGTAGGATTTCCTCGTCCAGGAGATGCCCAGTTGTCGTTCAAAGCCCGCCTTTTTGAAGCACGTCCTTAACCGACGAAATCGCGCCACTTCCCCGTGACACGCGAACTTTCCGCGAACGGTAGAAATACGGTGAGAGACCGGACCGACCGGAGGATCGACAAGCAACAGGAGCAACGGGAAGTTCACTCGTGGCGTTTCCCACCCATTGGATCGCGCGATCACTTTCGGCGCGAAACCAACTCGGCGGGATTCGTCGCGACAACTGCTAACGCGATAGATAACGTGACAGTCCCGGAGAATACCCGCGACTGCACCGCGATTATTAGCGCGACGATATTACGGAGCGTACGCGCCGACACGGGGACCGACAGTCCAGTCGTCTCTCCAATTCGTTTGTCAAACGCGATAAGCCACACTGTCGCCAACGACGAGAGGCGCGAATCGCGGGTGCGCGCGCTCTTGCGCGCGGGTGGGTCGTCGAGAAAAGGCGCGAAACGGGCGCCCGAGACGGTGGGGGGTGGGGGTGGGAGGGAGTGGAAGGAGAAGGTCTGTTCGTCGGTTACGCTCTCTTTTTGCGTATTGTGTTAGTGTGTTTCTCTCCCGTCTCTCACTCCCCCCCGCCCCCCGTCGCTCATCTCCCCCACGAACGTATTCTCTAGAATCACTCTAGAGTCTAGACGACCACGTCAGATGCATTCTTTCAGATTACCCTGAAATCATCTTTGAAATAAACCTGTTAAATAACTTATCGATGATATAGCCTTTGCGGAGTGAAATTCCACGCAGATTTGTAAATTTGAATTACACGCCTTTTGAATAAACCCCAGAAGAAATTGAAATATTTTTGTGATTTTCTAGCGCGTTTTAATTGATTAATTTTATTCATTAAATGTCACTTGACTATAATTATGAGTTTTTTTGATGAAAGAAGAAAGCTTTCCGGCTTTATCGGATATATATATATTTCTTATTCTTCTTGTTATTCTTAAACTAAATAGTATCCTACTCGTCTCCAATACTTATATTTATCACTCGCAGAAAATGTGTGTGTGTGTGTGTGTGTGTGTGTGTGATGTGTAGTGTATTGTGCTCGGATTCGCTAAATTCAAATAACTGTGCGGTTATCCCTGCGGGAAATTATCTTTTTTATTGTAAAAAATACAAAATAAAGTCAGTAAGAACGTACCTTTAGCAGGATCTAATTGATCAATTACAAATCAGCATAGTTTTGCCACCTAGCGGTACCAATTCGAAGCTGTTCTTTGAAGATTTGAGAATGTTGCATTCACTGGGTAATACAGAGTTCTTCGTTTGTAATGATTTTTATGCATAACTTTATATATAGAAGAATATATATATATATATATATATATATATATATATATATATAAAATCTTCTAATTGTTTAAGAATTATTATGTGAATATATATATATATATATATATATATATATATATATATATATATATATATATATAATTTATTATGTAGATCTCGAACATCGAAGATGTATTTATGTATTCTGTGTAAATAACTTAAGTCAGGATCTTGCCAAAAAATATTGTATCAATTCTCATTGCATTTAACAATTAATATATAGTACAAGTATTTTTTGGCAAGAGAAACCACTCCATAATAAAAATTATATAATATATAAACGTGTGATTAGCCGTGTGCTAAAAAAACAAGTCTCTGAATCAAATCTTTTGATACAGGCAATCCCTCTAATACGGAGCTCTATCATTTCTTTTTGTACTTTATGTAAAAGAAGTACTTATGTACTTTAATCTAAAATCATTATTATAGATATAAGAAAACTAATGTTGATAAATTATGCTTAATTTTCATGGATAATACACAAAAAATGGTTTTCTTTAGCAACGAAGAAAGGATTAAAGCGCAATGACGTAGCCGGTACCAAAGTGAATAGAGGCTTTTCTATAAAATTTAAAAAATTTATTAGAGCTTGTCTAAGAGTTTCAAATAATTATATAATACAATATATTAGCATGTCACAATAGGTGCCCCACCAATATATAAATGAATTTGTTTCTCTCTATGATGAGTATCTTCTGTTTGTTATGAAACAACGCACGTACATTTTTTTCCAGCGTGCGTAATATATAACTTTATCAAAATTATGTTATAGGGCGCGATCCATTTGGAAGTTACCTTTAATTAATAAAATAATTCGAAATACTGAAAATAGATCGTCCCCTTTCCTACAGTGCTCCTTTGAAGCATATACTTTGAACACCTTTTTTTATTAACATTTGTTCCTATAATCACCACTAATAAGCGCATAGATTGTCGTCACCTGGACTTTTCTTGTTTCTCTGGTCAAAACGTTTGCGAAGAAACTCGAATATATAAAATATATAATATATATCATGTGTACGTTTACCATTACATATCTAATCTAATCCTAGAATACTATCGTCATTCGGCAATATGATACGTAAGTATTACATGTACTAAAAAACAATCTTCTATCTTATCGAAAGATATGAACTTCCGCAACAGATTACATCATCTTCTTTCATTAACAATCTTTAATTTTTCAATCTCTTATAAAACCGAGACTTACTAAGATAAGGATCGGGATCGAATCCAAAACCCATCGACTTGAATCGACTGCTCTGAGACAAAACCGAAATAAAAAATATCATTACATCCATTTTTTTAAATTATTAATTTAAACAAAAAATAAAAACTCAACGTGAGAGAAATTATCATTACGTTAGACTCAATATCGATGCAAAATGCAAACACGATACATATAAAAATACAAAAAGCACCTTTAATTTTTAATTTTTAAAATCAACATTACATTAAATTAAAAATAATTAAAATAGTAAAATAATTAAAAAATAAAATAATTAAAAAATAAAGTAAAATAATTTCATTAAAATAACATTTACATACAATAGCATTCTAGGATCAAAGCACGACAAAACAGAATGTTTTCAGGATAAAATCTAAGTTGTGGAATGTGAATATATGATAGAAAAATGCATAATAGGGGAATACCATTAATGTTGCCCTGTATTCTCCGTCCAGGTATAAAACTCCCACACGGAGTCATCCCTTCTAATAAATCATAAAGGAGTTTACTCAGGTATCATACTGTGTCGTGTTCAAACGGTTAATCGTCACATGAAAATCGCTATGCTAAAAGCGAAACGTTACGTTAATTAAAAAATATCTTTCTCTTTACATAGTGTTCGATTGTTTTATTCGATCACATGGTTAGGCCTTTGTAGAGTCTTCGGGGACGCGATGTATCCGCTTTTTACCACGTTTACGACAAGATTTTTGGGCTTCGGCGGTAACGGTGGAGGTTTCGACAGCTTCGTAGGAGACAGGTCTGTGCTCCCGTAGCTCCCTGAGTGCGGGCTCTTCGATGGGGAATCAGTACCGTTCTCGATGATCGTTTGATCTGCATCCACCAGTGTCCTATCGCCATCTAGAGTGAACGAGCTATCAAGGCACTTACTTAAAGGCTCAGAAATATTAACCAAGGCTGAAAATCGTTCGTTTGCGGCTCCGTTCGTCACGTGTGCGGGATATTCGTATCCGCTACTACTTTGCTTATCATCGCTAGAGTCGTAAAACTTGGTAGTGCCCTCGCAATTTGCCGATACTACCCGAGTCCTTCGCATCTTGTTAGAATTCGATGGTTTCCCGTTCTCCTTGTTCTAATCAATAATTTCATAACTTTAAAAATCGAAACATATAAAATCTGTATATGATATATAGATTTTAAAAGTTTACATTTATACACACGCATCTCTATTAAATCCCAATATAAAATAGAATTGAATATTTCATATGCAGTACACATTTGACTATACCTTTAAAAAATCTGGTAGTTCAAAGTTAATTTCCGTTCCTCTCTGGTCCTCTAATCTCGATCTTTGTGCCCTTTTCAATCCCTCGTATAATTCTATACAGAAAAATTGTTATGACTTAAATTTTGTCATCTTTTGATATTTCTGACTAATTAATCATTTGACATTAAATATTTTTATACTTATAAAATAAACTGTTTAAAATCTGGATTGCAAGACATCTTATATGAAAAAAAGGATACATATTATTCTTACTTACCATCTCCGTCAAATCTGCCTGGAAGTTGTAATTTTACGCCATTACGCCACTTTGCGATAAGTGGTGGCTGAGATTTAATGGGCGCTCCCTCATGCATACAATCGTTTGTATTACTTTTTTCATTTGTGTTGCAACATTTAGATTTCGCCTTAACCAAGAAAACCGGAATTAAATCTTGTGTGCACATAAACAATTAAACTTCTTAGTTGAAAAAAAGTATGAACAAACATTGAATATATTACCTTCTTCTTCCCATGAATTGTCGAATCCCGAAGAAAGAATTTGCTAGATAATATGGAAGAATTTTCCGAGCGTTGATCATCCGACTGTAAAAGATAATTCGATGAAAAACATGAAAATTCGACAAAAGTGATATTAAAAATAAAGTTTTGTTATATGATAGAAGATTGCACATATGAGATTATTCTTTAAACATTACTGTGCTTACCTTACATGACCCTTCACTATACTGATACTTATTTTTACTTTTCCCAACTAAAAGTTCCTCAAATACTTTATTAGTAATTTCATCCAGAGTCGGTTGTGCATGTGGTACTTCTAAATACTTGGCAGTATGCAACTCCCTTTGAAAATCTAAAAATAATATTTAATTAAAGTTTTGTTCTTTTTAACAATTTAAAAACACATGACACATTATCTTAATCATTATAGGATATGATTTATTTAATTTTTATTAGAATATTTAATATATAGTTTCCTTAACACAAAAATTATTTTAAACTACTAATGATAGATGAATATTATTTCATATATATATATATATATATATTACGAAGAATCTTTTATTTTATAATTAGATTATGATAATACACTAACCTTCTTCATTGGCCACTACGATAATGCGCGTAGGAGCGTTAATAGCCATAATATCCATAGGAACGCAACGGCCTTCGCTCCAAATACTAATCAAGTCTAAATTGAAACCATATTTATTTAGAAGAGGTCTCAAAACTTCTTTCAAAGTTTTACCCTTGTGAGCGATTACACTTATTATCCTTCGCGAGGGTAATTCTACTTTCAAAACTTTTGTAAGAACCACTTCCACTTCCTGACCTGCTAATACTGATGAAAAACATTTCGTGTCCACCATCTGCAAAAGAACAATACATAATATTATATATTATATATAATAATTCATCAAAAATATATAATAAATGGTAAAAAATATATGATGATTAAGTGATATGAGTTATGGGATAAGTATATGCACATTCTAATAGGATTATTTTTGTATTTTTTACAAGACATAGTAATAAACCAATTTTTGTCTTTTCCTCCACCAAATTGTACAATACGCAAAATAATAAATAAAAAAATACATTACCCGTTAGATGTTTACTTCATATAAGTCAATATAAAATATTAAAGAGTGAGATTAACTTTATTTGTGTGTGTACATTATAATGCAAAAAAGCAAAAGTGCATGCATCAGATCAGCAATATTTCTCATAATGCTTTCATTCAACATAAACAGATAGCAGCACAAACCTCATCTGTTGCTAGTATCAGAACATCATAGTTAGAATATCGTAGAGCTCGTTTATCGAGAAGACGGGTAACCACGTCTTTAATGGTCTCAGTTTGACTGGTTGTCACTACAGTAGTGGACCCATCGGGCAATATGACTCGAGATAAACCCGTACATTTGCCGCGAGCATCTCTCTTTTCATTTGTTTGCCCATCGTAAGATGATAGAGACTATAAGTGAACACACATTTGCTCACATTTATAATAATTAACATGTACATTTTTACGTTAATACTTTAGAAGCTATAATTTGACGAAATGACCTAATATTGCTTTGCAAAATGAATCTAAAAAATTTAATTAACAAAAAAAAGATTTATAGCAGTTAGAATTAAATCTATTCTACAACAGCTGATGCATCTTAGTGGATTAATGCAACACTATACTACTCACTCTTCCACCTGATTATTATATAACTACTTTTCCAAAAAATATCACTAAAAGCACTCTCTACAAAATAAATTTACACACAACACTCATTAAAATAACTCAAAATTGCAACTGAAGAGATTTATCACAAAAATTGTATAAGTCACTTCAATAACACATACAATTCCTACGACAGTCTTTTAACACAGTTATAAAAGAATGGCAATCCTATCATCAAGATGTGTATTCAATGACTATTTCATATTTTATTACTTAGTTTCAATAATACTCACGTGTTTGTTAAACGACTGCCGTAACGCCAAATCCCACGACGCTAATGACGACCGACTACTGGATATTGACACGGTGTCCTCATTATTGTTACCTTCTGTTTCTCTCTTAATAACTGTAAAGCTTTTATATATAGTCTCACTTCGATTAGGGGCCTTGTTGTATTCGGATTCACCACGATCTTTCGATTTAGATCTAAAAATGTAAAAAATGGAATTGCAAAATTTTAGTAAAATGAAATAAAAATATACATTGCACGAACAAATATTTTTGCATTTTATCGACACAGAAAATAATTTACCTATTTTTTCTGTTCCAGGGAAGAATCGATTTTCGGCAACGATCTTCCGCATCAGAATGACTCTTCTTTAATTTTACGCTAGGAGAACTTGTAAGATGTAGATCACAGTCTTCTGTATCAACAACGGCGCTCCCCGCCTCCAAGCAGGTACGATAAAGTTCCGATCGTAAGAATCTCGGGTAACTGTCGAACTTCATCAGATTGAATACTTGTTTCTGAGCCTGAGGCAATAATAACAATTACTCGATTCAATATACAATAATAATAAAATTCACAGACATTCATCTTATGATAAAGAAAAATTCTTCAAGAGATTTAACAATGTAACATTTTTTTTAAATAAAAAAAAGTAACTCAATATTTGTTTTTTCTTTTTAGATAAAAATCACAAGACAAATTTTCAACAATATACATACCTGTAGAAATAAATCCGCGGGTGCTTCGTCGAGTAATTCTTGGGTAATTTGTCCTGACGCATGACTATCAACGTTTACTGGCTCGGCGGCTGTACTCGACAAATGGCGCTGATATATCTGATAAGCTAATCGACGTCGTAGAACAGCATCTTTAGTATCTTTATATCTCTCACAAGCAGCCCAAAAATATATATTTTCATGACTAAACTCTTTCTTAAGAAATTCCTTAAATAAAATTAACGGCGTTCAGTAATATTATATGCATAATGTTCAATAGATGCGAGAGGAATGCTACTCACAGCGAACGTTTGCAAGCCCTTTGGATCCTCCAACAGTTTCTCAAATCCACTTGCCCACGTGTGCACTCCTTTGCAGTCATTGTTCTTGTCACAGGACTCTGTACTACCATACTGTAATAGAAGTAAAATAAAATTGAAAAATAAATTAAAGAACATTCTTTTAAAATTATATTATTACAGATGAACAAAAATTCCGTCTAATAAATAAAGAAAATTTTATTTCTTTTACCTCTTTACCTCATTTCAAATAAATCTTATTATTAAAAATTTCTCTTTTGATCTAATTAACAGGATATTTAATGTCAAAGAAAGTCGGTAAATTAATACACTTAAATAATTCTTACTTTTCTTTGAACTTACACGGTTCTAAATTAACTATTATTAGACTACTCTAAAGAAAGATTCTTTTGATAATATAATAAAATAGATGTAGAAATCGTTTTAAAATAAGTAGTGTATTAATAATTCCTAGCGTTCTATTGCTGTTAGCTGGTCAACGTTATTATTATTACGCACATTTAACAATTTCTATTCGCGATTTTATTTGTCCATTATATCGCGAAATCTCCGAGGAAGATTCCGATATTTACTCCGCACATTCCGAGCGCTGGAACCTTTACAGTTCAGCACCTGTCGTGCAACAGGTGCTATGAGAAAACGCTTTCTTGGATCGCTCGCCTCACATGCTCCATTTTCCCATCCCCTTTCCCCATAACTTCCTACACGTGCAGTGCCAACACGCGCGATTTCATCTTCCCACGTACGATTTTTCTCAATTAACATTACAGTATAACTAGACGAGCGACTTAAGTGACACCTCGACAAAATATTTAGGAAGATAACAATAGTAATAATCGCAACAATATTCCGAGGAGGAAGTTAAAATGTTCGTGCATCGGACAATTCGAGGAATACGTTTAACGAAGACATGAGTCGTCGCGCTATGAGCTCACGAACCCAAAGCCCGTGATTATCAATAATTAAGGAAATAAGTCGCGTCAGCGCGTTCGCCGCCGGAGAGACGTTAATGAACAATCGGCAAGCCGGCTTAATTGAAAAGCACGCAATTATCGCACTCTTTACGGTCGATAATTTTATCCCATGGACTTATTCCGTTGTTTCTATGGCGAGATATCCATCGAGATATACGTGCGATGTTGATTTATGTTCACTTTGACCTCTCCATACGCTCACTTTATCACTTAATCGTCCGACATACACGGTGTCAAATTTAATGTAGCAAGAGAAGGACATCCTGCGCGAGCGGGAGTTCGCCGTTTCTATTCAACCGTTTATGTAATTACGTCTTCTGCAAAATAAACTAAACTTTATAAATTTTATAAACGTTTAGTTAATAAATTTGTTTACAAATTTTATAAACGAATATTTCTCAAATATCACGAGCTCTCACGAGCTCTCTGCCCAGTTGCCACATTGATCTCTATTTAAAATTGACTACAAACTTACGACAGAGACTTTTTCTAAATACGGATCCACTCCAAATTTGCCAACCGATGCGTCATCGAGGAATTGTCGCGGCGACAAGGAGACGTGTTGGGCGTGCAACAGCGTTCACGATACACGCCCGAACACCCCGAGCAAACCTGTATGCCCGTACCCCTTTTTTTCTACGTACCAATTTCGCCAGCGCATCCATGTCACGCTCGCGGGCCGCGCGTTTTCGCATCAGCGGCGGCGGCAACGTCATTTATTAGCTTCCCAGGACTCGCACGTACCGGGTGACGATCGCATACTTTGGTTCACAACAGGTAAAGGAACGGACGACGACGACGTCGTCGTCGACGACACGGGCGATTCGCTTGTGTAACGAGGGCTCCGCCCAGCGCGGCGACCGGGCATCGCCGAGTAAACGACGTGATTCAGGAACGACCGCTGTATGCCTTGGCAGACGACGTAGGTGACGCGCCGCAGGACAACACGTTTACAAGCTGCTGACGATGGCGACGACTACGACGTAATCACCTGTGACATCGTCGCGACCGCACACACCGTGCGCCACACGGTTACTACTGCGTTTTGCCCCGGCGTGTTACAACGTCGAGGCTGGGGCCACTTTACGCTCGAACAAGGCCCACTTCCCTGCCTATCTTCCTCTCTCTCTCTCTCCTCTTCTCCCTCGCTCCCTCGAGGTCTCTTCACCTCTCCCTCGATGCTGCTCTCGACTGATTCATTCTCATCGTCGAGTCCCGTCACTCGCCCCGCGCCTCTTCCGCTCGCAACGCTTACCACTACTACAACGGGCCCGCGTCACAGCCTTTCCCTCTCTGTCTTCACCGACGAACTCTATCGTTCAACCTCGTTTTAACATCTACGCAGGGCCGCATGCAGGAAGCCAGTCGGAAGGATTCGTGAATGCAGAAGCGGAAGTGGTGTCGGATGAGCTGTGCAAGGAATAGGAATCGATTAAAATCTGAGGATCGAGGCATAAATGAATGGAGATTATTTTGTATTAATAGGTGTAATTTTGTACAATTAACAGCTTCATCAAAATAAAATGAATGAACCGCTGTTCCAATTCTTCAGTAAAATTAATACAATTAATTCATATAAGCTGTCAGCTTGTACAGTATGATTCAATAATGAGATTAATGATATTTAAGATATTTCATATATTATTTTTGATTATAATATAGGGTATGATAGATGTTGTGAGAAAGATTGGCAAATTCTGAACGTAAGGAATGGAAATTTTCTATGCGGCCGACCCTGCATCTCTATCATCGTAAGATCTATTCATGCACCTAAAGGTGGTACATCAACCTCAGTTCGCGGGAATTTCTTTTTAACGTTATTTCAGACATTGTTGGTTGCAATGTAGTTACTCAGAGCTATTTTCAACTCCACGCAGATTTAAATTTAGCAATCCAATCTTCTTCCTCAATGTCATTATGATAATTCATGTTATTCTGCGAATTTAAGAATTATCTTGTTGTTTATTCGAGACATTAAAAATCCTCGTCTATTATTTTTCGATGTCACCGAGTGTGATCGTAAAAAATCGCAAAATCTATAAATTAATCTATAATTTTATTTTTTATAAATTTTTATCTGTCTGTGTTAACTAAGAAAAAAATTTAATTTAGTCGAGGATATTTAACATTCCAAATTATAAAAAAAAGAATTAATCATGCCTGAATTAGTTTTTGCTACGAGTTTTTGCTCACTTCGAATTCGTCAGAGGATCTGAAAGAGAGGAAATACCACCGAGATACCCCGTACAAATTTGTACTACGAAACCCGATTCGAGTACGGGCAATATCTATTGCATCAGTTTGCAATCCCATTCCTAGAAGCGAAACACGCTTGTATACCAAATAAAGTAATCGTATGCGTGTGGCGTAAGTAAAACACGGGAATTTGCACAGAGCCGCCAATCTGGTTTCTATAGTTGTTTCGTTTTCACTTGATCCTTGCCTGTATGCACAAGCGCAAATCAGAGACAGGAAACGATGACACAGCGAGTAAGTACACAAGAGGAACCGGAAATCGTTCGCGACGACAAATCCTACGGGAACGTTAATGCTACCGATGCACATTTTCAGCAGTAATCAGGACTCGTGAGAAACGAGAGGAAAAGATACAATCTCGCGTACATTTCGCTAATTGACGTAAAAAAATACATTAGCTCCCCCAGTAATTTAGCTAACATATAATGATAAATTATAATGACTTTATTTTCAAGGAAAATATGATTTTTCTAAGAATGCTAAGCATGCAATTCTAAATTGGACAAAACTTCCTCATACTTTAAATAGAAAAGCAACACGTTATAGACCAGATAATATAAAATAAATAATGCATTCCAAAAAATAAATTCTAATTAATTGGATACATATTTAGAATTCACTTCTCATTTTTCGCCATTTGAAATTTATTCTTTTATTCTCTTTAATTGAGAATAAAAGATTTCAACAACATGCAAATTAGAAAATATTGACTATTACAAAGCAAATTTGCGGAAGTATAAAAAAACGCAAATTGCTTAAAAGAAAGATTCTCGGCGTGGACATTTTTAAAAAAAACGACGACACAAACTGAATTAAAGGAAAAAAATCTTACTATGCAATTGTCCGAGACGCTGCTGCGAAAATTCCGTATCTCCTGCAGACTTCCCCAAGGACGAGGCTTGTCAGACTTGCCGGAATACGAGTGACAGTAGGGTGGCCGCGCGTACTCCATGCTGGAATTGATATCCTCCAAGCTGTGTACCAACGATTTCGTCATCTGTCCACAGTACACCTTCGGGCTGAGCTTGTTCGTAGTGTCCATGAGACGTTTTAGTCTTTCCGTCGAGGCCTTAGACTCCGTGGCGTTCTCGATGCCATCAAATAACGCCGTAATACAAACGGACGCGAGGGATCCAACGGACGTACTGGCCAACATGGTACGTACCGTCGCAGCAGGGGCAGATGTTCCGGCGCAGGTGGTGGTCGTACCCTCCCCACTCCCCGTCACGTGTCGCATCTCTGTGAAAAGCACATTTCGTAGTTCCCCACCATCACTGCTGTTACATTCATGCTTATTAAGTTCTGCCTTCAATTGTATCCATTTCGAACAGGTCCAGTTGAAGAAAGAAAGAAGAAAAATTTTCAAAAATTATGCGGAAGACGCTTTTGTCGTATTATGTTTGGGACTGTCGAGTTTACCTTTAGAAGGATCGAATTTTAGTTCTTCGTTCCACAATCTGGCCTCCGAGGTCGCGCGAACTGTCAATCGGTGTCCCGCAGCCTCATTGACAGGTTCTCGGGATAATCGTGCGCTTACATTCTGCAAATGAATTATTTGTGAGTCGGGATGATGGTAGAACATTACTGAAATAAAAATCAAGCAAAATATGCTTTTAGAGTATATTCAATTATTTTAAAATATATGCATGTACGTAAAAGATAAATTCCAGAATCCAGATACTAAATTTACAAAATAAAAAAGACAACATTAACAGAATATAATAAATGATTAATAGAAAGTACCCTATATTGCATATTGGAAGAATTTTGCCTCCTTCGTTCACAGTCATTCGTTGTGTTTTTACCCGAGCAGCTTCCGTAATCATCCTTAAAACCAATTCCGGAATCGCTGTTGCTCGAATGAGCAGTCGACGTACTAATGTTACTCGGTTGAGGAGAAGCGGCGTCCAAGCGTATACGTGCCTCGTTGTAAGGACTCGTCTCCCCATTCGTGCAATCAGATATATACAATGTCTGTATGGCACCGATGAGGCTCGTACAACTGTCGGGGAACTCTTGACAGACGTTTAGCTCCGATGATTTTGTACACATAAATCCAAACACGTTACATGCACTGGAATGCACTTCGTGATCAATTAACTTGTAATAAATAGTGAAAACGTGACAAGAGTTCGAGACGATGTCATCCGTGTTCTTCATGGACTTGGTTAATATTCCAAAATATTGTTTGTCTTGCTCGGAAAAGGAGTTGCAGAATATTATCCGATACGAAGGGTATTCGGCGATAACGCGATTCTCCGAATTGGTGAGTTTAATGTTGGCAACGTGAATAGTGAGAAGGACAGTAGTTGGATTTCGTTTCTCGGCCTTCAGTCTTTTAATGCATTTCCTCAAAACCTGCAACAAGAATAAATTAAAGTTTATACTGTATTTTGCCAATTACTTTACTACATTACATATATTCCACACAGTAAAAAATAAATGTCAAAGCAATTCCATGTGTCTCCTACATCAATTTGACAATTAAATCATAAAAATGTACAAGCAATCAAACATTAATTCAACAAATCATTGTGAATTTATTCTGGACGAATCGGAGATGTACCTGCATCATAGAGGACGGATGCAACTGATTCGGTATGTCGATAGTGCCGAGGTAACCGACGACCGTTCTGTGTACGATCTTTTCGGAGTCGCGCTTGTGAGACACCGGCGGCGGTGGCGGCGGAAGCGGGCTCGTCATGTTCCAGCGATAATGCGGGCCGGGGTAATTGTACTGATTTTTTGCGTCGGGCGCCGCCAGATCGGCCGGGACCGTGTGGAACATCGCGCCGCTCTGCAGATCCCTGACCACCTTCGCTGCTCTGCATTGCAACTGCAAAGCACTTGCGTTAACGGCTCGCGGCTTGTGGACGTACTTGGGCTTGGATCTTACGGTGGCCAGGCCTTCCTCATCCGAGGAGTCAGAGTAATAGTTCTCAGCGATCTGCAGCCTCAGGATGCCCCTGGAGCTGCCGATCAGCTGCACCACGTCGTCGTGCGGCACCTTGCTGACGTTGTGGCCGTTGACGGCCACCAGGTAGTCGCCGGCGCGCAGGCCGGCACTCTCCGCCGGGCTGCCCTGCACGATGCAGCTGAGTATGCACGGCTGCTGGCCCGATATGGTGAAACCGAAACCCTTGGCGCCGCGAACCACCTCGACCGCTCTCACCCCATAGTTCACCCGTTTCTTCTTCCGCCTGTTCTGATGCATGTCTGCCTGCCTGCCTGCCGTGGAGCTCGCAACGTCACGAGGGATCCCCGGGAAGGCGCGCAGCACGTTCACCACCGTTGCCGACGAGCACCACGCTGCGGTGGCTCGTCGACTCCATAATTCACGGCCTCACGCGGCCTCCACGTTGACGAGCATCCTCCTCCGTGATGTTTCCTCCGCGACTTTACTTAGTCACACACAGTTTGTACGGTCTCCCCCCCTCCCTAGGACTCTGAAACCAATTCTCCCTCTTTGAACCAAGGATCTTTCGCAAGAGGAGGGTGCTACGCGACAACGTGACGAACTGTCACTCGTGCAACTATTCCTGGCGCTCCGGATTCCGCTGGTACGCCCACTCCTAGCCGTGAAATCATTCGTAGGTCATTCATCGATCCCGAGCCCCGATGAAAGTGTCGCACGAGCCCCGAACTTTCACCACTCTCCGCGTCGACCGAACCTCGCTAATAGCTAAGTTCTACACGAGCGGATGTTTTGGAATGCGTCCATCGAGGAGACTAGAGAAGGTGATCGACCTTGTGGCAAATCGCTTAGCTCGAGGTGGCTCGCCAAGTCGGAGTCGGAGTACAAGGCGCGCCGCACGTCGTCGAGGAGAGTGATTGGCCGTTGAAAGAAGAATTCTGGACGTCCCGTGTTTTCCTTACTGGCCAATCAGCACGTTTCGGGTCTGTTCGTCCATCCTTTGACAACCTGCTCACGTTTTAACGAAATAATTAATAATTATAACTATTACAATATTAATATACATGTATATAAATATATATATATATATATATATATATCGAAAATCTCAAAAGTCGAAAATCGTATTCTTTATTTATATGTATATTTATCATTTCTGTGCATTAATATAACATCAATGTTATAATTTTCCACTCAACAATATAAATGCAATATAACGCGTGTGTTATATCACAGTTACATTGTTGAGTGGGAAATTATAACATTGATGTTAATTAATGAATGCAATGAAGATATTAACTTTATCGACTATACATAATAAACGCAGTCCCAACGCACAAAAATGATAAATATACATATAAATAAAGAATGCGATTTCCGACTTTTGAGATTTTCAACTTGTTCAATTTATGTATGTGTGTGTGATTGTATTATATATACATATATATTGACGTTATTGTTAATTGGTGTTAATACTGTTAATTTGTAGATTGGCCACAATAAAAGGTGCCCTTTTCCTTTTACTCATATGAATTTAGACGAATTCGTAGAGGAAACTTGCGAAATCGAGAAGCGTTCTACATAATCAAGTTAAAAAATACATTTGCAAAGTACACATTTGCTATTAGTGCCAACTCGCTCTACACCTAATGAGTAATAAAGATAGAATGACACAAGTGACCGATAGCGCACTCCACGAACGCACCCTAGGCCCCAGAGAGCCTCCTTCCACTCGGTATTCTATTATTTACCGCGATCGGCATCTATCTTATTATTACCGGCTTTCGTTTGTCTTATTCTTCTACCATTGTTCATTCCAGCTACGAGGGGCTAAGGTGCGAGCATCTTCAGAGTTATACGGAAAATCACCGGTTGCTGATAACGAGCTGTTACATAAATCGCTATCATCAACGAAGAGTGGGGTAAGCGTGATTCCAGCACATTCCGGTTCGTCCTCCATACATTTCTAAATCGTGCAATAGCGAGCGTGCGTACCGGTCATGTTTGTGAGCCTCGTCGTCCCGAGTAAGGCCGCAGATAATTTACACAACTCTTACGATAATTTACAATTAGACTAGGGACACTTGCAACGCGCGTGCCCTACGCAGCCGGTTGATTGGGAATCGAGGCCGGCTGTGAAAGTAAGATTCCGGTCACTCGCGAATCGCTGATCCTCGATTCACGGTGGCAAGATGGTGTCGCGTCGTGGAATCTGCACCGCGATCTTTTGTTTTGGTACCGAACAACGCTCTGATTCCGCTCGACGTCGGCAAACCGGCTCGATTCTCGTTCGCTTCCCAATGAAGACGCATTTGGTAGCGCAGTGGATCACATTTTCGTTTGCGAAAGTCGACGTGCATTATTTGCTGCATTCAGAAGAAAAGCTTTGCAATTGTTGTAAAAATCATGAATCTAATTAGCGTATGCTCTTATTCTTTGTTGAATTTAAACAGTTGCAAAGCTGCTTCTGAATGCAGCCATTGCGTGTCAACGTGTCCATTGTGCCACCAAGTGGTCTTCATTTGTTTTTTCATCTCTTTGTCGACGATTGATGAACTAATGGCTGGTTCGTTTGCAGGAATTGCATCGGTAGTGGGAACACGTCGTCTACTGTCATCCATGGCTGAGGGTCTGCAGATTCACGGAGTTTTTCCAGATGTGGTGGACACGTTACCCCCTAGCGTCCTGGACGTTACCTATCCCAATAATCTTGCTGTTAAAATCGGCAAGGTACTCACGCCGACTCAGGTCAAGGATCAGCCTACAGTTCAGTGGAACGCAGAGGAAAATGCATTTTACACCTTATGCATGACTGGTCTGTATTTATTTACATCTCATGTTTGATCAAAGAATTCAGAGCGAGAGTGCTGTCTATAATTCTCTAGTTTCTTAAGATTTGTTTTAACGCTACAATCTGTATTGTACTTGAGTTATTTATGCCTAAGATATCTTTCTCTGTATTTGTAAAAAGTCTGACACTTTTGATTTTATAGCCTTTGATTTCTTTTCATAAGTTATCATACTTATAAATGCAAAAATATGTAATTGATTTAAGGGAATTATAAAGAAAAGAAGTCATTCTGTGACAGAAAAATATGCATTTAATATTAAATAATGAATATTTAAGTTCTCATTCCACTCTCCCTCTGAGTTTTTTGATAGTAAACTTATAATTTAATATGCTATTCAGCATTGTGCTCTATTTACTTGTGTTCTTATATTTAGATCCCGATGCTCCAAGCAGACAGTCTCCTAAATTCCGTGAATGGCATCACTGGCTAGTAGGCAATATTCCTGGATCGGATGTATCTAAAGGAGAGACTTTGTCTGAGTACATTGGTTCCGGACCTCCGAAGGGTACAGGCCTTCACCGATATGTATTCCTGTTGTACAAACAACCAAGCAAGCTCACTTTCGACGAGAGGCGCTTGACCAATCGAAGCGGTGACCACCGCGCCAAGTTTTCCATCAAGGACTTCGCTGCCAAGTATAATCTCGGCAATCCGATTGCTGGTAATATGTATCAGGCGGAGTATGACGATTACGTGCCGATTCTCTATAAACAGCTCGAAGGTTAATTTTTTACAATGCAATAATATTTACGACATATGTTTATACATAATGATGTATAAACTATTTTATCTATTTGTTGAATAAATACCCACCAAACAAGCTTTTTAATGTATTAAATTGGTACACTTTGAAATTATAACGTCGTTGGTACACTGGAGTATCACTCAACATTATTTTCCCCCAAAAAATGGAAAGATGAATAGAATGTAATATTTGACGAAGTTTTTGGGATTATTAGTTAATGTTTCATAAGAAAAATTGCTTGAAAATGTAAAAGCCCCAATAACGTAGACGACAGAAAGTGCCTTTGGTATTACTAATTTCTAAGGAATGTGTTTTTATTATAAGATATGTCATACCCCACCGTACCAACGTCGGGTTAAATTACTTCAATTTGTTGTAGTTACTTGTAGAAAGTAACAAATATAAATCTCTCTCACTATTCAATCAAAATTAAAGTATGTATTAGTTCTTGTTACTTTGTTACTATGTTAAAAAACTATCAACATCCATGATGTTTCTGATACTAGTTAGAATCCTTAATGTCTCGTATATATTTGTTTATTGCGAATGTATATTTTATGCAAAATTAAAATAAGGAAATAAATGGAAAATAGTAACAAATTTTGTGTTAAATTTTTTTATACCAACGTTAAAAGTATAATATGAAAGTTACTTTTAATCCACCCAAGGAAAACTCACGTTCAAATTTTTTTTTATGTCATGTATGCACATTCATGCATATGCATGTGAACTAATCTTGATTTATGATATAACAAATTTTCTCATAAAAAATCTTTACAATAAACATTCTGTGCTGTATTAGCAGTAAATACACGATATTAGAAAGGCCAGCAGGAATGACCTTCTAACGTAAGTTGGTGGGGATACATCTGGCAATAAAACGTTCTGTCTCTTACCAATCTTGTTAATATTGCGCTATTGCAGCTGCTGGAAACAGTGTCGCCAAAAATGAAGTATTTGATATCAGGTTTGTTAGTCTCGATTTGATTTTATACTGATTTTACAGAGAAAATCGTGTTTCCGTGCTTAATGGTGATCATTATTCACGTGATAATTATATATGTATCAGGAATTCTTCTTTGTGCCGTTGGTTTTTCGTTAGGCGATGTGGAATCGGCATTTAAGAAGGCGAAGATCGAGCCCGATATCATAGACAAAGCACCAACTGAGAAGATTGAAGTATGTATTAGCGAGAGCATGGATATTCTGGCTAAGAATAAAAACATATCTTGAAATTGTGATCAATTCTGCAAATTTAGAGATTTCTAAATTATCATTAAATTTTGTTGATATTTTTACTGTATACCTAAGATATTAAGTTAATATATATTTCTTATAAAAAAATATAAAAATCTTATAAAAATAAAAACTTATAAAAAAATAGTATTGTTCTACCAGCAAAACTTCTAAATGCGTATGTATTGATTAATGAAAGATTCAATCAATGTATACTGTAGCTTCATCGATATATTATCGATATATAAATAAATATAAATTAATAGATATAATCGTTCTTAATTCTATATCTTTACAGCATGATACATATCAAAATTATATCTAAAGATAATTTTGTATTGCATAGGTAAAATACAGCAAAAAAGTGATCGATTTGGGAACCGAACTGACGCCGACTGAAACTCACGAGATTCCAGAAATACACTATAAACACGAAGGCGGAGTTCTATACACACTTGTTTTGACGGGTGAGACTCGAATCATTTAAATTAATTGATTGTAAAAATATTCAGAAGCAAGGATTTCAAAGTAAAAAATCAAAAGCATTTCATCAAGTGAGAGATTGCTTTGTTTTTTTACTGTGAGGATCTCGTAAACCGCGAGACATACAGATAAATATGTATAAAGACGCGCTATCCTCGATGATTTCAACTTTCACCATCTCAGAAACCAGTTTTCTCCACTGTTATTACTTGGCAACGCACAGATTCTCTGGCATGTTGATTGTTAAGCTAAGACTTATGTAAAGTATGCAAACATTTAAGAACCATGTTATTATTAGTATATTTCCGACTTGCATGACTCCAATGATTTCATAATTATTGTGGTAAATATTTTTTTCCGTAAAATTTTTGCATATCTTAACGGACGTATCTTAGATAAATCTTAGATAGACGTATCTCTGATAGATCCTGATGTACCGCGGAGAGGAGGATACAATAGAGAGTTCCGACACTGGCTCGTAGGAAATATACCGGAAGAGAACATAGCTAAAGGCGAAGTTCTGGCAGAGTATGTCGGTCCTGCACCACCAAAAAATACCGGAAAACACCGTTACGTATTTCTCCTTTATAAACAAAATCAGGGCGCAATTACCTTTGACGAGAGAAGATTGAGTACTTGGTGAGTGAACATATGGTTGACCAGGCAATATGTGTAACCGGATATTTGATAGCACGTTTTATCATCTGATTATAGGGACGGAAGTCAACGGAAGAGGTTCTCCATAAAGAAGTTTGCAGAAAAGTACAACTTGGAGGGACCAATCGCTGGTAACTTTATGGTGGCAGAGTACGATGACAATGTGCCTGCTTATCATAAGCATTTGAATCTTTAATTAATCAATACATACACATGAAATCTTTTTAGATCTAAATATAACTTTCATAATTTTAAATTACTTTGTATTACTACTCGCATATATGTATTCTATATTGAAATTATATTATACGAAGAGCATTTTTTTTGCAAATTTATGCTATTATTTGATACAAGAGAATCATAAATAAAATTATATATAATGGATAATTATTTGTATATAATTTTTATAAAATTTTTTTTTACGAATAATTAGATTTTTTATGTGTATTTTTACAAAAAGTATTATAAACGGCAATGAACCACTTAAATAATTACTTACCAGCGGATAGAGATCAG
This sequence comes from Crematogaster levior, assembly GCA_901521435.1. Taxonomy (NCBI): domain Eukaryota; kingdom Metazoa; phylum Arthropoda; class Insecta; order Hymenoptera; family Formicidae; genus Crematogaster; species Crematogaster levior. Next base: position 98,297 of record CABEGB010000635.1, read on the forward strand.
CGTTTTCAATAAATTCTGTTTATTTTCGTTGCTGTTTTATTGTTATAAATATAAAAGGTACATGAGATATTCATTACGTTCGTATCCCCGAGGTCGTTACATGACGTTACTGCGCCTTTGAGGGCGTATCACTAGTACGTGAATTCTTAATTTTTACGACTTATTAACTTATTTTCTACGATCGATTATTAAATACTTGCGGCTTTAGTGTTATGTTATACACATTGACTAGAATATGATGAGCGCAGTTCGTAATACAGATTACGAACTTGATAAACACCCTTGAAGAGCGTATTATCTTAAAAAGAGCAGAAGCTAAATCGGGAAGCAGAAAGTTAATTCCATCATGAAGTTACAGAAATACAAGGTGCAGCCTTTCTTCCTTTATATCTTCGCCTTTAAAGCGGCGATAGAAATTAAATATATACTTGTTGCCATTTCCGCTGTTCGTAGGCCTTTAGAATATCGATAATCCATGTTTCAATCGAATATCCGTTCCTCATACTTCCACATAGTTCTCGAGAATATTCGTCCTTTGAGCGAGTTCGCATCACGTCACTACAAAACGGAATTGAAGGAACGCGATGTGTCGTTACCAACATTTTTATCATACTATTATATTGATAGATGATAAATAAATCGTCCTCATGATAAATAAATCTTCTCGTCAATATACTATAATAACGCGCTTTAATCAAATACTTTTTTATGCTAAATGTATTTTTCACTAATTCACTTGCGACTCCTGCAGTATTTTCGGTGTCTTCACTGTTTTACATCAGTACAATGTACAGTGCATATAATTTAACAGAGCGGTCGTCTAATTATACCACAAAAGCCGCATTTTTTTCAGATTAGCACCAATTTGAGCTCACTGTCGAGTTGACTGTCATCTCTCGTCCGTTGAATATGCAATATTACATTTTGTCTCAAAGAAATGTTTACAAGTCATTTCTATTTGCGCAAGAAATATCCCGTTCGTGGCAGTGACAGCGGTCTTACAATCGCCTTTGATCATGACTGGCAGCGACGATAATGCGTTCAGCACAATTTGAAACTAATTCATTAGGATGATGGAGATTCTCCAGTAATTGTTGCATCACCCTATTGAATATCCTTGAACATTCCACTAGAATGGTATCGTCGAATATTTTGGATTGCCGTGATAGAATAGTCACGATAAATACCTGACTATTACTCAGTGACCGGCAGTTTCACATCACGATCATTAGAACCAATCAGCATCAAAGTTTGTGGTTCTCAAGGCAAAATCAGATCTGGATATATGGTCATGTTCCAGCAAAGCTGGTGATCTCGAACATCCCCCCACCCGCCGTTGCCCTTCCGGAGTTTCGTCTTTTTCGCCGTTCCGGCGATCGTTAACGTTAATTGCGAGGGGAAGAGATGATTCCGCGCTGCATTCAAGACGTTCTGAACCTTCGCTATCACTGCTGTCGACTCACAGTTGTTCTTCTTGTGATGCACTCCACTGTAAAAATAAACATCCAATTAGCGGTAATAATTTTTAACATCATATTAGCGCTCGCGAATTTAGTAACAGGGTGTTGCAAGGTATAAGTTTAATTCTCATTTATGAGAAATAAGCGATGATACTCACCATTCTCCGATATGGAAGACTCTCGGAGCTCTCATCGTCATCGTAATCAATCCAGATTCAGCACGAGGCGCTATCCCTGCACCTCGACTGGACGGCATGCACGTTTGTGCGATATACTGCAGACTCCAGTCCCAGTTGTAATCGTCATACGAACAAAACTGGGCCGCGCATTTTCGTAACTTGTTCCACGTGACACGATTGAACGCCATGCCCATGTTGTGTTTGCTAGATATCCACGGAGTAACTTCCGCCTGGACCAACAGAATGAAGAGCATTGTTATCAAGCACTGATAGAAAAACTTCGCGATATCTTTTTCTTCATGACTCTTGCATCATGTCAAAATCTACTGAGGGAAATCTAATCCAGACTACAACTAAAGCAAAAAGTTGAGACAAAGTCAGAATTTCATATCTCCTATTATATTCTATTGGACTAAAGAATCCAGAATTGCTGTTTAATTCTCGCCAAGGATACAGTTTGTGACTTCAGCGTCCGAAGATACTTCGTACGCTCACAGTAACCAGGTATTATGACTTTGTATCGTGCATGTGGTGGTAATAGATACTCGGAACGTGCACTACTGCTTGGAGGAAGTGGAAATTCGTCTACAGAGGCGTTCCACCTATTGCATTTGGCATGGAAAAAATATGCTAGTGTTGAACGTTAAATTCATGTTATGTTCACGAAGTTCCGCATAAAATTTATTTCTACAGAATAAAGGGTGCACTTTCCCGGTCTTCTAATTCAACGTCAAGCAGTCGGAGCAGTTGGAACCACCAATCGATCGCCATGCAATGCGTCCTTTTCTGGTTGGATCGATGCGAACCGGTGGAAGCGAGCCGTGCAAAATTTGGTAATGTAGAAGTTTATCGATGGGGGGAGATGGGGGATTACTTGCACTTTCCTAATACGGCAGAAGGCAAAGCAAAAAAAAAAGAAAAGGAAGAGATGGTGCGAAACCAGGCGAGTAGAAAGAATCAAAGTATGATGACAGGCGGTTTGTTGCTGCTACTCGGGCGGGTTTCGATGGATTTGGAGAACCTTCTGATAATGATTGTAGAGGCTCGGCAAAAGTTGGAAGGCCCATCCGGGCGCTGTTTGCATCGTGTGCGTGTTCTGATAGTAGGTAGATGACACGCCGCCGCCGCCGCCTCTGACGCCACCGCCACTACCGGTACTCCCATTACCAATGCCAACAGCGTTACCACCGGCGTTATTAAAGCCGTCGCCACCACCGCCGGTGACAGTGACGATGCCGCCGAACCCGTTGCCGATTTGCTGCCTCTGTGCCATCGCCGATACTTCTTGCCGCTTTAATCCACGCAGCAATTCCTTCTGCAGAGCACTATCGACGCCGAGGAACTAACGGATCGGGCGTGCGTGAAACATCGACACAGACATACTAATAGTGAAGATATGATAACGGATACGTTTAACGTCGTAAACGTGCAATAGTGCGACATGATATTTCCGCCTTCGAAATGTCTGCGTGTTGAATCGGAGAGAAAGAAAAAATTCGCTGTGAGAAAAATAAAATATATCTTGTTTGAAAGCGAGGAGGATCGCGTTTCATTGGGTATGATAACACTCGCGCTAATTTTGCCAGATACTGTCACGCTACAAGCGCCAGCAATGTACTCGTGGGCCAGTGAGAAGTCACCGTTATATGCCTAATTATGATTGAAGAAATGAATGCGTGTGGAGTCGCTAAACAAACGTCAGATCATCTACGCATTGTCGGTAGCCTGTAAAACTGTCTTTATTTATGTAGGCCCGATATATTGATACGTTTTTATTTTGTACATGAAACATCGCGCAAAGCAAAATTATAAATGTGACGAATATGCCAAAAATATAAAAGTTCTCACCTTACGACTAAAATCCGTAAAATAGTTGTACGTCTTTAAATATGTACCCAACGACAGAACGTTGCATCTCTCGCAACTGAGCTTGCAAGTATGTTCCATGAGTCTGAGCACATGTAAGAAATCTTCGGCAACGTAATGGTCCTCCTCGAGGAAGAGGACCATCCCGGTGTGATTTCTTGTCACCAATAATTGATCGAACACCCTGTTCGCTTTCCACCACCAATGATGCTTAGTCTGCGTAAACTTCGCCTCCCTGTAGTGACCGTACAAATCTGGGTGTTTGGCGTTGGTGCATTTTAAATTTAAGGCCCTGCAGTTCATAAAAGAGAAATGGAATTTGAACGAATTCAAGAAAAGTCGCTCGATAGATTACAAATGGCGAAGACAATATCTCGACTTACTGCTCTTTGCGAATATTTCGTGGACAGTCGTTGGGTCCTTCGCCAGGAAATGTATGGGGATGCGTCTGTATGCTGTGCGGATAAAAAATCTGCATAACCCTGCAAAAGTCGACGCTTTGCACGAGGTAATTGATATCCGGGTGCCAAATGTCGTGGCTAAATACGAGAAGGGCCTGCTCGATGTCCTTAGCTTGCGCCAATGAGACGATAAGGTGGCGCAGATAAGTGAGCCGTGTGTGAACTTGGATAACTATAATTGGAGCGTCGTTGGCTAACGGCCCGAACGCCTCCTCGTTGTACACTTTTTGCTCCGCATTCGCCCGGTCGATTTTATGACGGATTTCCGCGATCTCCAACTCCGTAAGCGTTCCCGAACTAGAGTTCGCTAAGCTTGTTGACGAATTACGTCCTTCCTTTAAAAATCTGAAAGCAAGAGACCAAAAGAAAAGAAAATAATTATAATTAAGATAATTATTAATATTATTTTTAGCAATTGAAAATTTTCTCTTAAAAAGGCCAGTTTACGAATAATAATAGTATCTTGAAAAACAAAAACAGATTTGTTTAACTTAATTTTCTTAATGTGATCAGATATATAAATTTTAAAAATAAAAGATTATGTAACAACCTCCTATACTTTACTATACATATATTTTCAATTAAGCTTGCACATTAATAGCAATATTTATGCTACAACGACAGCATTAAAAACAATTGGAACTTGCACTTACCTATGCAACTCTTGAGGCACAAGGGAGAAAAGTGTCTCGTTCGATGATGATTGCCCGGAATCATCTCGACCCGTCAAACTAATCACATGAAGTTGAAGCCAGAGGAATGTAGCCAGGAAGACGAACACGAGGGTCCTCAATAAAATTCCGCGACCTGATCTCGAACCTCCAGTGATCGTCGTCCCTAAATGAACATATCTTTTGTTAAATCTCCCATTAAACGTATAATGTATTTTTGATATTCTGACGTAGTTTATGTGAGTTTTTCTCTTAAAAGCGATAAAATTTAAGGGCTCTTTTGTCATTACGGAAGAAATAAATTTAATGGAAAAATAAATTGCGGACAGATATCTGAGTCTCTCAAATCAACTGTGTTCTGATCGTAATTCAAATCGGTTCTAATTAAAATAATAATAAAGTAATAAAATGATAAATAATAAAATAAAAAAGTTATATATTTTCATGTAACGAGAAAATGTAAAGTGAAGATATCACATCTGACTACATTTTATATGAATCACTTTATATATATGTAAGTGACGTAACATTATTGTAAACCTACCTCCCGACTTTTTCCTGGTATATAGTGTACAACCGGGGTACTGCTTCGCAAAACCTTGTATGGTCGAGTCGTGAGCTTTTCCTATATAGATAATTGACCAGTAAACAAGCATATGTGTATACGATAGCAAACTAGTTTTCCTCTATCGCTTAGTACTCGATCGCTTTTTCTTAGATTACGACACTTTTGAAAGGCAAATAAAGAAGTGTAACATATTGTGTATGGAATAAAATTGTATAGAATAACATAAAGTTCTTGTTTAACTTTATGATAAACAATACATAAGTATATTTTAAACATGCAATATACTCACGATATAAACTGGATTTACTCGCGATTGTCATTTTAAATTTAAAATAATTACAAAATCGATATAGAAATATTAAATGTCACACAATGACTGCCATAAGTATCACATAGAGACACGTAGAACATTTTTATCCTATACGGAATATAAATAATATACAAAATTTCAATTTTTTAATATCTTTCTTAAATATGACATTAATTTTAAAAATTTTATCTTGTTTTTTAAAATTCTTTCTTATATTTCTTATATTATATTAAATTAATGTAATATTTAAGAAAGATACAAAAAATTAAATATTCACATATTATTTTATATCCGTTTTTCAAAAAGATTTATACTTTTTTGTTTAAAGAAAAAGTTTTATAAAAAAATGCATCAAATTTATATTCGTGATACGTATGGTATGCAAAATTAATATTAGGAATACCATATGAAATTTGCACTGGGCGAACAGGGAATTGCAAATCGTGCCATTTCTCAAATATTTGACGAATGCAAACATCATGTTTACATAACGCATTTTATGTAACTCGACTGTGCATTCTCATATATAATGTTGTTACGATATGCATTATCTCATTTTACATGACGAGACACATGTATATCGGTTTGATGAGCATTCGTCGAGTAAACACGCCTTTTCATGTCGCCTTTACACAGAGTAATAAAAATATCACAAGCTGTTTTTGAAGGAATGTTAGAAATAAAATTCCCTTCTTGACATTTTAAAATTAAAGTTTTTATATATACATATATAGTATGAGCGAGTTGTTAGATCTAAGCAACAACATGTGTATTTCATTCTTTAACTTGCTGTTCTAAAACGAGACTAATCTCAGATACTATAAACAGAATGTTATTTTCAGAACTGCTTTGTGTCTGTCAACGTAATGAAAGAAAGTTTTACAATTTTGACAATTTTATTGGTATAATTTAAGTACTGTATTTAAGAGTCCAAACTTAATTTAAAATATTAAAAAATTACAACTTAAGCTAAAGTTCAATAAATCATTTTAGTGATCGTACATATTTTTAATAACGGCAGGTTAAATGGAAACTGTACGTTCTTCTTTAATTATATTTCATATTAACTTATCATTTTACATGCAAAAATATTAAAGTGAAATAAAAGAAAATTATTATTTTACGTGATATTCTACAATATTTTTAGAATTTCAATTAAATTCATTTGTCCTGTTTCTATAAAAAGTCCGATAACAGTATCTTATTTATTCCATCAAAGATTTTAAGAAATTTTAAAACATTAAAAAGAGATTTTGGTCGTCTTCCGAAATGCGCTGAAAATACTGACAGTACTGTTTTTGCGTTCCGAAATTGTTTTCAGCATGCTGCAAAAGAGTAATGGTTACTATCTTTTTAACGAAAGTAGATCCTAGGGAATTGCTGACTTCCGGCTGATTTTGCATATGTTTTAGAGATAGTATAAGTTCAGTAATGCATATGGCGGTTGGAAAAATTATTTCGCGTTCGTGAGTGAGAAAAAAAATATTTTTAAATCATGTCATACATGAAACATACAATAAAATGTTCTTTAAATCCTTCATCTGAAAGAAAAGCAACAACATTTTCAATATAATTTTTACGCGTGGTCTTAACACTATCAGCCCTCGTTCCATCATTATCTTAACAATATTTAAAATATCTTCTTCATCATCTGAAGAACTTTGGCAATAATTTTCTAGAAAATTTATAATACTTTTAACACCAATTGCAATTGCGGTTAATTTCATTTTTACACTTTTAAAGTTATTCAGTGACAGTAATGTTAGGTTTGTCTGTTATACTACACGGTACTGCAAATGTGTTCCGATTGTGTTTTCATTGCGGTCACTGACAATTTCGGAAGACGACCTTTATCGCTAATGGTTTTTAAAAAAAAAAGTTTTACCATTCTGTACACATCGTTTTCTCCTTAGGCTATTTGTTCACTCACCTTTCATAGTGTCATTCCTAGGAGATCGTCCTGAAACAAAATTTACGCAGACTATTAGTGAGTCGTGTCGAGAAACTCGCAAGACTAAACAAACAAATTACACGAGCGTATCAAACAAGGTCAATTGATAAAAAGAAATACGTCAATTACTTTTTTTGACCAAAATTAAAGTGAGACTATAGATAAAATCAAATTCGTCACATAAGACTTATCTTAGAGCCAAAATTTATGTATATAACGGTTACAATTAACTATAGATAAAACTTATCTTGATTTCTTATCTCACTTTTACCACGTTTTTCTTCTACGTTACACGAGAGAAAAGTTCAAGGATACGTTAAAACGTAGAGTACTTCGTACAAATACAATGACAGGCGGCAGCGGATTGTGCAGGAATGTACAATAATATTGTCAGAGATCCCGCTGAGATATGTTTGAAGTGAGTTCTATGATATTTTGAACTTTTAATGTTTTAATATTTTGAAATGTCTTTAACATTTTGAACATTTAATTTTCGTAATGCATCGATAACAAAAAGAAGAAAATTCGGCGATTATTATTTACAAAGAGAATTAGATAATTTCAATTTTGACTTGTATAATAATAAAAATTAATAGAAATATAATTTTTATTAGAATAGAAATTATATTTTTAAAATTATTATAATAAAAATTATAGAATCTGAAATATTTTATTTCCCGAACTGTAATCAATACAGAAAAAAGTCTTTGCTCTAATATTTTTCATCTTTCGATATACTAACCGTATAAAATCAGTGTTTTGTTTTGTAAACTACATTTGTGGTTACAACTTCTCGCAAATCTGCACTTAGCATATATGTTAGACTTCCTCAAAACTGTTATTTTGCATTAAAATTTCTTCGAAACGTTCTAATTATAGTTTCGCCAAGAATATATTATCACGATAAAAATATTTAAATACAAGTATGCGATACAGAAACACATTATTATTTTTCCTCACGTTTATTTATTGATATTTCGATTAATAAGGATATATACATCATTGTTATTTTGCATATAAAACATTTTTTATTAAACTCTTTATTAAACTCTTTATCGAGAATATTGATTAACTAAAAAAATTTGTTCCTCAAAACATTATCTTCTCTTTAGAAAAGAATCTAAGAAATTCTGAGAAAATTGTGTGCCTTTAATTTGTGTACAAGATAAGATAATGAATTTTGCAACGAAAGCGCAATTGTGTGCGGATTAAAATGTATCTACATAAAAATATACATCGTTCTTGCATTTCTTCAAAAAGCCGACACAAACTCTTTCTAGCTTCAAAATAAAATCAAGATGCAAAAGGTTTGTACAACGTATGCTACGGTTTAATTGTCACTAACCGGCACTACATTACTGGCATCACTCGAGATAGCAGTTATCATCGATGGCTTAGCAGTGTATGTATAACATGTATGAATATCATCAAATTATCACCTTGCTGTTTAATGTCAAGCAATGCGACAATAGTGCAGATGCCTGTCACAGATAAGAAAACCTGCGTGACGATTTAAGCACACCTTTCTCTTTTCAATCGAACTGCCATGAAATGTGACATGCATTGCGTCCATTTGCATAAAGCGTTTATAAGACAATAATGATACTGAACAATATTGCAGCTTGGAAATAAACGCGTGGCTTCCGTGTGCTGAGATGTTTATGATAATACGTTAATACTCGACCTTTAAAGTAACGGCGGAATAACGATACTATCTCTCAATATACTTATAGCATATTACCACAATAATTTTTTTTATTATACATATATACCTATTATTTTGTATCATATGAGAAATTTCTTTTTTCAGTCTTTTTATCGGAATTAATAATATTTAATTGAATGTGAAAAATTCATCCCGAAAAGTTTATCTCTGAGAAAAATCTGGCAAATTTAAGCAAATTATTTAAAATTATGTAAAAAAAATGTATGCGACAATAGCGCGATATATTGCATTTCTTGAAAAAGTCAATGTAATGTTTCCGTACAACTCAAAATAAAATGGTGGCATAAAGATTTAAAGATAATAGTAATAAACTACTAACTAAATTAATAAATCAAATTAATTAAATTTTATAATTAATAAATTCGTTACGTGGAATACACGATACTTCACTTAAGCAGCAATGTAGCGTTCTTCATTTAAATATATACGAGACGAAGATTTAAGGATAAAATGCAAAAAAATCAAGCTAAAGAGGACTACTGTAGATTGAAACGTCTCGAATAACGATTCTATTTAATTGGATCCGATAATTCGCCAATTATTTCTTCGCAATTTCCTCTCAAGCATTTATTATTACCGGAAGAGTTTATCTCGCGAATTTGAGTTGTAAATACCGGCGTCGCCTATAAAATTAAAGATGCATTCGTTTACATACATATGTGAAGAGGAACGTTCGACGAGCGACGAGATCGATAAAAAGCGAAGGAGAAAAAGAGAAAGAGAGAGGCTCGAAATCTCGCGTGGGAAGAGAACTGGTGAGCTCTGGACGAATAGCTTCCAGCTTTCGTGTGAAATTCCGTGCGCTCTCTCTATCTCTTTCTCCCTTTCTCTGATTTAGTTATATTTATCGCGGTGACAATAAAAAAGCTCGCGGCTATAGACAAGATATCTTCTGTTGCACATGTGATCGTTAAATTCCGCTCGCGGATATCTTCGATCCACCTCGTTTTTCTGGCACCCGTTCAACGCTGAATTCCGTCGACCTACCGTTGTATTCAAACAGCCCGTTGCAATTTCATCAGATATCATTTGACATTTCGATCGAATGACAAGCGATTTGAAAAGACTGGTTTTGAGATTTCTACTGAAATCGATATATCACGTCGATCGAACGATACTACATCAGTAATTATGCAACATATGAAATGTCCCAATGTCACACACACATACTATCTTCACTTCTTTTAGAATATATAAATATTTTTGTACAAACACAAATTCACGTGTCAAACGTGTTTCTGCTAGAGTTAAAAAATTGCTATCATTAATAATTCCAACATGCCAATATGATATTTTGCAAGTCACATATATATTATCACACATATATATTATCAATTCTATTAAATTTATAAATTCCACGCTTTTCACACTTCTTCAAAAATTTCCCGTTTGTTTCTTTTCCGAAGAAAAAGTTCATCGTAAATGAAAACAGGACAACAACAAGATTTGATTAAACAAAACAATCGTCACCTAATACCAATGTTATATTTCGCTAAGCACTATCGAAAGATAACCATGTTGTGAAAAATAACACAGTTATCTTGCCTGATAGACGTATAAATATAAAATATAAACAATATTATTAATTATCGTTACCTCGATAAAGAAGAATGAAGCATCGTCCGGCCCTTCATTTTCACGAAATCTGGAACATAAATGTACCTTAATGCATTCAAGCGAAAAATACATATTATATAACCACATTTATTTCTAACAAAGTCTTTGACAGTAACGTATACTTCATGAAATAAAAGAACAAAAAAGATTTCTAGTACAATCATTTGTTATTGATATTTTAGAACATACACACTTAAATTATTTAGTACATCTATCATTATAATTAGTACATCTATTTCAGCAAAATAAGGCAAAAAGATAAGAAAAAAAAACGAAATTGAACTGCTTATCTTCTCATTGCATTTATATTCAAACGATTTATCTAAAAAATAAAACTTTGAAAATAGTCTTTTCTTCACCAGTAATTAAGATAACACATGATATTATTTGACAGGCAAACTGGCCACGTGAAGGCTTTTTCAGCCAATCAATAAATGATCTGCGCGCCGAACATGGATTGTCAGCCTAACGCAGTCAAACAACGAATTAAAATCATCTTTCGATTTTAATCGTTTTGAATGTTTGGTAAATTGAATAAAGAATTTATTGTGAAAAATATTACCTCAGCCAGGATTCGAACCTGGAACTCCCCCATTCCGTGCGGGCGTCATACCAATTCGACCACCAAGGCATGTGATAATATTTATCGCAATAATCGATACACTTAGTGCGAGCTTATTATTTAAGCAGCGCCTCTAGTGGGGAACACCATCATTTTAAGTCAGTGGTGAGATACAACTTTGAAAATAGTCTTTTCTTCACCAGTAATTAAGATAACACATGATAAGGTATTATTTGACAGGCAAACTGGCCACGTGAATGGGGGAGTTCCAGTTCGAATCCTGGCTGAGGTAATATTTTTCACAATAAATTCTTTATTCAATTTACCAAACATTCAAAACGATTAAAATCGAAAGATGATTTTAATTCGTTGTTTGACTGCGTTAGGCTGACAATCCATGTTCGGCGCGCAGATCATTTATTGATTGGCTGAAAAGCCTTCACGTGGCCAGTTTGCCTGTCAAATAATACCTTATCATGTCTAAAAAATAAATTCAAATAATAAGACAACTGCATGTGTATATAGAAGTTAATAGGAAAAAATTAAATTATTAAAATATCTTGTTATCGCGATTGGAATGTGCGTTGTATGTACGAAGATATTCTAGGAAGATGATACGTCAATGTCGCATTATACTTAAGTAGAAAATGTGTAGCTTTGTACATATAATACGCTATGGACGAATGTGAAATTAAAACTACTTTATGAGCTGTATACGAGCTGGTCTTACGATATCGATTCGATATCGTTCCGCTTAAACGAGTTTTTAGATAGCAGCCTTTACAAACACAACGGTATCCGTGTCACGTATTACGGCTTATGAATGAATCTTTTACATTTTCGTATAATGAATGCGGAATACATTTTCTTACAATAAACTTGACCGTTACTTTACCCACAAATTTTTTCATCTAAAAGTTCTTTATTTACCAAATACATAATACATATGACAGAAAAATGAAAAACTGTGAGAAAGACAGCAAAATTTCTTTAAAAAAAAAATTTAAATTTCAAATAGGATAGACAATCCATATATCGAAGATGCAGAAATACAAACAAAGAAGATCGCGAAGAGCGATTTTCTCTTAGATCTTTCATTGCTTCCTGCTAAACGCGATTTAAATTACGAGCGGTATAGAAATGAGATGGTGAACGTACCACTGCGTACTGATCGAGACGACGACCGGAAATTTGGGTCCTTTCATTCGTGGGTACGTGCCTAACGCTCTAACGCTTTTGACGGACGGTTGCACCGTCTATTTCTGTGTTTCTCGGAGAAGATGCTATAGTTGTTATCGCGCCGCGCACGGCGTTAGTACTGTTGGTCGCCGGTGAATAATGCATTGGATCGTCATATGTACGCGCATATTGGTGAGGCGTGTATGCTGTCATATACACATAAGGGAATAGGTGTTCGCCGATATAGATATGTCTCCACTACGCAAAGCATACGTGTTTGTACATGTGTGATATATCTATGCGGTAATATTACCGTGGTGTCCCTGAATATCGATTCACTGGTATATCAGTAAGCGTATGGAGCGTGTCTTCTTTTTACAATCCGACATACTCATGATCGCTTTAATCACTTCCTCGATGGATATGATAATGAGGAAGCACGACTCCTTCGTAGTAACATTTATACAAATTTAAAAATCTAGACTGCGCAAATATCAACGTGAATATAGAATTTCAATTAAAAATGTTGCCGAATCCACGACACAATAATAGACACAACTCGTTATTTTTTTATCGTATTATTTTGCAGAATTATCGCATCTCATAATTGCCACAATTATTTTTTCGCTTGACTTTAGACATTATGTTAAACGTTACGTATAGCGTAACGTACGCACTAAAAACTAGTACTAACTCTAAAGTTTAAAGAAGTTTTGTTAGAATTTTTGAACAATTCAATGAATCATTCTTGCAGATTATTGTGAATTTTTAATTTTCATCTCTCCATAAGAAAAATCTTACTTTTTCCGTTCGTGATCATGAAACTCCAAGAGAACTTGCGTAATATCATGTTTCAGATATAGCCTACGCTTATATAGACGTTTATATAGAATGAGTGATTCACTCAAGTCATTCCATGCAATATTACCGGGATCTGTATATTCATACTGAAACGTTTCCATATCTATGCGAGGAATCAGACAACTGCGATAAAACGCATTATTGCACTCGATAGGGATCAGAAATATGAGATATACTTGATAAAATAATCGTAAAATAACAATACAATAGGAATAAAATAAATTTTTAACGTCACATACACGTTTTATCAATTAGAGCTTGCTTCATTTATTGTGTGCTAGAAAAATTTATAAGCGTCATCAAGTTAAGCATTTGTTAATATCTAAAAATAAAGTTCTTTCTGCAAACAGCTGAAGTACCGACATCTCGAATGTAAATTATCATAAATTATAATATTTTTTTTCTTCTCCCTAAAGCCTAAAGAAGCCATTCACATTCAAAAGAAAATGCGGACAAGGATACGCACGTCTAACAATACTACCGACACTTGTATTGCTGTCGAATGTCTTACCATCGTTTATCGCATCCGAGACGTTATCGTTACATGTTTCGACAAAATGCTACCGATGTTTCGCGCATAATATATGTAGATAAACTGGATAAACCGTTGCATTCAATGACATTCGATAATTTCGCATGAAAAGTACATAAGACTTGGTTTCGATGAAAACGATATTTTCTATTACATTTCTCAATCATGAATTACACTATTAAATTTTCCTTGTTCTTTGAAGATGAGATCATAGAACCGCGGCGTTATCTTCCTCGAGGAACATCACCCTTTTCTCCTGCGGATTAAATATCCCTGGAGAGAAGAGACGCAGTGAAATACCGTGTATATGTCATTATCGCATGCTACGTCATTACCGCCCACCCGCCGCATTAACCGAAAATCTCAGCTTAATGACATTCCTGATGTTCGCTTCCACTCATGACGTTGCCACGTGTGTGATTACAGGATAACGAATTAAAATTTAATTTCCTGAATCATGCATTACATGAATCCTGCATGTACATCATGTAATAGTTACATATGCAATATATAAAATCATGTTTTATTAATATACGCTATACGTTTATTCGACTTTGAGTAATTTTGTCTGAAAATATTTGGTATTACATAATGATTTAAAATTACGAAAATTACTTAAAAGTCGGAATTAAATATTTTTAGGATACTCTTTTCGCTAAAAATAATTGTCAACAATAAAATATTCATAGATTGAATAACTGGTTGAATTAATTCTGATCGATATATTAACTATAATTAGTTACTTAACAAATAAGAATCTATAAATAAAAATACTTCGAATAAAAAAACCAGAATTCCATAAAATATTCCGAGGGAGCATTAGTGCTCCTTTTAGTTCTCTTTAAATAGGACAAGCAATCGAAGTTAATCGAAGTAAACGGACTTAAGTGAAGTAAATCGAAGTAATCGCAGTTAAAGAGTAGCAGTTACAATCTCGACGCAGAAATCTTGTAGGAAACAATCGACTGGTTATAAAAACCGTATCGTGTTTTTTGCTGATCGGACCGACGCCCAGATCGACGCAAACAAATAATTAGTTTCTCAGCGTCATCGTCGTATGAGACCGGAAACCACATACGATGCGGTTAACGTCAGAACGAGATTGTGGTATTAGCGAACGAGAAAACGATAAGCAGACCTAAAGGAGCAAAATGTCCACCCGCTCCGTCCCTCTTACACCGCACTTTCCGGCTTTTCGTATATCTTACGATTCTCGGAACTGCCGTTAGTGCATGCTCCTGAGAGCGCATGCAAATCGAAAAGCGCAAGGCCGGATACTCCGACCGTGAAAAATCGGGACTGGTAGTAGAAAAAAAGAACTATCCATGATGAGCGAAACCTGTTCTAGAGCGCGCAGTGCGCTGTAACAATTATATGCGGTGATGTAACCGGAGTATCGTGACTTGTAACATCGATTTCTACTGCGTATCGTTATATATGATCAACGAAATAATTGCCAATGTAATATAATTGATTATGCATGCTCTCAGAATAGAGAGAAGGCTCGTTACAAAGAAAAATGATGGAAAGAAAAATGAGATCGATAATAAAAGATCGATATTAAATAATTTTTGATTCGTTACGATCCTGATATCGCGTAATAGTATCGCGTGACGAAATAATACAGTGTATTATATATAGAGAAAGAGACAGTAAAGTAATTTTTAGAATCTATTAATAAGGGAAGCGGTTTATTCACCGCAGTAGAATCAGGATGTTGGATAACGATGCGACACAATGCAGAGCTACGTATAAAGTGTTTGCCAGCAGGCGCATTCTACGAATGGCATAGTCTTTCCTAGCAGGAATTGAAATAATATTTTATCAAAGTTTTATTGAATTTTCTTTCTCACAGTTTTTCAATTTTCAATTAAATAACTTTACAGCTAAGTTTTTAATTACGTATTATTCTCTATACTTCAATAAATTTTTACTAAATTAACGGATGAACTGAAAAAAAATACCTGTTTTTCTTGAGTCCACTTTTTACTGTTTTTTAAAGCTTAATTCTTCGAAGCTCCCTTTTATTAATCGCTCTCAACTTGATAACTTTTTATTTTGATGCCAGGAATGCCAGGAAAAAGTATCTTAATTTCCACGAACCACCTTGTTTTTTTCAAGTACACATTATCGTACATATTCTAAGCAAATATTATTTACATTTGCGCTGTAAAAAGTCTCTAATTTAAATACAGTGCTGAAAGAAGCGTTAATGAAGGCGGTTATATCGTAAAGTGCTAATGAATGTTAACGATTCAATTCTCGTTTACATGCCGTTCATTAATATTTCATTTTATTCCCTTAGATAATAAAGTTCTTAAGCGTCAAAATAATTTAAAAAACTTGCAAAGTATATATGTACAATGTATATTATGTACATATTATGTATACATCAACAAGTTGTGTGTAATCTTATATGTGGATTATTTATTAGTCTCTGTGAATAATAATGATTTTCCGCGTTCAATTTTCAACGATATAAATCGACGTTAATCGATCGCGTGCGAAAAATTGCGCAATAAATTCTAACCTTGTCGTTACTCTGCTTCTTCACTATTCGCCATCAAATATGAATCTAAAAATATTAACAGGCACGCACTTCACTCGATCTCGTTGGATAAACGTGTCTAGCAGGTTCCTTGTTGACGAAGACTTTAGTCTTGTTTCACGAAATAGCAATTTGCCATCGTTAATACGTCTTACGTGTGTGTACTTATATGAGGAAAAATATTGTAAAAATCTATCACGATTTTTTTAAACTATGATTTATTAATTCAAGTTGTCTTTTTAAACTAATTCTTTTCTGGAGAAATGATCGATTTGATGAAGTAGCTTTTTTTTCGACATTGTTACGATTAGTGGCAAAATTCCAAAAACTTTCCTACAGTTAATTCCAAATCTTTCTTTAATGTCTCACAATTAATAACAATTTGTATTTAAAAAATTGACTTTCTTCTAACTTCAAATGAAAAACAATATTATACATTATTACAATATTATATCTTTAAAAGAACTCTATTCCTCTTCAAGATTTCAACGTTGAATCCAAGAAATCAAGTTTAACATTTCATGTTCAATAAATCGATTCTAACGGTAATACCTGCGCTTTCCACCTTCAGGTAGAAATTAAAGACTATCATAAAAAACCCTGAGTGCTTTCTATTCTTCTTAACCTTTTCTCTTAGGGTAAAAGAGTTTAGGGCAAAGGTTTTTTCAGGTAAATTTAAGTGTAAGATAAGAAAGCTACTTTATCTTGATCCATCTTCTAAATTTGTAAATTATCTGACTACGAGTATATAGGCATATCAACATATATCAATAAAAATTCTATCAAAAGTAAATTTCTTTTAAAATTAAATAAGTTTATTAAGATTTGGTTATCTACTCCTAAATTTAATATCGGAAAGAATAAAAGGTAAGTTATGCAAATTGGGGCATCCTACATATTAATAAAATGAATATAAATATGCGCTGAATCATTTAGTAATTTTATTTTTAATAAATTTTAAACTTTCTGCATCTCTATCCTCAATTGTCCATAAAAAGATACGAAAGATCGGAGTTGAAATTAAATAAATGCCAGTGAAACCGACATTAACATTTGTCAGTTTAAAAATCCCAATATCCGAACGATCGCGTGAGAACGCGAGTCTCTTATCAGATGTAAAAAAGAAAACGATACAATTTCAGCAAGTTCACTTTTCGAGAGCAACAGATACGCAAGAGACGACCTCACGTCGGCTGCTTGCGTCTTGACTTTCACGGGCGTAGTTTCTCGTGTGTCTATGCCACTGAAATCCGAGCTCGATGAAACTATACCGGTTTCAATCTCCTTTCCTTCTCCTTCTCTTCCTCCTCCTTCCTCGTATGTATGTTACGAACCCTTCTTATCAGCGTTAGAGCAATATCGATCGTCCACGCCGTACCGGAGCGTAACACCCGCGATACTGCACGCAATGCGGCGTCCCGAGATCCGCTCTGTGCGTCTCCTCGTGCGTGCACGCGCAACAAAATGTACTCATCATAAGTACTTCCACTCACGCGGAGAGATCGACTCTTCCGCCTTTTTCGATTGACCTACAGAGCAGGCCGATCGAACGAGCCGACGTATCGCTTATCAAAATACCGCAGTCGGCGCATGTCGACCACCGTATCGATACAGAATGACGCGATGAGGCAAAATATCAGTGATGCGTAACCCGCATTAACATTTAAACACTATGGTGGCGTGTAACGACACTCGTCGACTTCGTCCACGTGTCACGACCATTGCGTTCAATACCATCATCGACTCAAATTGTGAGAATCGCGTCAATTCAAAGATTCGCAGGTATTGTAATTCGACTCCCAGAGACTCGAACGTGACGCGATTGTTCACGTTCGGTGCCGTCATCGGCCGAGAATCAGGTGACCCTGCATCCAGCTGAGAACGAGTGATTGTAATCGCGCGTGATTCAGCTTCACTCATAATGCATAAACGCGATGATCTCGGTCCTGGGAATCAGCGACGATCAACTGTCGTGTTTGAAGACTGTGTGCCAGTATTTTTATGTTTATCGAATAAATCTTGCGATATAATTGTCTAACACTTTTTTTTTTTTTTTTCAATAGAATCGCATTCGGTGTCATCATCGGTTGAGGATCGCACGAACTGCGTTTAGAACCCTGTAATTACATCCAGCACTTGACGTTAAATGCAATTCAGTTGTTAAGTCCTGAGATTTCATTTTTGCAACACGACTGTCCTATTCAGCCGTCATCGTCAGTCGAGACTCGCACGACATGACGACGTTTAAAGACCGATTTTAGCGATTGTGCAATTCGTGCCTCTGAAACTTATTTGCGGCACGTAACATAAAAATTATACGTAACATCATTTGTCCACGTACGCAAGTCGTTACACACATTCACACATTCGCGTTTAGCGTTCGTTCTTCTCCGATTCTAAGATTTGTTTGCAACACGCAACGCATAAAAATTATTCGCGTTGTCGCGAATATCGGCCGAGACTCGTGTCGGCGACATTCAGAAAACTCATATTTCCTATACTACTTTCAGACTTAAATATATTCATATATTCATATACATCGATTCTAATACTCGAGAGACACGATTCTATTATAATATATTTTCTGGAAATCAACCTAATCCTTTTTTTTATTTCCTTCGAAGCCTTGATGATTGATTTTAAATGCCACGAGATGCAACGTACAATAATAACGGCCACGTTTGTACAAGGTAGTCATGATACATTCCGAAACAAATGGATACGTCTGCGAGAGGAATGGATACCTTAACGCTCCAGTAATTATCCAAATGTCGAGAAGAAATATCGGGACAATGTGTCGAGACGAGAATTTCATCCGGACGGAAGCAAAACGCAGGAAAGAGGCCGCGTACGGATCGTCAACGAATCGATCGATCGGACGTGGCCGACGTTCGGAAGGAAGGGCCCGCAGGGATTGTGTACTCACATGTCGTACGATGAAGGCCACTCCGGGCGCAACTTCCGGGGAGACTCCGTTCCGGTGGCGGGTCGGCAGCGGCGACGGCAGCGAGAGGTGCCGATAACAAGGGACGTCGTCGCCGTCTCAGCCACATGCGCGCACCGCGCACGTACTCGCGAAGCGTCTGGAGAGACTGACTTACGAAGGCGCGAGCTTGCACGTTCCGCTCCGGCCGCCACTCGCGTCACGCGGCACGCGAGCCACAGCCGCGCGCGTGCGAATCCCTCGAAGCCCGCCCGCAAAACACGAACCCACCCTCGACAACTGGCGGCTCTCCCTCCGACGGCGCGCGCGTGCAAGGTGGGGAAACGATGCTCTCGTGCGTTCCTCCCCATCAACCGAGCGCCACGCTTGGTGAAAATAACCGAGGACAACTATGTTTCGGTGAGACACACGCACGCCAGCGCTCCGTAAATGTTGCGCATGAGAGTCGCCTCTCTTGAGAATTTAGGTGGTTTAGGGGTTGCAGTTACACGGCATCGAGTGGGGAAGGTACTCTCGAGGGTGCTAACGGCGCTAACTGATCAAATTTAGTAACGCTGACTACAGAAGATGCCTCTTAATTTACTAGGGGTCTCTCGTTTACCATTGATAGATTAGCGTATCTTTGAGGGGAGAAAACAGACGTTGCGCACATAAAAGGGTGGAAAAAGCAATGACTGTGGATTTTTCTCGAGTAAACGGAGATTGATCGAGTTAAGATTAACAACGTTGGAAATATAAACTCCTCAAATACATAATTTTAATGTACTTTTATGTACTTTTGTCACCGTATGTTGATCAGTATTAATATTAGCAGCATCTGTGCAAAGTAATTCAAATAAATTAAAAATAAAAGCATCCTTCAAGCACTTATTACTCTACTTTTTTAATACATTTTCTTCTTACTTTTATTAACGATGACTTTTACGAATAATAAATATTATTAATACTGAAACTGTTTACCTTATTTATCATTTTTATCTATACAAACTATAGTCCATCCTTTTTTTTATTAAGAAACTTAATAATAATTTCCTTAAAGAAATGGATAAAAATTAATTCTATTCTGCTTCATCTATCTCGAATGCATGTATACGAAAATCGTGCGCTATCTATCTTATTGTTCCTAATTCTTTTTGAATTAAGTGGCTTCCATTTCTTTCTTAAACATTTATAAAACGATCAAAAATGTGTGATACAATGTGTAATATAAATGTATGTATAAATGTACATACACAAAGAAAAAAATGAATCTTTGTCTTGTTTTAATAAAATTATTTATTTGTTTCATTAATATGTTATTGAATCAACAAAGTATTTTCAATTAAACCAATGCTGTAATGCAGTATTTTTTTTCTTATACGTAAGTATCTATAGTGATACTGAGTTCAGATCTATGGGTCTCCTAATATAAACCTGAAGTAATATTTTGTGAGAAAGAGAGAGAAAATTTTCTTCTTTTTATTTAAAAAAAGTACAAACGAGGTTTTTAGTCGATTTTCGAGGAACAATGTGTTTAGATCGCTATATGCTGCCATCTAGGAAGTCTGTGTTGCGTCGTGAAATGAAATCGATATTTTACCGCCATCAGATTAAATAAACATTAAAATTAATAAATTTGACAAAATTGAAATTAAAAAAAGACATTTCAGCTTCTAAATTCTGTCGTTTTACTCTTTCACAGATAATTACGATTATTGAAATTTAATTGTAATTGTTAACAGCCACCTTAGCATATAAATATATATATATATATATATAATGATACTTTCAACACAAATTGGTAAAATAAATCGCAAGCGTGAGATATTTTTAAAACTTGATTTAGGTTGCACTACCAACGAAGAATAAACATCTGAGATCTCTTTGACTCTGCTAGTAATTTATCATAGAAGACTCATTCGAAGTTCTTCGTCGAACTGTTACTTGCTGAGCAATCGCATTCGTTTTAGTCCTTACCCATCCACAGTCCCTAAATACAAATCCACTGAGTAGATTTGATAATCGAATTTTACGATTTATAAAGATTAAATATATCTTTTATTACCAAGATTAAATATATCTTTCGTTTTCTTCAATAAAAATAATAAATGCATTATTATTTGTATTGTTGCTCAAGAATTAATGGATCAAGAATTTTTACAGCATATAAAGATCAGCTTTTAGAAATTCAAACAAATCAAAAAAAGAAAATCAAATTGGAACGCAGTTGGGAATATACTATAAAAATAATTGCATTCATCAATCATTAACACTGATGACATCGAGCCTTCTCCTGTTCTTCAAAATGATTTATATCACACGCATAATACTTGTTATTCATTAATTTCTCTTAACATTTAAATATATCGTGCTGTCCAACAAAATAATAATAAATTTTTTAAAATAACAAAAAAATACATCACTAGAGAATAAAATTAAGCTCACGAAACCTCTCGGTTTTAGCACGACAGTCCTTTTGAATTCCACGCGAGAAGAGAAAAACACAGGAAAACCTGTGTTTAGCATAATCCCTTACACTCGTCTGTCCGAGTAGAATTACATGCTGCATCGTCACGCCATCGCAACTTCACTCTTAGCTTCAAGACAAACGTTAATTATTCATTCAATAATGCTCGATCGCCGATATTTGCCGGCAAAAGTTTGCTAGCAAATTCGCGAAGAACACTTTCTACTTCAGGAATAATTAATTATTTCAGAAGTAATAATAGGGGCACGCACTCTTTCGTGTCCTCGCTCAAGACGCGCAGGTGCAAGTCCCCCACGGAATTCTATAGATAATATCCACAGATGCAGGGTCTGCGATTTCCAAGTGGAAGGCAGGCACGATTTCATCGCGATACGATAGTTTTGACATTACCGAGATTCGAGTTCTCGTTGTATTCGTCAGTCCTTCACGATTCCTGTTAAGATGATATCGGACGATTCGTTCGCGAGTGTCATCCGCGTGAACGTCGCGCTTCTGAGATTCTCCGGCGTGGTGTCCTACGAAAACGGAAATATTCGCCAATCGAACTTACAGAACGTCCTCAGCGTGATCGCGTATGGTTGTCTGTTCGCATACGCGAGCCTGTACACGTACGAATTCGCGTCGTATACCGTCTACCTCGACACTTGGATGGAATCATTCGCGATGATACTCTCCCTCGTGGGTGGACAGGCGCGATTCACGATTCTCCTCTTCTTTCGAAGTAGATTTCAGCGATTATTAATAATTTGTGAAAAACTCTGGACGACGTTGAATGCGACCGAGAGAAAGCACGTCCGCGATTACGTGAAAATGACGAGACATTTGACTTACTACTATCTATTCGGATGTGCATTCACAATCTTCTTTTATGCAATAGCGAGTCTTTTCATGGGACAGCATGACTCGTCGAACGCGACGACGAGAACCCTGCCGTACGCCTGTCCGGTGGAAGTCCATCGGTCACCCTATTACGAAATAATGTACATCGCGCAATTGTGCAGCATGACAAACGTCGGTCTCACCTGCGTCGGTGTGGACACGGTCGGACCGGTGTTCGTCTTGACCGTTTGCGGCCACTTCAAGGTCCTCAATACGCGAATTTTGCACTCTTGTGACCAAGTACATCCAGAAGGATGTACTTCGTGTTCAACTCTAAAATCGCAGCTGAAGATAACACATGAAGAAAACGACATACCAAAAAATCATGTGGAATTTAATCTTAAAGCCTGCGTGCACTATCATCAGACGATGCTCGAGTAAGTAGAGAAAGAAGGGGTTTTTGTTTAAAGAAATAAATAGTGATTGGTGTGATTTCGAGTTTTTTAACCGGTTAAAAATTCGTTGTTTGCGACAATGATTTGATTAATTAACAAATTATTCAAATAGACTTTGCAAAGAAGTCGAGAGTCTAACCACCGGCATCTTTTTGACGCAACTACTCGGCAGTACGTACAACGTTTCTCTTGTGGGATTTAAACTAGCAGGGGTAAGAGTTCGGGTTATCCTTTCGTTTATTGTTAATCATTTCGCAACAATTTTGAAATGTCATACATTCAAAATAGCTTTAAATTTTTCATTTTGTAAAACTTTTGACTTGTTTCAAAAATCAACAATAATTTCCAATGTTTTAGAACTTAAAAACTGAGGAAAAACATATTTCAATTTTATATTTATACATAAAATGATTTGTAAAAGTGAATTCTTATCTATTAAAATGAATTCTTATCTAATCTAAAAATTTTTGATATTATATCTATTATCGTTTAGTTAATTTAATTAATGATGACATTATATGTATCATCGTTTAGTTGATTTGATGATTAACGATAATAAAAATACACAATAAATTAATTGGTTTGCACGTTCTATAAACATTTTAACTATTATCAGCCAATGTTACCAATCTTACAGGATGATCCTGATAAATTTAAATATACAACACAACTGTTAATTGCAATGATTCAATTGTTTATGTGTAACTGGTCGGCGAACGTTCTTCTCACTGAGGTATGTCAAAGAAATATACAATTAAATATTGGATTTCAGTAACTCTAAAATGAATAAAAGAAGTCTCAATAAAAATTAAGAGATATATGATAGAAATAAATGAAACAAATAACAATTAATCCTATATAATATAAGAAGACACCTTCGACCTTCACATATTCTAAATCAAACTAAATATACAAGATTAACAAAATATTTTTAAAAATTTAAGAAAACTTTAGAATCTAATGATTCCCCTTTGCGTCATATTTCATTAAAGGCAAGTACAAAAACATAAAAAAACACAAACATGTGTTATTAAAACTTAAGAATAAAAAATGTGCGTTTCTTTTCGCAGACATGAAAAGATATCTAAGACACCCAATTCTTATAATACTCTTTCGCCTAACACCTTTTTACATTTATATTTACATTTTACTAGTTATTTACGTATATTTATTTTACAGCTTACAATAGCCATTGAATTATGTTTCAGAGCCAAGCCATAGCAAAAGCGATATACTTCACACCATGGTATCGTTTCCCATATCAACTAAAAAGATCTCTAAGTATTATCACAATGAGATCTCAGAAATCAGCGCAGCTGACCGCCGGCACCATCATACCGTTATCCTTACAAACATTCGCGTCTGTACGTCCATTACATACAAAACATATCTTATTTGTCAAGTAATCATTTCACGAATGATAAAATATTATGTTTTAGATGGTGTCATCCGCGGCATCCTTTTTTACCATGATAAGCAATATGAATTAACAACCTTATCAACATAAGACGTACATTTTTGAACATCGAGTAGAACAATGTGCGATTGTTAATGTCATCATTGCTGTATCATTAATGTAATTAACGTAATTAATATGTGGATCGAATTAGTATTAAAAAAGTCAATGTATATAATGTATATGCTCTAATAAATCTTAATATATAACCTTCATCGCAAGTATATCTTCGAAAATATTTGTGACAGTGATTAGTTAACTGAAACCAGAAGGAAAAAAATAATATTAAGATCTGATTACTATTGATGATTAGTTAACATTTACTAATTACCATACTAATTACCATATCTAATTATTGTGTAACTAGAAAAAAGTAAGACACAGTGAAAGCAGATGAAAAGCTCGTTAGACACGACGGGCTTTCTCGAGGATTAACTTTGAACCCTATACGGTCTGTTCCATCTGTAGCGTTGACAACGTCGGAAGATTTAGCTGTGGAGACACTCCACAGCTCTGCTGCGATTGCTTAAAGTAACGAGGCAGGCGTTAACCTTCGTAGAAACTAATCCGAGGAAAATGTCGGAGAGAGAAAGGCTTTCGATGTAACTCTTGGCTTAAGCCGAGCATCGATCATTTTCTTTTTCCATTGCCGAGTTGCACCCTCGGCTCGCGCGTGTCGAGAGTTACCGTGCCGCATCATGAGAAATACGGTTAACAGAGTGCTGTCCATTTCCCATGAGAGGATCGAGAAAAACCTAGGTGGGATATGCGCGAATTACGAAATCGAACCCGAAGAAAATAGAGAGAAGTCTAAAAGAAGTCTCAAAATAGTGAACAATTAAAGAGAAGCTCTGAAGGGAAGAAAGCAGAAAGTAAAGCTCTATGTCTGCGAAAAATGTAAAATAAGAACAAGCGAATAAATTATATACGCATTTCCGACTTCATTATAATGCGTAAAATGTACGTGACACATTGAAAATACACAGACATATGAACATGATAAAAAAAAAATCAGGAAGACAGATTACTAAGACGTTAAGCTGAAAAATCTATAAAATGTACTTTCGCTGTTCTTACATTTGAATATATAGTACATTGTATTATAAAGAAGTTCTCAGATGACATTTGCGGACTGGCAAGAAGAGAAAGACGTGATAGTCGATAGCGAGGGCAATAAAATATCTCAGTATAACAGCACTAACGAGCGAGCCTAGCAACTTCTCACAGAAACGTGGCTTCTTTACTTTTCGGCCAATAAGCGGCACTTTGTCACGGAACGAAACTTGCGTCTTTCGCTCGAGAAACCATATTTATGCAATAAGAATGGCTCAATGCATCAATTATTCAGACATGTCGTCATCGACTAAGAAAGGAAAATCCAGACCAAAAAGATTTAATTTGATTTTCTTCGTGTTCATATTTTGTTGGTTTCATTTATTTATATTTCTATGTTATACTATATTATTCTACCGTAATGATGACAAATTTTAAGATTTTAAGATTTGACGTTATTAAGAATATTCCAATATTATAGAGTTTATGCTAAACGACTGGAGGCAGTCGTTTATTATTTAACATTAAATGAAAATATGGACTTGGAAGTATCTAGATGTCGTTTACGGAATCTACAGAAAACTTGAGGGAAACGACGAGATACAGACTCTCGAGGGAGTAGGCACCGCATAGACTGAACTTAAGGAAACAAAGAAACAGAGATAAAAAAGAGAAACGTGCGAAATGATACGGTAGATAAACGACAGGCTTGTAGATTCACCATAGGATATCGCACGAGCTCATTGCTTTTCATGAGGACGGCGAGAGTGTTTTCAAGACCGATGGTCAATTCCAGATCCCATCCAATTCTTTTTCGTAAAGTGCACTGCACGAATGAGAATTATAAATAAAGATAAAGAACACATAAGGTAACCGACTGGCGGCTCTTGGAAGGCTGGTTTCTTAATTCTGATAACGTCGGTGTATGTACAGTATACAGCGTGTCAATTTTACAAAGTATCTCAGACATACTAACGACAATTCTGAAAATCATCTAGATCTCGTCCATGGAATGAGATTTCGCAAAAGAAGAATATCATCCATGGCGGGTGCTCCGGCATTAAATGCGATTAAAGTCTCAATTCGTCGTGACATCCTCGCCGCACGTGAGAAACATCTTTTCGAAGTCTTTCGCATCCCCTCCGAGGAGGTATACCCCTTGGAAAAACAGGAGACCGCTTACGTTTCGCGCGAATTGAATTAACCTTACGAGACTGCGTTTTCCCGGAACGTTCGCTGCCGTATTAATTATAGCGGTGCGGAGCTGAGAGCAGCATCTGTGGGTGACGGCGTCGTCTCGTACGAGAAGGTGGCGGGCAAGAGATAGGGCGTCGGGGTGAGAGGGATCGAAGAGAGAGACGTTCCGGAAGGATAAGGAAAGCTCGGAACCCCTCGATGCCGTGGCGAACAATAAAGAAATTCCACGATTTTCTACGGGACGATACCGACCGCAAGAGCGCACGTTGTCATCTTCGCATACCACCATCGTTCGCTCGTTCGTTCAACGTTGAACGAAGCGCGAGTTCTTCGAGTTAATGAAATCCATCGGCGCCAAGTAGAATCATACCGCGGCGAATCATCTCGCGCGTGGGAAGCTATCCGCTATCGCCTGAAAAATTAAAAATTGCGACCCAACGCGCGCTTGTCCGTCTCTCTTTCTCTCCCTCTCTCTCTGTCGAGAGCAAATCGATTTTGCTTTTCATCAAAATTCAACTTTTCTTCCTTCCGATTAAATCGCGCAATATAGAATTAATTGTCGTTCGGGTAAATGTTGAGATGTCATGCAAAATATATTCAAAAGCATGCAATTTGAATAAAATTTAATTGCTTAAAATAATTTCTAATTCGCTTCATTACTTTTCGATGCGGAGGTTTTAAGTGTTTAATAATCCCCATTACTTTTAATAGTATCACATTTCGTTATTTTAAATATAATTATTTATTCTCATCTCCCACTTAAAACTAATCTGTTTCATTTAATTTAGAGAAATATAAATCTTACCACACTTCAAACTCCAATGTTCAACCATGTCGTCGTACTGATGTATTGCGCTTGATTCTGTCCGTCCGAGCACCGACGGAGGGGATGTGAGGGGATGTGGAGAGTTAATGATTTTGTGGGATGATGTGATTGAGCTTATTGAACGGTTAAAGCTTCTCGCGAATTAACATGTGCTGCGAGATCGATTATCAGTTGCCACGAGCAACGTCGATAGGCAAATTATCTCGAAAAAATCGCAACGAACAGAAACGACTCGAGCCAAACGGGCTCTGCCCCTTTTCAATACAAACATGTTTTTCGTGTAAAAATATCATCTCGAGGAGGACAACGGCGATGTTCCTTAAGAGGACATACATAAGTTAAATCCTTGCTTTCTCGTATTTTATTTCGTCCCGTCTTTACGGAGCATTTGACATGAGGACTCGACGAATCTATTTGCTGCAACGCAAAATGGCGAAACGGATTCGCGAACGAGACGCGTAGAAGTTGGTTCCCTCGAAATGGACGGAACATCCGAACAGATAAAACTACCCCGCAGCCGCTGCCTCGTCTCGAAGATTAAATTCGCGACTACCGACAAGACTACGTCGACCGTGGCGAAGACGTCGGGCGAGAGACCGGGTCCGGATCGTAACTCGCGACGTCCTCGTGCATTTGCAGGTAGTGTCGACTCATTGAATTCTATTCATCGAGCACCCGAGTTGCGCATCATTCAATTACGCGTTTTCTCAGTCCCGCTCTCTATACACCGAAGGGGAGACCAGACTTTCGCAGCATCTCTCCATTTCCGTACAATGCATTATTTGGCACTATTGTGCTCGATAACGCTCGTATATTTGCCGTGCCACTTACCAAAGATTATCGATAATTTGATGTTTTAGAAAAATAAATTAATTAAAAAGTATATATATTAGGAGATATTGAAAATTGCGAATTTAAATTTTTACTCTGCAAAGATCTAAAAACAATTAAATCTTTTCAACTCAATTCCGCATAGAATATGCGATGATTTTCTTCAAATATTTTATACAATCATGTCATATTACAATGCAATAATAGAACACTAATATAATTTTCTTATTCTATTTCATAGGTGTTACTGAATGATAGTCGACCACAGGATTCACAAGATTTATCAAGCCAATAAAAAGAAGAAGTAAACTATGGCTTGATTATTTTATTTACATATCTAAAAAGTACGTAATGAAACTGTGAACTTTTTTATGGCTAAAAGAATAATGTGAGTACAAGTAAAGAACATCGTCGTTTATCCCTCATCATCGTTTACCTTTATGAAATTGGATCGTAATAATGAAGCTTTAAAATAAATGATAAATCAAGTTAATTATCAAGATTGTCAAGTCAATAAACCCCAAAGTGGAACAAACTCCTAGGGGGCTTTAATTTCTTTTCACTCGTATCGGTCTCTTTTTAGTGTTACAAATCATATAATGTACTTTATAATAAACGCACGTTTCAATACTTTCAACAAATCCACGAAAATATATTTAAAAAGGCTTCACCTACGATTTTGCGTATGTCTAGTCGTGTCATAGTATACGATGTCTCAAATATTTAGTTCACGATATTAAACGATATCTCAAATATTTATTAGACGTGCGATTATAACTAACGATAAAATGATTAAATTATCCGCCTCTAATCTAAATCAGCCACTAGGACCATTAATTAAAATAGTGACGATCGTTGACGAAGCTGAACCCTAGGCGATATCGATTCGATCTACTTGGAGATGTCTCTCGTTATTTCGATGATAATTTCATCATTCTGTTACTTCAATATTAAACATCTATCAATCTTTGTGTAAAACCTTGAATTAAAACCGATTAGCAACAATTTCTTTAGCAACAAGTTGCACCTCGTGTGTTTTCCCCAAGAGTTTCCTAAAATCAACAAGTGAATTCGCTTCCTGCTTGGAATTTCTATATTGCTTTCGCGTTCGACTCCACAGGTGGCAAACTGGCAACGAGAACGACTTTCCGGGAAGCCCTTCGCACGAAAGAGATTGACTCATTTATTTGCCTACCTTAACAAACGCAACACTCGGGGATGGAATATCTGTCCCGCGTTTCTTCACGTTTCTTCTTAATTGGTCAATGTCAGAACTTCGGCCCGTGAATTTCGAAAATAGACAATGACACGATGACGAGCGAATATGTATTGGCGCTATCTTTGTTTCTGGAATGCGATAAGAGCCGTTTTAATAAAGAGCCAAATGGGCGTTGACGACTCATATAGAGAATTCTTCGCGGTCTTTGCATTCCTTTGTAGCTTCGAAGTAAATTCCGCGCAGATCGCGCCATTCCCAGGCGACTAAAGTCGGAGAATCTTGATTATGTTCGTTGTCTTGCGTTAGAGCTAAAATTATGAAATGATTCCACTCTTATTCCTTTTTATAGACTTTCGAAAGGATTTGTGTTATAGTCGATAATGTCAAAATGTGAGAATGAATTGAATCTTAGATATGAAATTTTGTGTTCTAGAGGAATGTATATTCATTTTTACTCGAAAGGATATCAATTTAATATACTCGACAAGGTCAAATTATTACAAAAGCAAATTATATTTATTAGTTTTCGCATAGAATTATAAATCATTTTGATAATAAAGATGGCCTGTTAACGTGGAATAACTAAAAAATGAATAGCTGTAGGTAGTGTCGATTCTGTTAAAGATTGACAGATTTGAGAAGGGGTGGATCACGGGAATGGATGATACAGAGACAATATGGGGGCGTCGACAATCGCCTCGCTGGAGGGAGACGAATGACCAGACTATGTCGAAATAGGCCATGCGAAAGAGGAACTCACCCGCTGTGAGAGTGGGGAGGAATGAGAGGAAGAGAAATAATAAATAAAAACGTGAGGAACACGCAAATAAATTTAGTTATTATTCTAGAAAAAGAAGAGAAGCGAAAAAGAGGGGAAAAGAAGAAAATAAAAAAAAAATCATCATGCATGTCATGCGAATGTCAACGTTTTGTATGCGCATGTGTGTGCAGTGAAGAGAGAGAAATATATAGCCAGAAGGCAAGGGGTGGAAGTAGCGGGGGGATAACGAGTAGGGGAAGAGAGAGAGAGAAGGAGGGAGAGAGGAAGAGGAAGAGAGAGGACACAAAGTGCGAAGGGGTGGAAAGCGGGAAACTCAGTGACCATGCGCCCTGTTGGCAACTGGGGGCTTCTGGATCTTTTCGAGGATCAAGAAGAGGACGTCGAAGAAGCACGGGAGACGCAGACGGTGGTGGGCAGAGAGAACGACGGCTCCAGGCCGGCACGAGCGAGGTGAGATGCGCCCTTATCGCCCTTATCGCTCTCAATCGTCCGTGCAGTATCTTTTGGGGTGCCCCGACACTCCTCGCCAGCCGGGTCGCGGCCTCGACGGCTAGCAACGATAGCGGCGATACAGGACCGGAGAACGCTCGCTCCGGCTGAACCAACCGATCTCAGTGAGTATTGTGCTCGTAAACATAATTTAAAACAAATCAACGTGGAACGCACGGTAAACCACATAAACTTTCGCATGATCCACGTGGATAAATTCAGGGAATCCGTATGTCGATAAAGAGACAATGATATAATATAATTTTGCTCATCTGTTCATCTATTTATTTCTTCCCCACGAATTGTTCGATCCGCGACATCACGGAAACTTAATCGTAAGAAATGCGGTGGCAATTTTACGGTCCGTGCAGCGATTTATTGGGTGAAGTATTCTTACGCTTGATTCGTGTAACCATCGATGCTTTATCACTTAACGTAACACGCTAGCAAGCATGAAAGAGTTACTGTATTCTCGCCTTGAAAAGACTTTGTGGATATAGGAGGAATAAAGAGTTTTTCCAAGAACACAACTAAAACAACTTTAAAATACCTTTCGCTAGAAATTTTTGAAAAATAATTTTGTTTCATCAGGAACGAATTTATGTTCGTATTCTCATTTATTGCATAATGCGGTTTTCTCTCTAATTATTTGAAACGGTAGAAAGTGGGGACTTAATTGGTATATAAACGAGTTATCACGCTATTAAATGTTTAATTAATAATTCATATTGCAGTATTTTGCGTTTAAGTAACGTGCTTGTAAGCGCACTGTATTTAATCGAATTAATTAATACGAATTATTAATTACAATTAATAGATTACCTGTTTGTGCGCATGATAACATTGCTCTTCGATAATAAGTTGTTAGTAATATTTTACATACAGTCAATGATATTCCTGCCTTACGTTACAAAATAAAGAAACGAAATTTGACTTTTGTTCCAAATGTCATCATTTCGAAGAAGCTAAACATTGAAGCATTTCTCCATACAGCGTCCAAGTAATACAAAAATTAAGCAATATTATTAGAATAAAATATCATTTTATAAATATGTTATGTTCCATTTAATTAATATCAATTTTAATTAATATTATCACTAATTGCTTAGTCAACATTTTCTAATTTTAAGAAAGATAAGAAAACTATAATTGATTGTACCCTTGTACTTAAATCGATGAAACAGATGTCAGTATCACGCCGTCGGGTTATCTATGACCACTACATCAACGAGTTAAGCATGCTCGCGTATTATTCGCCTGCCAGATACGTTTACGGAATCTTTAGATTCGTCACCGAGGTGACCGAGACGCTTCTAGCATCCCTTAGTCACATAACACCGGATTTCCGCGGCTATAGAACAAACGCCCTCATTTCCACGTGTCATCCGCAGTCTCTGGCACCAATCTTTCTCGGTGAGTTCTCGTGTCAAAGCGCGGTCGGATCGAGAGGGTCGGCGCAAAAGATGAATTACAGAAGACATAAGCTCTCGCGACTTCAGGAAACCCGAGTCTGTTTTCGGAGGCTACTTTTTCTTTCAATGTTATCATTTCAGAATACCTTTTTGATGCGGCGCGTCTTGTCTCGAAGGGAAATTGAATATTAAATTTTATATGACTTCAAGAAGTTTTTAGAAAAACGAAAAAAGATTTGCGCGATCTCAATGGTTGAACATCGTAAACGCGAAACAAGAAGACGATACTATCGTCCCTTCATCTCTCGTTGTCGCCCAGCTTCTGACACAGCAGCAAGCTAGTGAGAGAGTTGGAACTTCAACCTCGTAAGGTTAATAGAGTGATCGGTAACAAGGTTATAAAGCAATCTGCA
Organism: Crematogaster levior; assembly: GCA_901521435.1. Taxonomy (NCBI): domain Eukaryota; kingdom Metazoa; phylum Arthropoda; class Insecta; order Hymenoptera; family Formicidae; genus Crematogaster; species Crematogaster levior. Next base: position 131,150 of record CABEGB010000635.1, read on the forward strand.
TAACCCTGTCCAGTACTTTACCCGACCTACGGGTTTCACATTACTGCGAGCAGTGTCGTAATTACCGTCTCTAATGCGATTACCGGATCGACAAGACCAGCAACCGAGGGACTCTGCGAGATCTTTTTCCGGTTTTTAATTGTATCATTTTTTTCTTCATAATTACTTCTTCTTTTCTTGCAAGATAAAATCTTTAGTAAGATATAAGAAAAGAGAAGAAATATGAGAAAAGAGATTAACATATACGTTTTTTTTACTTTACCCCTCATCAGGGACGAATTTATAAAGTTACAAAAAAGTGAGTTATAGTTTAACTATATTTTATTCAATTTGAATCCATAACAATTAAACTGAAAAGAAAGCAATAAGAGAAATTAAAAATATAATGGTGAATATTGTCTGTTTTACTTTTATTACAATATTAGAATTTAAAGGAATATATGTATGTGTTATGTCATGTGCGTGTGTGTTGTGTTGTGTGTCAGTGAAGAAATTAAATCTTTTCTCACTATTTTTTCGCTAAAGACTCCAAGCTAACTCAAAACAGTGTGTAATAAAATCAAAAGCAATAAAAAATGTATCTTTTTAATTTAATTTCGACACATTTATCTATTTACGCGTATGAGTTACAAGCATGGATAATAATTTCAAATTTCTATGTGTAATTTCTATACATAAGAACACAGTGGCTATAAAGAAAAAATAAGAAATTTACAATAACATTTTTCTATGCAAATCATTTTCATTATCGGAAAAAATTATGTATGAGAATTGATAGATATCTTTTAGCTAAATTATTTTTTAAAATTACCACTTATGCAAAATGTAATGCAGAATTTATCATGTCTTATTCGCGATTCATCTAACCGGCAAGAAAGAACCGATAGGATAGCGGTAAATTCATTTACGCACGATCGAAGACGTAATTTTATTTCCAGGGCTCCGTCTCTGACCTCGTCTCGTCTGAAGTCTCGTTTCACGGCTATCCGAGTTTGATTTACATCCGATCCCTTCCTCGTAGTCGCATTTCGATACGCGACGGAAGAAACGTATTGCCTGGACTCGAATCGCCTCTAATTCTGCGAGCAACCAGGCGTGAGCTAAATTGAAATTTACCTATGAAACGATATGAAGGCAGTGCCGTCGCAAACGAGCTATACAAAATGTATCTCTTTTGCACGCGCATTAGATTTCTTTAATTCTTGAGTCCTAGAACATTGTATTGCTGGTTCATAACTCTGAAGATAACTTTTCATTTTTCTTCTTTAATATCTTAATGTGGATATTATTTCATAGTGATGAGAGATAGTGTGCCATAATACTGTAGGATTATAATGTGAAAATATATTCCATGCGAAAAAGACTTGACATTTGATTTTATCATGTAATATAGTTTCATTAAACTGTCGACAATCTATCCCAATTGGCTCGTTTGAACACTTCGATTGTTTCTTTATAAAGAAAGCTTTCTTGAGAAATTCTAGTTAATGGAAACACATGGAAAGTGTGCCTAGTATAAACATGTTTTTCATTTTAACGGATGAACACTTTCATCAGATCGTATATGCTGCTATAAATAAAGTTGCAGACGGCAAATTGGCTTTCTTTAAAGATGGTTAAATTAAATGTTTCTCTCCCATTTTGTCATTCTATTCATATATCATTTTGTCAGCATAGACAAATTCTCGTTTGATGATAAAATTTAATTATACTAATTATAAGTTCCCAAAAAATATTATGACATTTTAAAGATATCTTTAATATGTCTTTTAGATATGTGTGTTGCCTGGATTCCAATCCATATTGTATTAAAATTTATTTCGTTTGTTTAAAATTATTCAGTATCAATAAACAATAATGCAATAATATACCATATATAAGATGATTTGAGTATATAAATTTTATTTCTACAAAATTGCTATATTTGAATTTATATGAATTATTCGTTGGATAATTGTTTTAGTAAAATATAATAAAAAGTCACAATGCATAATGAGTGGTCTCGAGAAAGTAATAATGCTATTATGGATTTAAATAGATTAACTATATATGCAAATATAATAATTAATCCTTATATCGATATGCAATTCTGTATAATACAGAGTGTTCCAAAAGTCTCTTTTGACTGCAAAAATAATTTTGAATTCTTGAGATTAGAAATTTATAGATATCATCTCTATTTCACATAAAAACTGTCTAATACTATATAACTGTTTATTTTTAGTTCTTATAAGATTTATAACTCAATTTAAAAAATTTAAAAAGTATTACACTAAAGCGTATTCTTAATAGTATATCCTAAATAATTTTAAAATTAAAATATTGTTATTTATTGGTATGTTTAAAATTTGATTTTCTAATCGATGGAGAATATATTTATTGATAAATTAAGAGTAATTCTTCATTCCGTTTATTCGAGAAAAGCGTAATTCTCTTTTTTAAAACATCTTGTATAAAGCATCAATCTCCTTAGCAAACTCTCATCTTATGAAAACTTCTTCACGTCTCGTCTTTAATTAACAGGTGGTGCCATTGTTTCAATCCGGCAGACAATCCGCCGCGAGACAGCTGCCGAGATGTGCGTGGAGTATCATTGTTAAATCGTGCGTAACATGCGACGAACTCTCCCTAACGTGTCGGAAAAAAATTCAGTTCACCGCGATAATGATGATGTAAGTAGATCATGATCTGAGATATTGGTATTAACGAGTGACATTCATTACTAATGCGCGAGTAACGGAAAAGTATCCCAAATGTCATTACAAAATGTCGTTACCATCTGTTGTATTCCACGGGACGCAGATCCGCGTTAAACTCGAGTTAAAGTCAATGGCACACGATACTATTTTGTTTACTGGTTTGCTTACAAGAGCCAATTAGGATTAAGCCAAGGATTAAGCTTTAAGTCACCTGATCTCTTCTGCATCCTTATTGGCTCTCGTAAGAAATTTAGTAGGTAAAATAGTATCGTGTGTCGTTGGCTTAACTTTGTGTATGGAGTTCGAGGTATTTGGGGTATCGAGGACCACGTAGTACGACTCGATCGGACGAAGGCAAAACTTCATAATATACAGTGATTTTATACGGAGGTAATGTGATTTCGCGACGAGATATAACTCGCTTATCATGCAATATCGTGCAACAAAGGGAGGAGCCAGAATACCCACCGTCTTCGGCGTAATTGCTTCGGATTACGATAAAGCATCAATGAAGTACGACAAAGAGAGTGTGTCAACAAGATTATCGCGAGCGTCTACGTGTAAATGTGTGTGTAGCATGAGAAAAAAAACCCTGTCAACGCGAGTACCTGAAGATTAAGTGTTAAGAATGAAATTTTACGATATCGATTGTTGCTAATTAAGACTGTGAAGGATGACACAGTCCTAGATATCGAAGAATTTTTCCAAAGAGAGGAGCGTTTACGAAGAAAGAAACGAGATGTCAACTCGAAAGAGTGCGAAAGCTTCTAGCTACGCACACATAAAGCACGGACAACATTAAAGATACCCAAATCTCCATTCAGTGATTCGGTCGTTGACCTACTTGTTGAGACCCAAAGCAACAGTTTGCCCTTCAAGCTATCTGCATCTCTCTCCATTCCTCGCATCATTCTCTTCTTTCTAAGTCTCTTGTTGATCGATTTCCACGCATTTACTTATTCATATATAATTAATCGACTATTATTTCTCTAACAAAAATTTTATTAAAACTAAAATTATTACTTCGTCCTATATAATTTTGAAAATAGGTCACGTACTCAAAAATCATAAAATAAAATTTTAACAAAAATATAGATATATAAATGTCAAAATTAATTTCCCTCTCTTATATACATGAATATTATTAATCAACATTGAATGATAGAAATAATGTAAATAAAAATTTAAGGGAATATTGCAAATTATATTCTTCATATTAACTCAAAGGAGATCGATTTCACACTTATCAAAGAATCTGTGAATAATACAATTGAGAGGTAAAAGCGGTACATCCGAGACATAGCAACCAGAACTAATTGGTTCTTAAAGTAGGAACTAACCCTACGTAGAATGCAACTTCGTCTGCGGAACAGCGAAGAGAAACTTAAAGGACTGCTTCCCTTCTATTCCTCATTGTTGCCTATAACTCTACCATTGTACCCGCAAAGATCAACTTAATATCTGTAATTAGGAGCAGATATAATATTATAATAATTAAGAGAATGCGGCGACACACGGGAATTGAGGACACAATCCTCGTAAGATATATATTAAATAAAACCTTGTATAAAAACTTTTATACACGATAAAAATAATTAGATATTTAGTAATTTTAGTCACTTCAAATTATTTTTATACTTTCGAATAGATATTACTAGTAATTTATTTTTAAAGTAGCAGATATACATACAAAACTTTCTGTTGAAAAAATTAAAAAATTAAAAAATATTATTTAAGCAAAAATTAGCATGTTGATTAATTAATACCGTATCTAAGTAGCGTTCGTGATGTATTAGTATTGAAACATGCAGATAGACAATTTTTACTGGTGCTTCCACCAGAATTCCGTGACGGTTTCTCCCATTCACGTGAAAGTAAGTTCTATTTCGGAGCGTGTTACTGCGAAACGACAGGAGATTTTCTATTTCCTTTATTATAAAAATTCCGGTGATCGCGCGCGTGCGATTCGCACGCGGAAACGGCTGGCTACACAGAGTGGTCACGTTTTACAATAAATCCCGGGTGCTGACGGCGGACACGACTTTTCTATTAGCTCAAACGACGAAAACTTTGGTCAGTTGATCTCGTGTATGCAGTACGATAGCGTAATCTCCCGTATTGCGTACGATACTCACACCAGCACATGAATCGACATAACGAGCGTCGATGAGTCGGCAGATCCCCGTAAAACCACTTCATCAAGCGCCGCTGCAGAGAAGTGCTGTCAATCGCAAAACGATCACCCCGTCATACCCTTTCAACGATTCGTACCACCTGTCAACCGCCTCTTCAGAATCTCGGCAATCTATACTATCGACTTTGCGTAAACGCTTCATCCGAAATTCGCATTTCGTGCTTACAATTATGCATAACTACGTCGAGCTTATTATAGATAACATCGCAAATACTTTGTAGTTTCATTAGAAGAAAAGATAAAAATAGAACAAATACAGTATATGTTCTGTTAAATACGTAAAATTAGAATGTGCAAAATTAATTTTGAATACGCTTTTGTCCGAGAATAAAATTAAGGAAAAGAAAGTGTTCCTCTGATCAGTAAATATTTGACAGGAGGAGTAATACATCCGCAGTTGGTACAAAAAGAGATTAAAAGAGCTTTTACATACCATCGCGTTTTAAAAGAGTAAGCACATCAATCGCACGACATAGAAGCAAGACGGGCGACAAATCGGCGGGTGGTCACGAAGAAAAAAAGAAAATCTTTGTAGAAATGGGAGGCATACGACGTTAGATCGATCGGGGGACGCTTCCGATGGGAATAGCCAGCAGGAATTATAGAGACGTGGAACATTCAACATCCCATCGTGCGCCCAGTACAAACAGAAGCGCGTCTTGCGGTCATTCTTTGCCGTAATTACCAAGAAGATAAGAGAACGAGGAGATAGTAGTGAAGGCGGAGGGTAGTGGCGAAAGGGGAATCGGAAAGGGAATCAGAAGGGAGTCAGTCATGGCGGAAGGTAGCGGAGCTTATAAGTGGCACGAGTGGGAAGCGGTCTTTCCCGAGAATAATGCGCGCGGACCCCGGGGAGTTGGCTTTCAGAAAAATGCTGATTGCTTCCCCGGCTCTCACGCTCCTTTTCCCTTCATACCAATTCTCCATCCGCCTATCCCTCTCCACCACCCTTCGCTTTCCCTCCCCCCTTTCCCCCGCGCTATCAATCTTCGACTTCGTCAGTGGCGGAGATGTATAGCCCGCCCTTTGCGTATGCGTGCGTAGGTATAGGTCCCCATGCTTCTTCTGTCTCTTCGGCCCTTAAACGACCCTTATCTTGCGGTACCAACCGCGTCGTACGAATCTGCTCAAAAATCAGACGTTCATCGGTCTTATTATTTAATAATTCTTCCTACTTTGGGGAAGAAAAAGAGAGATACGATTATCAGCTGGCAAGAGAGCGGATCGAAAAAATTTTCTCGTTTTGAATCATACTTAAGTTAAATCAGAGACATAATGCATTAAAATTGCGTTTCAATTCGCTTTACGGCGGAATTCTTAAGCGACGCTTCTTAATAAAAATAGGGTAAAGTACTATGAACACGCGCGAGACAGCATTGAAAGTCGCAATAACGTTTGATGTCTGCCTTTTCAGAGGGCGAGCACGAAAATTAGGTGGACTAAAAGCGTAGGGTAACCGAGTTATTACGAATAAAAGAGAAGCAGGCGCGCGCGCAGAACGTGGAACGGGGGAGGTACTATTAAAAGCCTGTAATTAATGCGGTTAATTGTATTGCGCTAAACGAACGTCGAGTCGATAGCGAGTTCCAACGAGACGAAAGCTTTTTAGAAAACTTCAACAATTAAGACCGTTGAGTACTTGATACAATCGTGTGAATGTCACACATTATCAGAAGAAAAAGTTGATGCTAAAAGAAATCGTAAACGACCAAAAATTTTTTAAAAACTTATATATTCCTGCGACATTTAAATAATATTACATTTGCTTAAAAAGCGAGTAAAAATATTATTTTTCATGTTGTTCTCTTTTTCCCTCTCTTTCTCTCTTCTTCATAAAAAGCTTTTTATAAAATCTACTTCATAACGTTATTGACTTTAGCGCTCAATTGAGCTTCTCTAAACGGAAAGTAATATTAGACATATCTTCTAAAATATACTTTCCAGACCATATCTTCCAGAAATATTAAACATATAGCTTACTTTTTGCGTTAAATCTTCATTTATCTTTTAGATTAACATCGTATGTATATTCTCATGAATTAACTTGATACAAATTTGATACACAAGCTAAGATACTCGGCGGATTTATTTGTATCATATTTTCCTCTTCTCTAAAAAGAATATCCTCTTATTTTTCTATCTCATGAAAGATTTTTATAAGAATAGAATGATAATAATAAACTTTCTTTTATATGTATAATCTCCTTCTTTAACTAATAAAAATTAATGAGCATAAAAAGATAAATTTTTAATCTTAAATTATGATCTTGCTAATAACCATGTATGTACTATTATTAAAATTAATTAATTGCAAATTAATTTATTGCATGTTAAAAAAGCGTACAAATAAAATATTTTATTTTATAATAAAATTATATATGATTTATAAAATAAATCACTGAGACTTTATTTAGTAAGTAAGTAAAAATTAGATAGTAATAAATAACAAATGGACATTATTCGTGTGAGCAAAATCTCCAAAAAGATAACATTGAATTCATCGTAGGCATTTCAAAACTGACCATGAAGATAAGTGAGTAAGATATGATTCGTGCAAATCGAAAGGAAATTGCGAAGGAGTAAATCGCAAATTTTGACCACTTTCCGCAATTGACAGTTTTCAGTGAAGACGATTTTATTCTTCTGTTAAGGCAGATGCGCCTTTTCCGGCATTCCGACTATTTCCGTCCCATTCAAGATTTCTTTCAATGGAAAACTACTCACGTGATTTTCTTGAATATTGCTTATGATTTGGACATGTAATAGTATAGAAAGACAGATATTTCGCTGTGTCGATAATCATATAATAGATCTGTATTAGCTAAGCTGTATTTATCTGATATTATCTAATTGTTTTAAAACATATGCATGATGCTTTAATGCTAATTTGTTTACTAATGTTTTATTTTCGAAAAAAATGATGTTTTACAAATGCAATAAATAACCACTTTTTAAATCGTTTAGTATCTAATTTTTAAATGTCTTCGAAAAAATATTGTTCGATACTTTAGTGTTTACACTAGTGTCCGCAGTCGGAGTGTCCTATAAAGGGAACATGTCTCTCTTTTCAAACTTGCACGAGAAAATCGACAAGTGTAGTTGGTTTAAAGTAAAGTGTCAATGCAATACGGGACTCGATTGTTCGTCTTCGTGAAAAGCTGTCGGAATTGACTTCTCGTAATTTCTATTTACTTTAATTTACTTTAATTTAACCCCTGGCAAGAATAGAATGAAATAGGATGAAAACCATCCAATGCGAAACACATGTAAAATTTTATCACGTGTCATTTTTAAATTTCCCCCAATCCGTTTTGTCAATGTTATAGAAGAGCAGAGGAAGGATAAAATTTGAGAATGGGAGGTGGAGACTGGAGCGGTTGGTTGCAACGATGCCGGCAATCCCGGAGGCTCGTTCTCGTCATCGTCGCTATCGCACTGCTACTGGATAACATGCTGCTGACGACCGTAGGTGAGTAACTTTGTCACTATTAGTCTATGAAGATTTCTACTTATTATACGACATTAATTTATTCCTACCTCTCATATTAACAGTTTTGACATATTATTGATCATTACTTAATTAATTATGTCAATTCTTTTACACAGCCAGATATTTACATCGATTAACTACTTTTAACTTTTATTAATTTTATCGTATTTTAGGAAATTTAAGCTGATCTCATTCCTTCTGGCAGTTTCTTTTATAAGCTAGGTTTTAGAGTTACCTCTTTAAGTCGTAACTTTAAGTTCAGTAGGTCAAGTATTCAGAATCATTAACTTCATTACCTTTTTCTCAACCATGGTCTCACATGGTTTATTATAAGATTGACGGACTTTGAAAAAGATTAAATCATAAGATTCTACTGGAAAGATCTTCTGTTTCAAATATCTTGCTGTACAAAGTGTAAAAAAAAATATTTTATTGGAATTATTATAATTAATATTGTAAATAAATTTAAGTTAAAGCAAGTGTATAAGTATACGGAACAAGCAATTCACGAAATAAAAGCAGAATTGTAAAAGAATTTTTGTTAATATTATATTTATTATAAGGATCAATTTAACGCTTAATCTCTTCAAGGATCTTCAAGTATATATATATATATATATATATATATATATATATATATATATATATATATATATATATATCTTTCGTTTTCTTTTTAGTAATAATGCTGTTCTTCTAATAATGCTGACAAAAAATGAATAATTTCATCACAAACATTTTCACCTTTTTCTCTGTTTAATTAACATAGATAAATTAAATAAAATTAATTGTAGTAAAAATTTAAATCACTTTTTTTAACTGTGAAAATTCCTCCCTGAAGAGATTAATGCATATTATTACGTGGTTATTACTCGGCTTTTCTAACTTTTAATATCCTTACATATACATATGTAAAATATATATTCCCTCTCCGAATCGACAACCACTTTTCTTGGTCCGTAACTTATGTTTAATTCAGAAAACATTCGTTTACCGCACTGGACCGGAATGTCGAAAGAACGTATGGCCTTTTGTGTATCGTGCCGCCAATCCGGATAAGTGGTCATGCATTTATGCAGCGCGATCGTCTCGCAAAAAAATACACGACCTACGAACATCGTCACGCTTGTCGAACAAATCGCGGAATCCACTTTCAATCATTGTAAAAAATTGTTCTCCATTAATTACATGTTTATGTGCATATATATATATATAATTATAATGAATAAAAATTTGAATTTATTAGAAAAAATCCTATTTAAATTGATTTATTTTAAAAAATCTATGCTAATCAGATTCTCAATTTTTGATATTTTAAAAGTTATTACAATTTGGGCTGTGATAAGTCCTAAAAAAACTATCCGAAACGTTGTAACGAAAAAAAAAGGTGTTTGGAGGTGCTGGGATTTGAACCCAGGACTTTCAGCATGCGAAGCAGACACTCTACCACTGAGTTACACCCCCGATTGATAAGGAGACTCTTTAATATCTTTTAGAATGTGAACTATTCTGCCTTTATACTTTTTTTTTATGAATTTGATATCACGCAAGATGAAAGGACTAACGTGTTTTTTATTCATCGTTTTCTTTTAAATCCACAAATATTGTGCCTTGGTCATATATAATTCCAGTAAAAATAATATATATTATGATATAATATACATATTATACTATAATTTCCTAGCTTATCGATTTTCCGGTGTCTTCTATATTTCTCATTTTACATAAATAATAATATTTCAAATATTTCATAATAATGTTTCAAATTACCACCACCAAATCATCATTGCTCCATATTTTTGCAGTTCCAATAATACCGGAATTTCTCTACGACATCAAACATCCTAACGCAACATTAAGCGAACACCTGGAAGGAAGACCATCTCATCAAACTACGGTCGTCACCACATCACCAACGACAAAAACACCGTCAAAATGCACTTGTGCTCCAAATATATCAGTCGCATCTCCATTAGAATTTTTACATGTTACAACTCCTTCTATGAATCTATCGGGTAAATCACGTTTCTTATTGCAAACAGATAAAATAATGATAAAAACAAAATAATGCTCTGATAATAATATAGCTATTAAAAATAGTAAAAATTATTAACAGAAACTTCTATATTGTAAAAAGTTTATATATTTCAATATAGCGAAATAATTTATAATTATTTCGAATATTCTCCGTCATAGAGATTCAAAAATAAGATAATTTGTAAAAAAAATTAACTTCTTCAGTCTTTCTAAAATTAGAAAAAAGTTATTTAATTTTTTGTTTAATTATATTTTTATAATTATAATTATATCCATCTTAAATCCATAATAATTAAATAAAAAAGAAAAGAATGAAAAAACTAGAAATATTGTTTGATGAAAACATTGAAAAATATTATTGTAATAAATGTTGCTTTTTCTTTTGTCAGCATATATACCAGTGTTTCTGAAGAAGTTAAAACCATATGTTAACTTAAAAAAACATTTTTTAATGATATTTTAAAAAGAGGTGACAACACCTTTATATAGAGACGAAGGAGAGAAGGATAAAAACTTTTCTATACAATATCTTTCGATACGCTCAATAGAACGGAGGCTACGCTGATTTCTTTTTTAGAACTTACTGCAGCCAACCTCACATCGACAGACACGAAGGAAAAGGAGCAGAGACATCGGGAATTACTAGAGGAGACTGTAGCAGTAGGAATGATGTTCGCTTCCAAAGCTTTTGTTCAATTGTTGGCTAACCCCATAGTTGGGCCAATGACCCATAAGTAAGCTTTGTACTTGAAACCAAAATTCGACTTTTGTTCAGACTATATTAGATTAATGCAAGAGATGTTTATTATGTATTAAATTGAACGCTTTAAAAACTATTTTTATCAATCGAGATATTAATTTTAATGCATTTCCTGTCTAGAAAAAAATTCTCGAATATTTTTTTAAAACAATCTTTATCTCTCACTCTCTCTCTCTCTCTCTCTCAGATTAATAACTTTAGTTAATATAGAATTTAATCGAAAAATAAAAAACTGTTTTACTTAATCTAATATCGATAAAACATTGACACGTAACAAAAAACATAATGACAGACTCAACTCTTATTCATTTTTAGGATCGGATACAGCATACCTATGTTTACCGGATTTATTATCATGTTCCTATCCACGCTGATTTTTGCTTTTGGACGAAGCTATGGTATACTTTTTCTAGCGCGAGCTCTTCAGGGTATCGGTTCATCGTGTTCTAGTGTTTCCGGTAAAAAATTTGTTTTAACTATGTTCATAAATGGCAATTTTATTGAATAACAGAAAGTTTCCTCACTCGTCAAGGCTACTTTACCCGATTGTACACAAGCATCGGTGGTTCAGTGGTAGAATGCTCGCCTGCCACGCGGGCGGCCCGGGTTCGATTCCCGGCCGATGCAAGAAAATATATTTTGCTCTGGCGTTTCTTGTTATAGCAAAATTTTTAAAAAAATCGCATAAAATTTTTCAATCTGATTTTTAAAGTCTTATAATTTTTTTTATCAAGCTTCTAAATCTCATTGCATCAAAAATTAAACAGAATACGTACTAAAAATCAAAATTGCAACGACAAATGTGTTTGAATTAAATTACATAAACAATTGACAAAATAAAATTCAAAAAGTTGCATCGGCCGGGAATCGAACCCGGGCCGCCCGCGTGGCAGGCGAGCATTCTACCACTGAACCACCGATGCTGTTGCGACGTAGGAGCTCTTTCTCTGATGACGTAGTATATGCTCGTAATACTTTACTTCACATACAATTCTCCGATAGGTATGGGTATGTTAGCGGAGAGATATCAGGACGACAAAGAACGCGGTAACGCGATGGGTATCGCGCTGGGAGGACTGGCCCTTGGCGTCCTTATCGGCCCTCCATTCGGCGGAGTAATGTACGAATTTGTAGGAAAATCTGCTCCGTTTTTAATTCTTTCCGCGTTAGCCCTTGGTGATGGACGTGAGTATAAATATATTTATAATTATCACGTGTAACTGTGTGACAATTAATACCGAAATTAAATTATACTTAAAAATAAAAATAAAAAAGTTTAAATTTATTCAATTTAAAAATATTTTCTGATAAATGTATTTTTATCCGTATGATGTATGTCACATTCACTCTTATTGTCATACTCAAAAATAAAAATTCCTCTAAATGTAATACTATCATGTTTCATAATAATGTCTTGGAAAAATCTCAAGTATTGCAGCTTTTGATGCTTCAACCATCGGTCGTGTACACGGAAGCAGAACCACCATCACTGAAGTCTCTTATCACTGATCCCTACATCGTTTTAGCGGCTGGTAGGGAAAATATCCGGTCAAATATAACATAAAATACACGATGTTTCACGCTTCAAGCAAAAGGTGTAAGGGTTATCGATGCTTCAGGTGCGATAACTTTCGCAAATATGGGCATCGCTATGCTGGAACCGAGCCTACCTATTTGGATGATGGATACAATGGACGCGAGCCGTTGGAAACAGGGGGCCACATTTTTACCAGCCAGCATTAGTTATTTGATCGGGACGAATCTTTTCGGACCGCTCGGGCACAAAATGGGCAGGTCAGTCTGGGTATCTTGCCTCAACACAAAAATATATTTCAATAATAGTAAAATCATCAAATTTCGAATTACTGTACATCGCCCGGATAGCTCAGTCGGTAGAGCATCAGACTTTTAATCTGAGGGTCCAGGGTTCGAGTCCCTGTTCGGGCGAAGATATCTTTTTGCAAGGTAGCCTGACGTCTTTATCGTGATATGCGATTGTTATAGGTGGCTAGCTTCACTGATAGGACTCGTCGTTATTGGTATCTGCTTGATGTGCGTAAGTACGCCTATGTCCTTATCACTGAGAGAGCGAAACAGCTGTTATTTAACGTTACACTTGTCTACGTATATCATGACAATTTGATTTTATCGTAACGATTTGAAGTTACATATGAATGCACTAATACATTTATAAGTCAGCCAAGATGTTAGAATCAGAAGTCAATAACCGCGTTAATTAGACCTCGGATAATTAAAACTATCTAATCTTATTTTTTTTAAATTGATTTCGCAGATTCCGCTAGCGAAAAGTATCGATCACTTGATCGTACCGAACGCAGGATTGGGATTCGCGATCGGGATGGTGGATAGTTCGATGATGCCCGAGCTGGGATATCTGGTTGACATAAGGCACACCGCTGTTTACGGAAGTGTTTATGCTATCGGTGACGTGGCGTTCTGTCTCGGTTTTGCTATAGGTACGTTGCATATGACTGACTTCCGATTGTGTCTCTCACATTTTATTGTTCTTTACTCGATAAGCGCACACTGACAAAAAAGTTAGCGAAAAATCCAATAAGTTGAAATAAAATATTTTTTAAGTATCAATGTGAATTACCGAACGCGCGAAATTGTTGTAAATTTGAGCAGTACGTAGTATATTTTCTTCTTTTTCTCTTTTTTATTTTAGAGCAACTAAGACCGTATTTTACGTTTAAACAATATACATATGTCATTGAGAGTGACTATATTAATTTTTTTAAAGATAACATATATGTTTTGCGCGTCACTCTTACATTTATTTTTTTTTAATTTTAATATTACTGACAAAGGAAAAACGAATAACCCGTTCACTACAGTATTTTTAATTTTCTTCGTTCTTTTCTTCTCTGTTTAATTGTTATGGATTTTAAGTAATTAAAATAGAACAAAAAAATTAAATCACTTTTCAAGCAATAAAAATTGGTCTCTGAAGAAATTAATGTAAGAATATTAGAATATAATACATATTTTTTACACGCGTATGAATGTTCACAATAATCAAGGTGTTGAGCGTCCTGTTCCAGTAATATAAAAATATTATAAATATAAGTATTATAAATATACGTATAGAGTTCATATTAAAAGTTAAGATAGAATTCTTTTTTTTTTCATAAAAAAACATTTAGAGAACATACTTTCTTACTTCTCCTCTTTTACATAAAATATACATTATGTACCAAAACATCATATCAGATTTTAAATAGAATTCTTTTCTGACAATGAGACTTTCATGTGTAAATTATAAATGGTTTATAATAAGTTCTAAAGATTGAAGTACCAAAACAAGCAAATAAAAAATAAAAACAATAATAGCATTTAATAAAAAAGATGCATCGGCCGGGAATCGAACCCGGGCCGCCCGCGTGGCAGGCGAGCATTCTACCACTGAACCACCGATGCTTCTGAGGACACCGATCTTATTTGACTAACAGTAGTTACTAGTAGCTTAGAGATGTTACACTCACAATAATTTCATATAACTGTAATATAACTAAAAGAAGATAAATAAGATAAAGATTTGTTCTAGTAAAAAAAAATATTTATTATTTTCGTAGGTCCAGCGTTGAGCGGAACTTTGGTTAACAGCATTGGTTTCGAATGGATGCTTTTCGGCATAGCTTTATTAAATTTCATTTATGCACCTCTTATGTATTTTCTAAGGGCCCCGCCAACCAAGGAAGAGAAAAAGGTAAAATTATCTAGATGTTTTTTTTTTTTACTAAATTTGCTTTAAGAACTTCTCGCTAATTGTAAGTCTTGTCCAATTGCAGTCATTGATAATTGGCGAAAAATCATCTGTGCGTTATGTCACCTACCAGAATGAGGAAGAGGACCAGTGAAATAATAGATAATTCTAAACTCTTTCTCGATTAGTTATTTCACTTAGGATATTTTCCTTTTTTTCTGACATATCGTTAAAAAATAGAAGTTGTCACCTTTGTTTGTCACGTATCTTAATTTCCACAATAATTTTCATTGACCGACAAGACAATAATATTCTTCTTCCTTATTTTCGCGTCTTCTATTTAATACTATCGAAACATTCGTGTTCTATGTTTTGATAAATGATAGGAAACTACAAACATCGACAATAAGCATAACTGTTGACATGCACTTGATAACATTTGGCAAACTAACATGTAAATGTAAAATTATTAGTAACCAAGTAAAATTTTCCTAATAGGCAATTTTAAAAAGAAAGAGACAGACGATCTCTTTCAAAATAGAAGTCGCACAACATCACACTTGGTATCTATAAAAGTATTAAATGTTTGAGAGCTCGGGAGATCTCGCATATTTACGGAAGTAGCTGTGAGAGCGAGAAATGAGGGAACACGTTGTGAAATGTCTTTCTGTGTATTCTGCATCATCGATATTTATTGTTACACACATATCGTAACAAGACGAGTAACGGTAGACTAAAGCGTAAAGCAATGCAAAAGTCGCGAAAAAAAGAACAAAAAAAGCTCGTTATACCGTAGCATGTGATAGTAAGAGATCTATATGTTCGTCGACGTGTTTAATGATATATGAGTATAATAAGAAAATAATAAGAAAAGAGCAAGCACACGATGCAAAAGTTACCCTTAAATGTGAAGGCTTAAATTCAAGATGCATACAATATTATATACAATGCCCATCATAAAGATAAGTGCGTAGAAAGATGGCATGACTCTACTAAGCGCGAATCAAAAGAAATCCTAATTAATGGTTATAAGATAGAATAATACATGTAAACGGAACGGGACAGGATACGATATCGCGTGATCGGTATATCGGTGCTTCCGATGTGTCCTTCGGTGTAACAAATTAGAAGATACAAAGAAATTCAGTCTTACATCAAGAAGAACTGCCCGATTTGGTTTTCCTGAATGGCTGCAGGAAAACCGGCGATAAGGACGGTCGGGTGTTTTAAAGAGTTCTTCGTAATTGCGATTACGGCCGCGATTAGATTTTGTATTTTCGTCGCGAAATGAGGCGACATTTTACACGGAGTACCCTTTTCGGCACATACGATTTACCGAAACTCGCTGATCTCATCGCTGTTGATGAAACGAAAGAGGATAAAACGAGAGAACGTTCGAGCTTGTCACAAATCCCAGCGTTTCTCGGTAAATTCTTCGAGATTAATTCCTGTTTTTGCTAATCACGATTTTCAATGCATGCACGAAAGAATATACGAGAGAATATTGCGGGATTTGTTGGATTAGAGAATAGTATTTAAACTTATATCAGAAAAAATAATACAGAGAGAGAGAGAGAGAGAGAGAGAGAACGAGAGAGTGAGAGTGAGAGTGAGAAAGAGAGTAGAATAGAACAAAATAGAATAGAGACGAGGTACGAAGCGTTCGCGGGATTTGCGAATTATATGATAAACTTTATGAGGATTCGCCGCGGGAAACTCTAGCTGCAACGATTTATTTGTTCCATGATCTGAATAAACAGTAAACCTCGTGATCTGCCGACTGGGCCCCGCAAAAATAGAACACGTTCGTAGAAGCAATATAGAAAGTAGTGTAGCGATGTTATCCATACGTGAAATAACGTATATCTATATACGAGATCTGTGCACTCTATATACGTAGTAATCTCTGTGCAAATGTTAAACTTAAAAAGAAATTGTCATGTATTTATTACGTATCGGCGTCTTATTGCTATTCGTGTAAAACATATATAAAAAAGTGTATACTTGTTGAGATCCTAAGCTACTAGATTCGAGATATTTACTGAGACAGTTCTCGCGATATAGGCACAAAAATAAAAGTAAAAAATAAAAAGATGTACGTGATTAGATCATAGTGCGTTTTGCTTGGAGTCGTTATCATCTCTAATTACTTATTGCTTAACAAACTTCATAACGCTCTGCAAAAGCATAATATTATAAAAATCTAAGGATATAATTAACTGAAACTTTAGAATGCCCTCATTAATGTCGTGACGGCATGTTTCTTCGTTGGTGTCTCGTGCCCAATCTTGTTCGTGTAGTAAAAAGAATAAGCGGAGCCCGTAAGAGACGCACATCCGAGACGAACGATCACACATGATTATTACGGTATTAGACTACAGCTTTCCACTGCGGATTCCGAACACACAAGGTGCGTGAGATTTTGCGCGCCTACTCCCGGTACGAAACGCGAGTCAATTCGATTCGCAAATTCTTTGCCAACGCTCGCCTCGTCGACATATACTTAAAAATGTCTATGAAAAATGTCTATGAAAATCTCTTTTTTTTTTTTATATGAGAAGAAAGGCGCAGGAAACTGCAGAAGACGAGTGAAAAACGAACAAATGTAGGAATAATGTAAAAAAAAAAAAAGAAACGAAACGCGAAACGAAAATATGACGATTTTTCGAGCCGTGCACACACATGATTAGACTCTAATTCAGATTGAATCTAAAGTTTCCTTCTTGGTTTACGATTAATTATATTCTAATTACTTTTATCCAGATTATAAATATTTCGTTTCGCCATGTATTTTGACACAACTATTGTTATTACTATTCTCGCTTTAATAATAATAATAATGATGAGTAATAGTATCCTCTATTATCGTGATTCGATGTTACTACACGATCTCGAGCTACTGTATTATATCACATAATTATATCATATAATTGATCTTTCTCTCAAATGTAAATATAGCAAAACTAATTAACGTTGAACGTTGTCGCCGCTGAGATACCTTAAAGGATGTTGTGATGTCGATTTCCTGTAATTTCGATGGATTCTTATTTACATTTACTTTCATTTACGATGTCTCTGTGTGTATGTACGTGTGTACGCATGAGAGAGAGAAAAGAGACAGAGAGAGAGAAACGCATTCGGTTATCATTATTTAAATAATTAAATTTATAGAGACGGAGACACAAGAAAATTATTTGTCCACGTATGGACGTAAAAATTATCATCTAACATTGTTTAAAATAATGAAGTTAAAGATGGAATGTGAGTCTCCGATTTCATCAGAAAGTTTGTGTTTCACTCTGTGTTTCTTTACCAAAATTAATTTAGGCATACGAAATATCTATATGTTATTATGATTGTGATACGCCGTTAATCTCTTGCGTTGGAATTTAATGAATTTAATCATACGTATTTAAACTACATATATTAATTTACAATTAATACAACGATGAACATTTGCTGATACAGAGATAACATATCAATGATGAGTATATACTCTTCACAAAGTCTTACATCGATAATTCAGTAAATTAGATAATGATACGTTAAATCGCGAATGTAATGTATATTCCTAATTCATAATATAGGCAAATAAAAGTTTAATCAAGATTGGTTGGAAAACAATCAAAACTTTTGTTGAATTTTTTTTCGGTAAACGTTATTATTTGATTTTAAAAAATAGATTAAATTGGTGCAAAAACTTTGTCATGTTCAATAGATAAAAAACAAAAATCTCATACAGTTTTGTTTATAAAAATAATCATTATTGGCTTTAATACGTCCTTTTTTCAATCGAGAAATAAATTTCTTAATTTTTCTGAACAATAATTTTATTTTAAACATAATTTAATAAACAAATTTTAGGATGAACTTAATCACTACAATGCATAATTTTAAATTGTTAAAATCGATCGCAATTGCATTATTGTATTGCAATTGTTACAACACTAACTCCAACGGAAGGGATTAAGTCGCTATAATGGATTATGCTTTAAATAATATTCACGAATCCGCTTCAGACGGAAATAGGATTCTTGAATGCGCGAGTTATACGTCGAGGAAGTAGCGAGCTGCATGGAAGTCGTTTCTTATTGAAGAAAATATGCAACGATCGTTACAATTATTTATGTAAGTCTCTCATGTAACTAGCCAATCCATATCCTGACTCAGTCGTTACCGGCCGAGGCTTTATTGTACGAATTGCAGATGCAATCAATGTGACTGTGTTAATCGAAGCGAATCGTAAGGAGATGCGTGCCACGCGTACTGCTTCCTCGGTCACGCGATACATGCTTCCGGCAAATACAAATTAACGTATATGATACCAGTTGCACACAACTATTACCTGATAAATATGTCGTGAACGAGATTGGCCGTCATTTCGCGAAAGATGCGGCGGAATTCGTGGTTGTGACTACTAATCTCTACGCCGAGAGATTTTGCAAAGAATAGGCAGATTAAAGAATATTGATAGAGGATTTTATTTCGTATAATTACAACTTTCTAATTCTTTAATTCAAGAATGAATATAAAAGTTTGCTATTTCCTCTTATTTAATACTTATTATACTTGTACGTTGCATAACGAATTTCTTTTCATTTTACTACGTTATCTATTTATTATAGTTATACTGCCAGGTCTTACTTTACAAAAAAAAAATTGAAGAAGTTATATTTAACTATTTAAACATAACATAGCAATACATAACGCCATAGAGAAACATAAAATACAATACAAATAATTGGAAATAATTAAAATAAAGATGTAAAAATTCTAATCAGTTTATAAGTTGATTCTAATTCCGGAAACGTGAAATTGTTGAATTCAACTTTTTCGATAAAATAAATTTCTATCAATTTCTTTTAATTCGTCTATTTTTTATGAGGAGTGCGTAACGAAGAGTTACATGAATGATAAAAGGATAAAATTGCATAAAGATACATTAAAATTTCATAAATTTAATCAAAAACCGCAAGTATTGCCGTGCGTTATTCGTAATGGCATCATCCACGACGATGCTTCCGTATTGAGTGTATTATGAGGAAAAAAAAACGAAAGCGAATTAGCAAATTATTCGTTAGCGGCTGCTATTGTGAACAGACAATAAGCAATGTGAAAAAAAGTGCAAAACCTTCCCCGCATTCGATACGAAGGCTCGATCGATTGTTGTCTCGTTATATTAAAAAATGGCAAATGACGTTGGCGAATATCGATCGACAATAATGATACATTGTTAAATAACGAAATCGAAATGGATTCGCACCGGTTTTGAATCTTAATCTCAACGAATTTCTCTCTCCGTTAGGAAGGTATTGGACGATGCTTGTCTATGTATTATCATTATACTATAGTTTCGGCAGCAGTAAAGTTTGTCGTAAAGTCACAATCTGTAAGGTACCTATTTAATGTCGTACCATTATATCGTAGATATCTAACAAGCTGGTGTATGGGTCCGATTTTCATGCCTGCGTAATAAGACAAGAGGAAAAAAGAAGAAGAGATTTAATGAGTCATCTAGAGCGTACCCCTTATTTTTAAATGTCGTTATACCGTGCGGTTAAATAGCTAGGAAAGAAATTAGAGAGATATGCCTGAGAACCTTCCTCGAGTGAAGGAAGCCGGAAATTAGCGGACGAAGGGAAAGGGACAAGGACCGCGCTTGTTTGTATATTTTTACGTTTAAGTAATTAAACGGCCGGCTCCGAGAATCGCCAGATTTCGCTGCGAGATTGTATTGAATAGCTTGTACGGAAAACGCTATTGCAAAATTGCAAATAATATCTATATAAACGCTAAGAAGATTGCGGAATAAATACGGTACAAGATATATCATTGATGGATCTATACGAATTAACGATAAGTGCAAATATCCACGAGCAGTGACCACACTCGTTATAAACTATTTAATGTTTATTCTAACGTATATGTGTGTTATTCTAACATGTTTATGTGTATATGAGAAAATATGCTGTACCGAATAAATGAACTAAATGATCTCTAAACTTTTTTCTTTCAACGATTAACGACTCCGCTCCGGTTAAATTTACTCTCTGCACAATTGTTGCACTCTGTATTCTTCAAACAAATTTTCAAATAATCTTAAAATAACTGTAATAATTATATTGTCTTTTCAAACTTGAATGAATTTTAAATTTGAATCTAGCTAATATCTTCGATTTCTTTTGGCAAAAAGATGATAAAGTCGATAAACTCATAAAAAAAATTCATAGATTTAATATATTAATGAATGATCGCTCTAATGTTCACATAATTTATCAGAGTCCATCTATTTTAAGATATAAGAGACAGATTTATGAGATATTGTATTTTTATGTTGTGGATTTGACACAATATATTAATTAATTATTCAATGCACATGTATCTAGTGTTATCTGCATAGTATCTATTGTTATACATACATACACACACACACACACACACACACACACACACACATATATATATATATATATATATATAATATATGTGTGTGTATAAAATGCAGTTTTCATAGATCTTGGCTTAAAATAAAAATAGTTTCAGACTTACCGACACTGATGCGCAGCGGAATCGAAACTGCATTAATCTATAACACACGAATATGTACAAATTAAAATAGTGTAACCCAGTGTAACCAAGACAATCAATATTTCAAAAGATAATTATTACGCGTGTTCAATTTGTTTATTTGTTTTAAACAGATATTTAACAAAAATATAAAATTACTTGTAGATATTTATAAAAATCCTCTTTCAAATATATCTTATAAAATATAAATATAAAGCTGATAAAATTTAATAAATACAGAAATTTAATTTTCTCCATGAACAACCTAAGAAACTATAAATTTAAAAACTGTTACATACATTTATTGCAAATATTTTATTAAATATTTATATATTTTTATTTAAAATATATAAATATTAAATATTTATATATTTTAATATTTTATATTACTTTGTATGCAAATATTTAAATACAAATATGTAAATATCATTAAATATTTAATTTGTTTCACAGTCACGCAAAATGTAATACAGAATAGGGGATTATTCCGCAATTAACAATCAACAATCAATTACTTACCCATGGTCATTCCGCTGACACTGATGCCCCCGGAGCCCCTTCCATATTTCAGCTTTGTCACTGTTTTCACTTTTTTATAGCACTCGCGTAAGATTCGTTGTGTCATATTAATTATTCGCATACTAATCACCGGAACGCAAGAAATGTACGATACGGCACTCCCGACGATGTTCGCGCGCGACTTTATTGTACCAAAATGGAAGAATTAACGTGAGAGACATTCTGCGATTACGCGAAACTGCAATTCCTGACGCTACTTCTTCATGTTGCACACAAGATTCACTCGCGAAGACCTGCCCGATAATGATTATTCACGTTAATCATTCGAATACCGTTTTAACCCTTCCGACAACAATCACACACATTCAATTCCGCGACGCGACGAATAACGCGACGAGAAAAGGAGAGATGCGAATCTAACGTAAGCGTTAACGTAACGAACGAATTTGAAATGGTAGAAGTTCGTGTGTCGCGCGGCCAACTTCACGCGTCAGGTGCAACCGCTGTGCCGGTGCTGTACCTGCTGCTCCTCCCAACACTTTGCACTTGACGTATGCGCAATAAAATGCGTTTAAGATCACAGCGTAATGACACAAGTCGCTATGATATATGATCAAATAAATATATAATCTCAAATTGAAGATTTATCCGCGGATAAATATGCCGATAATGCCGTTGTGCAGGTCCTCGTGATGGGCTTCGATCGCGCAAACCTCGCAAAATATGCGTTCCAAGAGAATTCTACATTACGAATGTACACACGAGACGAATGTACATCACGCGATCGTGTGTTAAAAAAACGAAATTAACTAACTACGACTGTACTTACTAATCAAACGCGTCGCCATTCGTCTCGGAGTCGATCTACTTCACGTCCGTAACATTCTACTAAAATTTGAAAACGACGGCACTTTACTCTGACAATTCACGTGATATGACGCGAATTGATATAACGACTAATCGTTTGCAAATATGTATAACTGTTCGAAGATATAATCGAAGTTCAGTACGCGCAATACGTTTGAATTGACACCAACTCCGCAAGTAACAGAAATCGTTTATAAATTGTCGACGAGTGACATCTTTCGTCGATTCGGCGACTCGCATGTCACAGCCCTCTGTCGGGCGACGCAAGCGAGTTATATATTCAAACTCGCGGAAAATTCAAAGCGAAGATAAATATCAGAAGATAAATATAAGCGCTAAGGAAATAATAAGAGCTTATAAAATTTAAAAATGAAATGTTGAAACAGTAAGTTTCCGTATGTTTTCATCTCGATTCTCACTTTAAGTCGTGCGAGATATTGGCGTGAATATTATCGTAATACTTCGCAGCAATCCGATACGCGATGTTACGCGTGATTCGATAATAGAAATAAGTAGAACGTATTTCGTATTACCGATATTCGTTACAATTGTATTTCGAAAAGTGATAATGCGGAGCGACTCGCGACACAACCTGCCGGCTCGAGCGTCGTTGAGCGAATGAAAAGACGACGACCTTGTCCTACAAAACGGCGCGGCGCGCCGTACGACGCGATCAAAACAATCGCGTGCGAGCGTTCCAAAATACCTAGGTTGCATTCCAAAACATCTTTTTGAAAATTGTACTCAATACTCTATAGCTCACGTCACATATACTATAGAGATTGAGTAAAATTTTCCTCAAATAAGACGTTTTGGAATGCAACCCTAAAATTGCAAACGACATTCGTCTCGCACAAAACACAAGGAATAAAATTCTTTGTTTTTCTTCTTAAACCTTGAATCCACGATGTTGGAAATCGAGCCGAGATCTCGATTTAAGAAATATGTAGTTAATAAACTTACAGTTTTTATGGAGAAGCGGCAATTTTATTGGCTGAACACTTCTCGAATTGAGATTGAGACCAATTTCTAGCATCGTGGACATGGACGAAAAACCGACGCGATCGGTAAAGAAGGCGAGCGCGGTATTGGCTGTCCGTCGCTTGACGAGTCACGACAGAGCGGCCATGAAAATCGCCCAAAATCGCGGGAAACGCGTCCTGCTTCAGGAGGTACGCGAGGTTCGTTCACAATTCATTTGTTATCACAACAATTAGGACGGTTGGTACGGCGGAAATCAGAACCCTGTGTAGGTTTTCGCAATACAAAAATCGACATTTGTCTCCCGGATGAAATAGACCCAGCTGTACGTGAGAAAGGTAACACTCTTCGATATACGAGGCCTGTCGCTGTGGTGCCCAGCGGTAACGAAAATTGTTTTCGACCACTGTGCCCTTGTCGCTGGTATCTCGTGGCCTTCGCTGATGGCCGTCGTTAAAGGAGTCGATGCACTTCCATGATTCGCAGTGTTACGGAGTGCAAGAGCTGAAAATGTCGTGACTGAACGCAAAGGCATGAGTGACACAGAGACCAACGAGGCGTCCGCGCCAGATCACATTAGATCCCAAGTACAGACCGACGTGAATGTCAGGGCTTCGACGAGCGATGACGCTTGCAACGACCAAGAGGCTCTGCCGGATGAGTGGAATGGCTATGTACCTAGTAGAAGCCGTTATGGTAGAACAATAAAGCTCAGGTCCATTATGAGCAATACTGTGGAGCCTCCACAGGTACACAGTATATATTTTTTATGTCTCCGAGCATAACAAAGCAATGTAATATTGCTTTGTCAATTATATATATTTCTTCTTCTCAATTAAAGTACGCATTATTTATGAACCTTGATTTCAAATATTTTGCTATACTAACTATTTTGATGTACTAATAATTTATGTACGATTTATGTTTTTCAAGAAAATTTTTTTTTTTAATAATAAATATCAAGTGAGTTGTTTTTTATTATCTGAGATCTATTTTTTTTTCAGTAATCTGAAGCTTGCTGTTTATTGGCACTTGTGTGATACTCGTTGCTCTTATTTTGCAGAATTGGAGACGTAGGCAATTATTGAATTCCATTGATAATAGCATGGAAAGTATAGGTGAAATTAATACAGCTAACAATGTAGATGAAACCAGTGATTCATCCGCTACATTAAACAGCTTAGAGGAGATTCCATCTCCGAGAGAAATTAGGCCTCCTATTGAATGTCCTTGGATGATAGGACAGTTAGCATGGGCAAGAGTCGGTAATTTTCCATTCTGGCCCTGTATGGTAACAGTTGATCCAATTTTAAGGATACATTACAAGTTAAAAGGTAAATTTTTTAAAGCAGATGTATATTTCACTTATCTATATTGCAGCATATTTAAAGAAAGTTGATATTGATTAATAGAAGTTACTTTAGCATATGAACATAAACACTAGAATATAAACACTAAAATCTGAAATTATATTTCTTATATGTATAGATATTTAAAAAATTTATTTACATGTTGAAAAATGTTTTAACTATTTTGTGGTACAGTTACATCTAGGTCAATTACCACAATGATACACGTTCATTACTTTGGAGACAAAGGACGTCACAGCTGGGTTTCGGCAAATTGTATGATGCAATTTACAAGTCTTCTTGACTTCCTGAAAATAGCAGAATCACTGACAGCAGAGACAAAGAAAAAGGAACCTAAGTATGCTGCCGCTTTTATTATTAAGCCAGGAGCAAGAGTAAAATGGCAAAATGCTGTTCAAGAAGCTACGGAAGTGCAGCCAATAACAGTGGAAGAAAGAGTTGCAATTTTTGCCACAAAAGTTAAAGTCGCGAAGTCTAAACGTGTAAAATCTGTCGATGAAAAAAATAAGAACAAGAGAAAACATTCGATTGAGCAAAATGAATCTGACGAGCTCATTGTCAAACGGGCTAAACTAGATGTAGACAATGTAATATTAATAATTGTTTATAATTTATGAATATAAATTCAACTTGTGCTTGCTACATGTAATATAAAACTTTATTTTTACAGGTATGTAATGACAAATCGGAAGTATCGAAGTCGAAAAATTCACGGACTGTAAATGATAAAGTTGATTCAAAAATAAATTCAAATTCTTTACCTTCATCTCCTTCAAGTCATAAAAGTTCTTCCGAAAGTACAAACACAAAAGTGATTGATATAAATAAGATGGATGAAGAGACTATGTTTAAACTTTATTACTTACAGAACAGAAGTTTGCTACAGAATGAATATCCAAATATGCCAAAAGACGGTATTGAAACATATTTGCGAAACACCTGGAATAATATGAATACAGAGTATCAAAAAAAACTCTGCTCACACATGTCAGAAGAACAAAAGCTTTTACTTTTGAAAGAAAGCGCTCTGGAGAAAAACGAATCAATTGAGATTGAGACTATTGTAAAAGAAAATAAAAAGATTAAAAGTAAAATTGACAGGAAAGAAAATTTTGTTTCAGAAACAAAGCGAAATAGATTATGCAAAAACTCTCATTCGAAAGAAAACACTTCGGATGAAGACGAGATATCAACTGAGATTGATACACCTATGGGAGAAAATAAAAGAAAAAACAAAATTGACAAGGAAGAAAATTCTGTTTCGGAAACGAAGCGAAATAGACTACGCAAAAGCTCGCATTCGAAAGAAAATACTCCGGATAAAGATGAGATGTCAGTTGAGGCTGACATAACTGTGATGGAAAATAAAAAGATAAAAAGTAAAATTGATAGAGAAGAAAATTTTGTCTCAGAAACGAAGCGAAATAGACTATATAAAAACTCACATTTGCATTCGAAAGAAAGCAGTCCAGATGAAGACGAAATGTCAATTGAAACACCAGATATAACTACAAGAGAAAACAAAAAAAGAAATAAAATTGACAGAGAAGAAAATTCTATTTCAGAAACGAAACGAAGTAGAGTATACAAAAGCTCGTATTTGCATTCGAAAGAAAGCACTCCAGAAGAAGACGAAATATCAATTGAGACTGAAACAAGTGTGAAAGAAAATAAGAAGACAAAAAATAAGATTGAAGAAAATTCTGTTTCAGAAACGAAGCGAAGTAGACTGCACAATCTTTTTAAAGGTATGAAACAAGAAAAGGTTTGCCAGATTTGCGAGAAGACAGGCAAGCTGACGAGATGTAAGGGACCTTGTTATTCTTATTTTCATTTATCATGTGTAAAACCAGGCGAATCTAGTCCAGAATATTCTGTTGACGAGAACACGTTGGATGACAGATTACTTAGTGACTTAAACATAATTAAAAGAAGTATTAATGATGAAAATGAAAATAATGGTAATTATGATAATAATTATAAATGCAAATATGTATATATAATATATTTTATATTTACATTTATTTAAAAATTTATTTTTTTTAATATATGACTTTTATACTAACAAAAGACAGACAAATTTTTTAAATCTCAATTTTAATACATGGTTATACAATATATATAATTATAATATTATTAAATTCAGGTAAATCGGATGAGCAAGAAGACGAGACATTCAAATGTATCGACTGCTTATCTGGGGTAGCACCTGCTTGTTTCTTATGCAATGAGAGAGAAGGAGATAGAGTAAGATGTATCGTCCCGGCTTGCGGAAAACATTATCATTCCAACTGCTTAAAACCATGGCCACAGGTAAAACACTTTGCGTTTGCATTATAATATTAAAATATCGATATTTTCTAACATTGATAAACATTTTGTATTTTGCTCAGTCACACTGGCAAGGTGGACGATTGATATGTCCATACCACATATGTCATACCTGCAGTTCCGATAATCCTCAAGACAAACGTTCGCGCGCCCCGAACGAGAAAATGGCCAGATGTGTCCGTTGTCCTTCATCTTATCATGCATCGACATTGTGTCTGCCTGCTGGTTCAGTAATTTTGACAGCCAGTCAAATTATATGCCCAAAACATTACAAAGCACCACAACCTCCATTGAATGCAGCATGGTGTTTCTTATGTACAAATGGTGGAAGTCTCATTTGTTGTGATACGTGTCCAACTTCCTTTCACTTAGAATGTCTGGGTAATTTAAAATGTTACTTGATTAATATAAATCACACGATATCTGCAAATAATTTATTTTTATATTATTGGTAAAATTTAGGTATAGATGCGCCTGATGGTGGATTTATATGTGAGGATTGCGAAACAGGAAGATTACCTTTATATGGAGAAGTTGTGTGGGTAAAACTCGGCCATTATCGATGGTGGCCATCTCGTATATGTTATCCACATGAAATTCCTGAAAACGTTAGAGACGCTAAACCTAACAGTCCTGGTAAATTTTGCGTTATGTTTTTGGGATCTAATGATTACTATTGGGTGCATAGGTAAATAGTAATATTTTTTTATATGAAATATTGCGAGTAATAAATTCATCTCTTTTTAACGTGTGATATAATCCTACAGAGGTCGGGCCTTTTTGTATCAAGACGGTGACGCAAATATAAAACCACCTATAGGTAAAAAATCTCTGATGGATGATACGTTTCGGATAGCTCTTGAGGAAGCCAATAAAATGCATCAGCAATTAAAAGCAAGACGATCCATGACTAAAGAACCGAAAGCACTGAAACCACCACCATATGTAAAATTAAAAGTACGGTTTATATCACATTAAACTAGCGCTAGATCGAATTAGCAAGGAACCGAGCACTTTTCCTTTGAAGTCAGATTCAAACCAAATGAGCAAGTGCGAACAAACATGAATGAACAATTTACTTCGATAAGTGCATGAGAGATGTTATATTCACTCAGTTTGCATTTATATGGTCTAGATCTTGGAACTTGCTTCGTAATTGCAGCATCATCCATATTCGATCAAACTAAACTCGCAGCAATAAATTGTTCGTGCTCGTTCGCTTGGTCTACGCTCGGTTTTATGTAGTTTCCATTTTTTAAATAATCTATTGTGGTCAACACTGCTGTGTCATCATTGAAACCAATTTGATTTTGCAATCAGAGACAAATCATACGTGATTTATCATTTATCGTAATTTGATGAATAACTGTAGTGAGAAGTTAGAAGCCTTAATGAAAATAGACATGTGACAGGTCAATAAACCAGTGGGTAACGTCAAACCAACCGAAGTCGAGAGTATCGTGGCATGCGAATGTGATCCCGACTGGGATAATCCTTGTGCACCTGGCACAGATTGTCTGAATCGTATACTAATGGTCGAATGCAGTCCCGGAATCTGTCCAGCTGGAGTCAAATGTATGAATCAGTCGTTCGTACTGCGACAATATCCAGCAATGGAGCCATTTCATACAGTGGGTCGTGGATGGGGCCTGAGAACCCTGGAAGATATTAAAGCGGGACAATTTGTTATCGAGTACGTGGGAGAAATTATAGACGACGCTGAATATAAGCGTAGATTACATCGAAAGAAGGAATTGAAAAATGAGAATTTCTACTTCCTGACGATAGACAACAATAGAACGATTGATGCGGAACCGAAGGGAAATCTGAGTCGTTTTATGAGTAAGTATATTGCAATATATGAATCCGTAATCTCGAAAGACAATTATATTATAATTTACAGATCATTCGTGCGCTCCAAATTGCGAAACGCAGAAGTGGACAGTAAACGGAGACACACGTATTGGTCTATTCGCTTTGCGTGATATAGAAGCCAGAGAAGAACTGACATTTAATTACAATTTAGCATCTGACGGAGAAACACGAAAAGCATGTCTTTGCGGTGCATCGAATTGCAGCGGTTTTATTGGATTAAAAGCTCCGAAACAACAATTGTCAACAGCACAATCAATCATGCAATTAAAAAAAATTGATAAGTCAAAACGTCATAAAAGGTACGTACATAATTGTATCTTATTATTTGATATATTTGTCGTTTTATGGTTTTTATGCAATCAATGTATTAACGAATTTCATCGTCTTTATTTTAGATGGAGAAAGTATAGATGTTGGCGATGCGGACAAGAAATATCGTATCACAATAAATTTATAGTTTGTTCACAAAGGACATGTAACAAAAAATATCACAAAACATGTGTAATAATCGATGAATCATCAGAGTCGAAATTCTGTTGTCCATGGCATTTTTGTTCAGAATGTGGACGTCGAACATCAGCACACTGTTCATTTTGTAGCACTGCCTTTTGTCAAGGTCTGAGAATAATATTAACACATATTTGCACAAATTGTCCCAAGATTACTGGATATCACTACAGATTTTTCAGATGATTTCTTTAGTAAAAATCAAAACGCCTAAATTTAGTAAATTATTATACATTAAACTACGAGAAAATGAGAGAATTTTTATTTAAAATACAAAAATGAGAATTTTTATTTAAATATAAAAATGTGCAATATTAAACATGAAAAGAATACGATGATCTTCCTCGATATTTTTACAGAAGAAAATCCATCTTCAAGTTGATCAAAACAGCTGTTGTTAAAAAAAACATTTTATACACTGTAGCATAATTGTATGCATTATAAAAATTAATATATCTTGTTATTTGTGTTTTTAGTTCATCTCGATGGCAACTTATTCGAACGAGAAAATGAGAAGGGTGGTGTCGTATGCAAGTTGCACGAAAATGCAGATGCACAGAAGCCTGTTGATGATGAGAAAGAATATTCGGATAACGACAACGAGACAGATAAAGAGTATTCTTCGACAAGCTCCACTAGTCCAATTGTAATGGAAAAAATTGCGACACGAGAATCATCACCAAGGGTTTCTATCGTAGAGGTGAGATGAAACCTTACTCTTTATCTGTGTCATTAGTAAATATATCACTGCGATATTCGGACAATCGCTAATCTTTGCATTAATACAATTTCACATAGACATACTGTGCATTTCACGTAGAGACATGTGCATTTGCAAGATACGCAGTTAGTGTTTTGTATCCTTTATTTGTATATTTCTTTATTTGCGAACAATTAAATCGGCTGTATCATTACTTTGGTGGTGGTAAAATTTGAAAATAAAATAAGAAAATGAAATTTTTATGTTGAAAACTATGATTCGAAATCAATAATTGTAATAAAAAATACCTTCATAGAGGCTAAGAAAGAATGTAAGTATGTAATGTAAACAAGTAAATGCATCTTTAATTTACCAAAGAAGCTATATTCTTGTTTATTTCATTGTGAAAATTTACATTATTTTACATTAAATCGATATCCAAAAGTGTGAATCCAAAATAGGTATGTAAAGGATACATAATCAAGGCATTCTTTTATACGATCGTCTTATACTGTATTATATATAAAAGTTTTATTTGTGAATTTTTATATCACGGCAATTCTATATGTAAGGAAAGCAACGATCATTGTTGTAATGTTGTAACATAATGAAAATTATGTTGTAATATTAGAAGGTAGTACATGTTCCGAAAAAACAAAAAGAAACTGAAATATTTTTTTTTTAATTATTTTTCATTACTCCCATTATCCCTACTCCTTTAAACTGGCAGTAGTAAAGATTTGATAAAAGATAAATATTTAATTTTATAATTTGAGTGAAAGTTCTTTTTCCTAATACTATAGATTTTTCATAGATTTATTGTATTGATAATAGCAAATATAAGTATAATATAATATAAATCGGTGGTAGTGGTAATATTTGCAATTAATATGAATAATGAATCAATTCATATTAATTGTATAAATTAATATTTATTATTATTCATTTAACTTCAAATGACATGGTGAGTATGGTTCAATTTTATAATATTTCAAAGATTATGTAAATTTTAATGTATTATTAGTCCCTCTACTACCAGTTTTCACTATATAATTGCTATAAATATAAATTAATTGAATATTTACACGACGCATTAAATTTTTTTTAATTATATTATTTTTATTATATTTATTTATATTAATGTTTTTCAGACAGAGAGAGAAAGAGAGAATGACAGCCTCTTTTATTTTTCATACCAAGACATAAATACAATTTAAATTTAATGATTTAAAATTCGAGTTGTGTTTATTATGGTTTATCTTTTTAGTTTTTAGAAAGCTCGTCTAAAATTAAAATATCCCATGTGTATATACGTACATACATACATATATTCTTATTTTATATTCTTATATGTATTATATTGTGTGTAATTTCTATTGTAATATGCATTTTTAGAGAATATATTGTTTTTTATTATTCAAATAATTATTTTATCAAAAAGCATTGTATTCATCATAGAGATCGTCTTAAGCAACAATGTTGCCTCACAGGTTCATCTAAGCAGCGAAGAAAGTGAAGAATCTCAGAAAGAAGAGGAAGAGAATTTCGAGAATAATTTTATGTCATGTGATAAAAGTTCAAGAACAATGACAAAAAAGATACTTTATAAATCACAGAAGAAAGAAAATCAAGCGAAGGAGTTAAGTAATCTTACATCTAGTCAACTGGAAGCCATAATTGGTGTTAGCCTTTATGAATAAATTTTTCTGTCATTCAATAAAATTTTTCAAAATTTATGCAAATATGTAAACGTTACTAGTATATAACTGTATCAGTTATATTAAAGTAATACATATTTACATAACAGTAAACTAATAACAGTTTATTAGTTATTAGTTTATTAGTTAATTATATAAATAATTATACATTTGTAATTATAATTATAACTAATATATATTAATATATATAATATATATTATTATGTACTATAATTATATATTATTTTTAACATAATTATAGTACATGTTATTGTATACAATTATAATCAACAATATATCAATTATTAAATCAATTATATATAATTACAGTCGTATATTAATTATATAAATTTATAATATATATAATTATACAAAATATATATAATATACAACATATATTATATACAATTATACATTAAATATACATATATATAAATTTATTTGGTTTCGTTAATATGTTGTTTACAATTATTAATCTCGAAAACACTTAGAAAAATAGATATTACAATTTACGTATTTATATTGTCAATATGCATTATCATAAAATTATAAGTGATGATTAGTGCCTTGTAACAGAAAAAGAGCGAACAAAATTCTGGATTCAATCATAGCTCTTATGGGATTTTTCAATAAAATTTGGTTAAAATGATGTTGTAAGACGACATACATTTTTTTAAAATCATGTTATGTTTTTAAACTTGTCTGAAAATAAATCTTTCTATTCTTTATTTCACGAAAAATTTGATTTTTCTAAGATGAAAATAGTAAATAGTAATAAGATATTTATAGAGGAAAAAATTAGTTTGTAACAGTTTACAAGAGAAAAAATATCTTTCTTTCTTAATTTTATATTTCAGTTTTCACTATGAAATGCAATTGATTCATTAAAATAACATCTTATATAAATTATATGTGAATTGCGTATTCTAATTTATTGTATGAAAACACAGATAATAAATACAAAGCAGATAACCGTATCATAATTATGGAAATTTAATTAATTATTTAAGAAATTGTACATACATATATCTCTATTTATCTTGGAAAATTTTGCAAAAACTTCAAAAAAGCCAACACTCAAAAGAGTACACATTAATTGGGCCAAATAGTTAATGTTAAAATATGAATTTCTAATGTGTATATATTTGTATATATTTTATGTTGTGTGCGTGTGTGTGCGTGTAAAATGGTATTATATACTATATCACTTCCTTATATATATATATATATATATATATATATATATATATATATATATATATATAAATAGAATAAAACATAGAAAGTATAGGTACATTGTAAGGTGCATCCTCTTACATAATCTCAGAATGAAAATAAAACATCCTACTTAACTATGTTTTCTGTGTTGAAATCATTGCATTACTATTAACAATAATCGATCTACCAAATTATTAAAAATTGCATAAAATTATTGTTGTATTAATTTCATGAATAAGATTGGTTGATATGTATACATAAAGATTATTCTCTAGATTCCTATATAAGAATAATCACATTATTAGTTATAATAAAATCAATATTATTATTACACTTTAATACACTTTAATTAATTCTAAACCATTTCCAAAGTAGAACATGTGTAGTTGTAAGCTTCATTTTTTTTAAATTATTACATAGCACTATTATATTTTAACGCGTTAATATAATACAGTTTTATTAAAATGTATTAAATATGTTTTGTACTGCCAGATTTGAAATGATAAGAGAAATCTACCTGTGCTCATAAATGAGATTCTTTATCTACCTTCTTTATAAATGAGATTCTTTAAGTAGTAATTAGTAAATTTACATTAAACATAATCATCTTCATACTTATCACAAATTATATTGCATGGTATAATGAAAAATTTATAAATACAATTATAAATGTGAGTAGACAGAATAATGTTGAAGCAGTATTTTGCAATTTTTCTTTTAAATTATGCTTGCGTTGACTTAATGTAACGTAAAAGAGCATTATTTGTGCTGTAGTTTCCCTAAATTGCGTTAGCTTATTAATATTAATAATTAGCACATTTCTAAATGAGTAATTTTTTGAACAAGTTACAAAGCATTCGATATTTTTGCATCGAGTATAATACAAATACAAAGATGTTAAACTCTCTGTTCGCTGCCATAATTTTGGTAAAGCTTTGGACTTTCTTGTCTAGAGGAAGTATTTGTCGAACTTGGTAAATTTACTTCTGAATTTGAAGCAGTCGATATAGTTTCCTCTGTGGATATCTGGTTCTTTCGTAATACTGGAGCCACGAAATTTTGTCCGGTTGAGAGGTCCCTTTTTGGTACTGAAGTCTAATGAAAACGATTCAGAATTAATATTCTAAAAATCATCTAAAAATATGTTTTTTAAAAGAAGGCCTTGCTGAAATTTTTATTTTTTTTAATAAAAATTAATTCTCTCTTCGTGTAGCTGAATGATTTTAGTTTTTGACAGCTTTTATAGCATAGAAATGTAACATGTAAACAATTACGTAAAACTTAAATTAAAGATTTGAATTTAGGAAAATAACCTCTAAATTATAGTATTATATATTGGTACAAATGACTCAATTCAATCTACCTAGTGTAACTTTGAACGAAACCTTCAACAGTCTTCTGTGAAGTTATTCAAACTATACCTTAGGTTTCGATAACGGCAATGTAACGCCAGTTACCAGGCCCAAAATACTTGCACAGAGACCAGTTAGTTGCACCGCAGCCAATGGAGACAAACCCAGTCTTACCAGACCTAAGGCTAAAAGCGCAGCTTGCGCTAAAACTGGCGCAGCTCCTGCAGCACCAACTGCTGCTCCAGCCAATTGGCCACCACCGATACTTGGTCCGTAAGCAAAGCATAAGTTATGTCTGTCCACCTAATTAAGATATTTTCATAAGATTAGATTGTCATAAAAATGCAAATTATTGTCAAAGTTATTGCTAAAGTACCAGATGTTTGACTACAAGATATAGTAGACCAAAAGGAGTGATTAAAGGACACGCCAGACTGTAGACAGTTGTCATAGTAAAGACTAGCAGCAACCATGCGTAATGAGCTCCCAAAGGAAACTCCCACAGTACCGCTTTTCTAACATGTATCCTTTCCGCCCGACTGCGAGCTATACAAAGTCGACTGCGAGCTATACAAAGTCTGAAAGTGTACAGCGCAAGTTCTGGGAATCTGACTAATTCTAATCCACTCCCTAACAAGGCCGCAGTTATCACATAATTTACAAAAAGGGCACCCTGTAAATTTTAAATTTCTATATAAGTCCATCATACAAATATTGTAGTAATGAGGATAACTTATGCTCTTATTGAATTAATCTAGAATAAATGTCATATTTTCTTATTGTTAGAAATCTCACCTGATCTGGCAAAAATACACATTCCCATTTTGCCGTATTGTTTCGATCATTTACAGTCCAATCTAGAAATGCTGCGGCACTAGTTAATCCTAAACTAGGTAATATAAGCACCATTAGCAGCAACAGAAGTAACGTTTTTCTCATGACAACACGATTTAAGCTGCTTCGTGTCCAATGTCTCACAAGTGATTCGCTTCTCGTGACTAGCGCAGGCATTAAAGCAGCCACACTGACTAACAATACGGTAGGCAAGAAAGATGAAACTACAGGACTGAGATTCTTAATTTCCCCAGTAATTGGTAATCTGTTGACAGTTGTCACTATGACCTAAAATTTTGCAAATAAATAAGTTAAAATAATTACATAATATATTTAGTGTAAATTTTTAAATATTTAAAAAGCAAATAGAAAAAAATAACCAATCGAAGATTAAAATATCTTATCTATTGTATCGAAATGTCATAAGTGTCAGTTTCTTTGCTATATATGTGTTTAAGTGTGTCTTTTTTTATTTATATAATTTCCATTGTGTAATGTATTCTTGCTGAAAGAAATTGACTCACAGCTGGTGTAGTAAGGAAAAACAATATAAGTCCCAAAGCGCAATTTATTAATACAGCATTTAGATACCAACACGGTCTGGGGATACTTAGATTTTCCCAAAAAATATCTGATGGCATCGGTGCATAATCCACGATCCACTTTATATTCGGTAAGGACCTCAGCTGTTTGCGCATAGTTTTAGCTGCACCGGGTGTCCCTATTAATTATAAAATGTGAATTTTCTTACTGATTTCAGAGAGAAAAGGAAACATTGTATAAATAATATACCTAAAGTTACAAAAGCAACTCCAAGAGATTTACTAAGTGCTACATTCTTTTCTTCTTCAACTAGCGCTGTTAGTCGTATTTCCTCGTTGGTATAGAATTCTTGAGCATCCACTTGCTGCAAAGGCAATGGTTCAAATGTTCCGTTAAAGATAATAACTCCCTTACATACTCTGATAATGCATATAAAGTAATCAACTTTGTACTCGTGCACATTCATTTTTTTTTATTTATTTATACATTTACCTTGTTACAGCAATGTCCAAGAACTTGACCACACGGATAAGGATACATTTTCAAAGGCTCTCTCTTCTTGGCATAACTTTCGCAATATAAACGCGCCTGTTCTGCACAATCCCTTTCTACATCCAGCTTTGAAAGACGTCTTATATCGTGAGCCAATGTAATGTCCTCCACTGTTAAAGCAGGAAATGCTTCTCTGAAAAGATTGTTAATGCGTAAAAACAATGCATATAAAAAAGTCACAAAAAAATTGCTAAAAGTTACTTTTATATCAATTTCTTTTAATATCAAATAACAAATATATTATAAACAAATATATACAAGTAAATATATAATTACTATACACATAATATAATATATATATTTGCTAAAGAAAAGTTTACGATTAGAGAAAATCCTCTTCTACATACTTGAAATATTCAGTAAGATTCTCAACAGTGCAATGTTGTTTTGGTATATCTGTAATCAATAATGTTCTTGCTACAAATTCTCCAGTAGGTCTAGTATCCCGCACCTATATATCCAAACAAATTCTCATTTAATATTACATAAACATCACAAAACATTTGTATCTTTGTATATAAAACTCATCTTCAGCACAATACCTGCTTCAAACGACGTCTCATGACAAATCCACCGACTGGCAGATAAGATAAAAGCAGTACTGTGTACAACCAAAGTGCAAAAGATGAGGGGTCCAGGTTTGATAATGTTGTATGACTAAATGTTGCGCTATCTCCTGGTTGCATACTTCCATGAAAATTTATTGGCAAAGCTATGCACAGCGATACAATAAGCATCATAATAGTCAATATGATTAAGCAACGTTCGAACATGATATATAACAATCCATCAGGCCCTGCACGTTGTAATAATTCATCGTCGCTACAATTATAAGATTATATTACGAACAGATAAGTTATTTGACACACAACAAAATTGAGAGACACAAATGATAAAATGCTCTAAGTACTAACGTAATCTTAAAAGCGGTAACAATCCACGAGAGAAATCCTCTATCCAATTGAGAGAGTTGAGAATTGACAGAAACTTCTGCGCATAAGGGATCAGTGTCTCTGTTTTCATTAACACCGTAGAACAATTCCATCCATCTGTTATCGGACTTGTGTAACAGTGCAAGACGCCCATAGTTCCACGCTTTCTTACGTAATAGGCCGAATAAAATAACTAAAAGCTATCAATAATAATATTGCATTATGTTTATATTAAATACTAATGTTTATCCCAACTACCAAGCAAACACCAATTAACAGTAATTATAACATCAACGTTATGATGTTTGCTTGGTAGTTGACATGCTAACAACGATA
The DNA here is from genome assembly GCA_901521435.1 of Crematogaster levior. Taxonomy (NCBI): domain Eukaryota; kingdom Metazoa; phylum Arthropoda; class Insecta; order Hymenoptera; family Formicidae; genus Crematogaster; species Crematogaster levior. The sequence continues at coordinate 169,238 of CABEGB010000635.1, forward strand.
ATAAATGCAATATAACACATGTGTTGTATTACAGTTGCATTGTTGAGCGAGAAATTATAACATTGATATTATATTATTGTTGACGTTTGCTACATCGGTATTTTGTAGTTGCATATCAGTATCTCTTACGATATGCGTGTCAAACGATAAATAGATAGATCAAACTCTTACCAGGAATCCTATTGTATTTAGCAACAAGTTCTCAGGTATTCCTGCGTACACATCTGTGATTATTGTTCTGTTGTATTTGGGAAATGGAATGCATGTGTCCGCGGAAGGACCATCACGCAGAGCTATGCTGTAAAGGGTAAATCAAATGCTTGACTGTAATAATTACATTAGGAAATGTGCGATCTATGACGGAGACACGATACCTCCGTCATTCACGCATTCTGACAAGTAAATACTTAGCAAAAATACTAACTAAGAGTGACATTACATCAATATTACAATTTCCTACTCAACAATGTAAGTGTAATATAACACACATTGTACTTAACAGTTACATTATTGAGTGGAAAAATGTAACATTACTGTCTGCTAGGTCCACCTTATTTTATCAAACACTAGCAGTAAAATTATAACTTCCTACTCCATGATACTCAACAATAATATAACTGTTATGCACAATATGTTACAGTCACATTGTTGAGTGGGAAACAATTATAACAATATCGACGTAATGTTACTCTTAATTGGTGTTTGCCAGGGAAGTTAAGATACGATCTATCTAAAAAAAAAAATATACGATCGCAAAAAAGACGACGTACTATTCCATTATTTTACTGGCGCGTGTAACTCGTATCGCGCATTGTCGTTAAATTTCACACTGCGCTCGTCCGTGTAAGAGAAAAGCAGTTATTGTGCAAACAATGCGAAAGATAAACGCGATAGGCGCGAATACATCGTAAGGAAAGTAAAACGGGAGCGGGCAATTACGGCGCGGTTTCGTCACTCACTTTTCGTAAGTGTAGTCCATGGTTGGCCGAAACGCATGAATCAGTGCGCCGTTAAACAAATGCGAAAATACATGTTAGCAAACGCGTGTCAATTTGACACATCGCACGCCGTGTGTGCTGTTAGTCACACAAAAGTGCTCCGCGAGCGTAACATGACCCTAACCTGACCCGACTCCGTTCCTCGCACGTATATGTTTGTGTATGTACCGCGAAATGTCATTCTTGACGCACACACTCACACACGCACCCACGCACGCGTATTCACGTACCGTGATTATTCAGATGGAACACAGATAAGCTTTAATTGAGCCAACTTATCACTTTATCGAGTTGTAATTTTATCCATAAGTATCGAAAATAGAGCTCCTGCATAATTTGCGATAAGATAAAACGGAAGTTGTGTATGTGTGCACGTGTGCGCGCGCGTGCATGTATTTTGATTCGATAAAATAAACATAAGTGATACTTGGGATTTTTTGTTGCTTTTTTCGTTCGTTTATCGCCGTTATAAAATGAGATGCAATGGGATAATGTATAACGAAGTTTGAAAGAATTTAAAAAAACTGTAATTACAAAATATATTTCTTACATTAGTATATATAATGATTGTATATTGTACATAATATATGATTATCTCACATTTATATACATGTATAATGATGTGTAGTGACACAAATATTATGTGAAAAAAAATTTAGCATATGGCTCACTTTCATTAATGATCTGAGATCTCGCTTTCTTTATATAATTTCTTCTAATAATAAATTAAATTTCTTATATAAATACTCTTCACAAATAAACTATGACAATCTTTCTTTATCAATAATGTAGATAAATGATACTTGACATTACAAATAGAAATGTCTTCCACATAATCTTTGTAAACTTTCGGACAAAAAGATAATTATTTAAGTAACACAAGTAGCTTTTGTACTATAATAATCATATATACATAAATTTATATATGACATTTCGACAAGCTGTATTTTCTGCTTGTCCACCTCATTTCCGTTGATAAAGTTTAGTCAATTGTAGTTCACCTGTTGTGATAGAATCTATAACCCAGGTTTCCTTTATGCCATTCGCGCCAATAATTATTTTAGCAAGCTTCATATCCTCGGTAATGTATCCGCCTGCTGTTTTTATAAGTTCCTTGAGCGTATCATAAGGCATTGTGGTCTTGCTTTCAACATATATGAGTCCACATGTGGCGAATAATTCTGGGATGTACGAAGATCCAAATAATTGCCTGTCTTTCCGATTTTCCTGCAAAACATAAGGATACTCATGTTGTATGATAATATATACGAGCATTTACATCACATTATACATGTATCACACATATGTTGTCCTACTTGCACAGCTTTAGAGAAATGTTTCATCTCAAACGTCTCTGGATCCAACCACTTGTCGTTTTCCAAGGATTTCAGAACCCACTCTAAAGTAACAAGCCAACAACCTCTTATTATCCCACGGAGAAGATTCACCGTGCGCACACCTGTACTCACGACGTGAGTCGTCCGTCTTGACACATTCAACTCCATTTCTGCCGAGCCAAGAGATTTGACAATAGTCTTTGCCAAACTTTTATCCCTGCAAAATATATACAAAATGGAATATTATAATTTCAGATTAGATAAATTTAAAAATCAACTTCAACTTGAAAACAAAGATTAGAAACGTTATTGTTACCCTTTTGATAAACCAGTTGTTACAATGACGATCTTTTGAGATTTATACTTGTTCCATTGAGTAGATACTGTGCAACATTTTACAAAATCATCAAAAGAATCTCCATCTTCTATCAAATCTTTATTTTGTCTATTCCCTTGTAACACATTCAACATGTTTTCGTCGGCAAATTTCTTGATAACGATCTTCTTCCTAATGACCTTTTTCGGTTTTCGTGTTTTCTCGTTCTCTTTTTTCTTTTCAGGTATATGACAATCGCTGTCTGACCAAATTTGTTTATTTTCAACATCCTGCTTGATATCACTTGTATTATTCTTAGAACGCATTGACTTTTTTTTCAGAAACTTTTTCTTCAGTTTCTTGTTTTGTTTCGCAGATGTCGATTCCTCAGTATACTTTCTTTCCTCTACCGGACTAATTGAGCATTGAGAATCTTCGTTAAGCGGCAATAATTTTCTTCTACCTTTTCTGACTGGAACACATTCCGCATTTTGTACAGCTATATCTCTGTCATTTGTTTTAGACTTTGTTCCATCAGACGTATCTTTTATGACCGTTAATTCAGTTTGAGTAATAAAAGGGTTGCAGCTAGGTGTATCTTCCAAAATAACAGTATTACTGTCTATTGTTTTTTGTGTTCCAATCGACATCTCATTTGAGACTTTTGGATGCCTAATAACATAAAAAATATTTACTTATTTAATCATTTATCTATATATCTACATAATAAAATATTAAAATAACAATGTAACTATTTAATTCACATAGTGATAATAATATATGTGGTTCGAAATATACATTGTGTACATTTATATATAACACTTACAAAGTAATTGATTTAGTTCTATCATTTTCCTCATTATCCGTCGAATTTAAGTTGCTGCTGCAAGTTGCCCCATCATTCAAATATTGCGTCTTATATTTTAATTGTGATTTGAACAAAACCGAGCGGCTTATTGGATATGGAGTTCCTTCGACATAACTATAGCTATCTCCGCTGTTACTTGAGCGCCTTTTATATTCATCTTTTATTTTAGAAATTCTTGATTTATTATGGGAAACCCGGTTTCTCATAGAGATGTTTCTTAATCTTTCAATTAAACTAATGTTTTCTAAAGAATCTATGTTATTCGTTTCTTTATTTTTTCTTGGCGATAAATATCCATCTCTATATTCTGATGATTCCATATCTATATTTGAATAATTTCGATCTTTATCATCCTTATCATCTCTTTTCTGGCACGTTTTGCGCATGGAATCTACCGATGTATTCATTTGCAACGATGTTCGAATGGTATTTGCGCTTTCGTTTCGATCATTCAAAATTGATTTTTTATTACCAATTATCATTTCTTGATTAGCATAATTTCTTCTGTTATTAATGTTAAATTTCCGAACGTTCCTCGCTTTCCCAGTTTCAGTCACTCTATCCAATGAAGTATTCACATTTAAAGATGATCGAATCGAATCATTGCTATCAGATAAAGATATCGTACAGCGTCTCTCGTTTTGACATTTAGTCTTACTGTCGCATTCATACGCTTGCAGTACCTCACGTGCCTTTGTAACAGCTGCTGTGTCTTCAATAGATACCTGCATAGGTATAACTGTATCTATGCGGACACTTGCTACGTCCTGATCATTTACATCATCTGTGTATGGCAAATTGAAATGTGCGGTGTTATTTTGTACAGTAATTTTGTTCATAGAATGCTCAATATCTTCTTGGCCTGATGCATCTCTGTTTCGCTCCGCTTCCTCACTATCTTCTTTGGATTTCTCTTTCTTTTTTCTGTTACAATTATTTGCACCTGAACTTCTATTTTGCAGAGACAAGTGTTCCTTATTCGTACGAATACCGCCATAAACTTCCGTCATCTCCATAGATATTACTTTATTTGTTGTACATGTGGCACAAGATGTGTCCATATCGTTGTTAATATCTTCATCAGCCGTTGCATTATTCTCAATGAAAGTGGAGCAAACAACGGGCATTCCTACATCTATATTCGGAATGGAGTGTACGGTCGAATATGTGTTGTTAAAATTTTCAAACTGATTTTGCAAACGCAATTTAGGTTCTTTGAACAAGCTGCGCCTTCTATTACTGCCGCTTAATATAGGGCTGCCACTTTCATCCGCTTGTCTCAGAGAAAATGGCAAGTTTTTTTTCAGAATAACATCCTCAATAATTCTACACTTTGTTTGCTCTTTCATCTGCTTATCTCTCTCAACAAACAATCGTCTCTGATTTAACCTAGATTTATCCATGATTTTTTCAAGACTTTTCTGCCCATCATTCTTCGTTGGTGTAGTAACAATATTGGAATACCGATCCTCCCTTTGTCGATGGCTCAAAGTATCAGTATATTGTTCATGTTCCCCAGCTGCTTTCTCTTCCATGTGGCGGTTGGTTATGTCCAGCATAACTGTTTTGTTTCCAATATTTGGATGTGTACTACTTGCATAGGAATTATCCCTATTTCCCAATACCAGTGCGGTTTTTACAGACAGCTCACTCTCTCTGTCAAATATCTGTTTTGTCTTATGCAAAATTGCATCTTTCAAATGCTTGCAACTTGTTTCAAGAAAGTGTCCCTTGCTTATATCCTCCAGATCTACTGTAAGACGTTTTAGCTGCACTCCTCGAACAGATATTTCATTGTTGTCATTTATAGCATTCTTTGTATCACTTTCAATTCTCGTATCTTTATTGTCAGATCGACGATTCTTCTCACATGTACTCTTGCTTCTTGACAATCGTCTGACACTTTGCACACTGTTTGTTTCTCTTTCATCGTTCCCTATCTCTGTTCTCCAGAGGGATCCATTGCCGGAATCCGTTAAATTATCATTATAACTCAAGTTGACTCTCAGAGAGCTACGTCGATGTTTGAAACTATCATCTTCATCGGACGTGTCCGACGCGAATATCTTTCTTTTAGTTGGACTCATCGCTATCTATGTATCACTACATAAATTGCATTATTATATTTATCCTCACATTAATTCACATTATCGTACATGATTGACAGACTTACGTTAAAAATGACGATATGTCAAAGATTACGATCGTTCTGAAAGATATCTTCACATGATATTGTTGGATTTTCTCACAGCTGCTCTCACATCATATTATTTAAAATATTATTTTTAAATAACTTTCCTCTATTTACGTATTTGTAGGGCGACTATGTGACAATGCGCGACAATAACATTGAATAACATACATTACTACACCAAGCATTTCCTCGAAGGTGGGGGAAGCCGGCCGTTGACAGTTTTAAGCCTTGTGTCCACGAATATCAGAAATCGGTCCGAGATTTTGATCCGAGAAGTGTTCAACCAATAAAATTGTCTCTTTTCCATAAAAACTGCATTTGATTGGCTGGAGATATGTAGCCAATCAACTAGCAGTTTTTATGGAAAAGCTGCAATTTTATTGGCTGAACGCTTCTCGGATGGAGAACTCGGACAGAGCTCCGCTGTGCGCGCTTCGAGCGTTTCAGCACGTCATGAACGGGTTGGGATTGCATCAGGTGCGATCGACGTTCACACACGGCGAGACTCGGGAGGTTGACAGATGAGCGTGTTGGTCGCAAAAGAGTGTGGGAGCAAACATGAGCAGAATGCAGGTACGGGCATCCATACGTTAGCGTTTTTCTGGAAGTTGAGACCTCGAACGTAATAAGTAAATCGCCAATTTTATCATTTCTTAGCAATTAAAAAGCGTATTGAGAAGTTAAAAGAAGTATTAAAAGAAGAAAAATTTAGCCGCGTTACTAAAGAAGAGCTGATAACAGGAGCGACGCCGTACTGTCAATTTACAAAAATACATAAATCTGCATAATGTCACACGAAAAAAGGAAAAGAAAAGGTAATATGTCGCTTTCTTTGATTTCATTGTGCAGGAAAAGTCTGTCGAAGAGGACGAAATTAATCTCTTCAATCCCACTATATTGGACAGATTGCCGATATCACACGTTGCTGGGTTACTCATAAGACCGCTAAAAAGTACGGATTATGATAAAGGTAATCAATCATGTCATATGTCAATACTACAGAGAGAGACAAAGAGAAAGAGAATAATTTGTTGTAATCTTTCTTTTTTAATACATATATGTATCACTCAACTCTTGTAAATATATGTATGTGTATGTGTGTTCCAAATATATATATATATATATACACAATTCATATATATATATATATATGTATATAAATATTATATTAATATTTAATTCAATTATTTATAAAATTAGGTTTCTTAGTCCTCCTGTCACAATTGACAGACGTCGGAAATGTTACCAAGGAACAATTCTTAAGTAAGTTTCTACAACCAAAGATAAAATTCTGTCGAAACGAAGAAATCAAATTAATTATTCCTTATCCCATATTTAGATAGATTCTACAGCATGAAAACTGCCAGTGGTTATTACATCGTTGTCATCGAGGATGTGAATTCTGGGAAAGTGATAGCATGCGCGTCACTAGTCGTGGAGCAGAAGTTTATCCACAATTGCAGCTTGGTACGTAATTCTCATGCGTGTTCTTCAAGATATAGAATATTCTGTATGCATATGATGTCTTTTGTAGCGAGGACGCCTAGAAGATGTAGTGGTTAACAACAATTACAGAGGCAAATCATTAGGAAAATTAGTGGTGACGATCATAGTGCAATTAGCGCGCTACTTGCATTGTTACAAATTATCTCTGGATTGCGTCGATCGACTGGTACCATTCTATGAGAACATAGGCTTCAAACGGGAAACTAACAATGCCAATTATCTCAATATGCGCTTCCATGGTGAAAATGCCACTGAACAGTCTCATTTATAGTAACTGGCCTTATCTTACCGGTAATAAAGTACTTATTCATTTGATACAACGTACATATGAACTGAAATATAAAACATTATATCCCTGAGTTATGCTTAAATTTTAAAAATATTCAGATACAAATTGAACATAAATATTCCTTCATTAAATTAAACGTTATAATTTGTATGTTCTCTCTATGAAGAAAATCTCAATATTTTACGAAAGGATTTAAAAAATAATCGATATGCTTCTCTTATTTATAAGGGAGAAAATTTATCGTACGAACATTTGCGTGAATTAAAATAAATTGTTTTATATTCTTTTTTACTATTAACATAAGTATTACATAACTAATGTGCACACATGCGCGTGTAAAATTTGAAATTTTTTGAAAAATAGATCCTACATGCATATAAGATATACTCCCATTACATTAGAGACTGTATAGGTTATAAAAAAATAATTGTTAAATAAAATAATTAACTTTTACTTAACATATGTATATTTTTTCATGCATATAATGTTAATAAATAATGTTGTAGAAAACATTTTTGGATGAACTTCTTTCTTACATTAGATAGAAGATTTACAGAAAATACTTTCATTATATTACTTGTAATATTTAATTTGCTTAATGTACAATAGAATGATTAACATACGGAGCGTTTACTTGATTCGCTTAAATTTTCTTCGCACCTGGATTGGTTCGTAATTTCACTGCTCGTTTCGCCTCCATCTGCCTTTGCCTGGCCAACTTGCGCTCTTCTCTCTTCCTTCTTGCTTCTTCGTATTTATTATTTCCACTAGGAACGCCTACACAAAAAAGTCAATAACTGTAATGAAACGAAATTTGTGTGTACATGTTTACTCTTAAGAAATCAAATATACTTGGTTCTAAGGGTTGAACATCTTCGAGAGACTGAAATTCCGAATCTTCCCATCCTACTTCGGAAGAATCGTTTTTGTCTTGAACACCTTGGGTTGTTTCTTCTTCCTGTAACACACAAATGTTCTGTAAGTTGCTGATATTGATATCAAAATATCCGAACAATCGAACTATTCTCGTTAACTATTCACGTATCTACGAATATATACATATAGGTTGTTTCAAAATTTATATATATTATTATGCAGTAACATTGAATTAATCCAGATTTTTGTTTAACAAAAATTTGTTTAGGCAACGTTGTTTTTATTATTATGTAATATTAAACATTAAACTCTAAGCATTATATATATTCTTACATATATTCTCGACTTAGCATCTCTTATTTCCTCTTTCCTTTTATTTCATTTTTTAATAGCTTGTAATTTTAATTTGCTATTAATATATTAAGTACTTTTATTGAAAAAAGGACTCTAGATTGACCGAAGAATTCCGCTGTTGTGGATTTAGAATTTGTGGCCGCACACATTAACATAACAAGTTAAATAGGATATCCAAGAAAAACCTTGAGATTTGAGAGCATAAAAGTATCATGAAACGCCAAGTGACAAACCGGTTCTTCCTCAAGGCTGGTCCACTGTTCATTAGCCTTAGGAGAGTGGCCGGACGGTGATAAACTACTGGCTGGATTCAATGGCACCGATGGTGTAGCAGTAGATTGCTGCTCCATGTCTCCCCAATTATCGGCGTCCCAACAATCCCAATCGCAATCGGAATTTGTATTTTGAGTGTTTTGGGTATCGTGCTCGTGATCGGGATCGAGGGAAGTCATACTTGTCGCGCTGCTCGTCGTGGCAGTAGTGCTAGCGCTGCTCTGGGAGCTGCTTGCTTGTTCTAAAACAATTAAATAAAAGAAATTTGCTAATATACATATGTACTATCAAGTAAGTTACTTTGGGGTGAAAAAATATTTATGAGCATGAAAGCGCTAGTAAAAAGAATTAATGCTAACCTAAGGAAGCGGGTTTATTTAACAAAATCCTAGATGTACTATGAGCATTTGATGATTTTGGCGTATCTGACTGACTACGATAGAATTTCGCTGTGACGGCCGTAACGGCCCATCCGGCCCATGTTGCCGCTGCATTGCTGAGACTGGGTGTCGCAGTATTCACATCCGCCTCTGCAAACATTTTAATAACATTAGAATTCAGTATTTTCTTTCTCTCAGGGTTCCTCAAAGAATAGTGAAGTATATAATTATGAAATACTGGCACTGCATGCAATGCTTACCCATTGATTCGCGAAGACCAGGATCTTCGGAGACCGTCTCAAGTTTTGATAAAAAACCTCGGATAATCCGGAATGCATTGTCTCGTACACCTTTGTCCACATCCGTAGTAAGCGGACACAGAGCAGGTAAAATACGATTTGCGACTTCCTGCAACAGGAAGTATTGCTGCGTTGCGGCCAGAGCCAGTATGCTCGCGATTCTGGCTGGCGGAAAACAATCGCGAGTTCCACGGATAAATGCACCAATCAATACCTAAAATCACATTTATTAATTAATTTAATAATACTTGATAAATATTATAAAAATTATATTTTATAAATTGTAATAAATTATTCTTATGAATACTGGATTAAAATAGTGTGACATTTAAAATATGTATAAAAGATCTACCCTGATCAATAAGAATCTAAAAAAAGAATAATCTAAAAAAATATGTGGACGCAAATATATTTAAAAAATAATAGAATATTATGTTACTTCAGCAAGAAAAAGATTAACGTTACCTTTTGCCTTATCTGAGGATGAAGATGTTGAGCAATTTTTCCAAGACAAACTGTAGTATTTGTGCGAATACCACCTTGTTCGTCTTTCGATTGAAGTTTTGCAAAATATCGTAAAGTCTCGACATTAAGATTATTATAATCTAACTTTGGTGCTAAATGTACGACTGATCTTATCGTTTCTTCCCTGATTGCCGGGTTTGTGTCGAGGAAGCCTCTTGCTACCTGCAAAAAATATGTATTAAAATAATATTATTATAGATAATAAAATTATTATAGATATTGTGACAAAAGTCATTAATTCGTGTCATTTATAAAAATTATTACTTATATATGTATAATAAAAATTTTAAATTAAATATATTTATTAAAAATTCTCTTTTTTTACAAAATTAATAAAGAAAACACACATTTGCTGTTTTTTGTTTTGAAATAATAGAGTATATTGTACAAGACGTACGACGTTATAATACAAGACGTTCAAATTTCTCAAATTCAATACATTATTTTTGTAGATTTTATAAAATCATTAAAGACATAAAAATTGCTACAATATTTTCACTATAATGTATACAATTGATAAAATCTAATAGCATCCAAAAAACTTCTTTACCTGAGGAAAAATAGCTTCGTTAACGGTAGCTGATTGCAAGTGATCGACGAATCGGTCTAATTGTTGCAGTAATCGTAATCTCGTCGCTCTGTCGTTCGATGCAAATAATTTAACAACACAGGGTACCACTCGTCGCTGATACTCAGCGTCAGGTAACTGAGAGCCCAGTTGCAACAACGGTGGTAACACAGCACTTCCGGCATCTCCAAACTCGAAAGCGGCCAATAATTGTGGCAAGATCTTGTACCTGCCAACACCGTCGGGAAACGAATCCAATTGTGTCGCCAATTGCGAAAAAAATCGTCCTTTCTCGCCCCTTTCCTTCATCTGGATCTCCTCCAAGAATAAAAGAGCATCAACAAGATTGTTCTTAAAGAAGCCACCATTACTGCGACAACGTGCTATCACGTCCGCGGGATTCGGTCTTCCTTCTGGATTAGCTCCCGTTAACTCTCGATACACTGTTGTTATCTGCTTCGGGATCTTCAAAGGTAAAGTTTATGTACATGAAAATGTAGAAGATTATAGTCCAACAAAAAGTTAAAACAAACAGACAACTTACTTGACCTGTGATTTTAAGTTGCGAAGTGCTGTTGAAGGCGCCGTTGTACGTTTCCCAAATCAGACAGCCAAGTCCCCACATGTCAACTGAGCTATTTTTTTATTTATTTATCAGTTTCATATTGCTAATATTAAATCCAAATGTTTGTAAGCTCTCCTGCTATATCGTATCGTCTCTATTGTGTCTGTTACATCTATGATTATATATTGCTCAGTGTGGATAAAATTAATGTAATAATATCATTTACCATTTAGTTTCGGGTTTTGTGCCGTCCTTAGCCTCTGGTGGTTGGTATACTTGAAACATAGATGGTAAGGGCCTGTATGATGCATCCACAGCTGTCATGTATTCAACTCCACCGAGTTTCCATTCGCCGCTCTCTTCATTAACGAACACTGACCACAGATTGACATTATTATGCCGTAAATTCCCGTCATTATTTAAGAAGTTAAGTGCCCTCTGTCAAACGATATTTATTATAGATTTCTCTCTTTTATGTGCTTAGAAATCTTTGATATGACATTATTATACATACTGTGATTTGAAATATACCCCAGGAAAAGTACAATTCCTTCTTAGACTCGTTCTCGGAGTTGCATTTTTGTGTCAAGCGATTATATAACGGCTCCACTCGTTCTGTGGCTAAGTAAACCATTTTGTCAGTCTGGAGTAAGTAACAAAACACAGATTATATCTTTATACAAAGAATCTATCACTATCACTGTAAGCCAATATAATTCATACCTCGAGACTATCAAGATATGCAAGTATACTCGGATGTCTAAGTGTCTTGAGTCTCTTCACAGCCAAACGAGCAATGTCCAGCTGCTTTTCTCCCCCATTTTTAACGTCAAAGACAAAAACCGAAACATCCTCGCCCGTCGTCGTGCCCTGTAGAAAATCTTGCAAGGATAAAAATAATATTTTCACCAATAAATCAGAAAATAGATGAATTTTGCCACCACTAATCAATTCATCATAAATTAGCAACGTTAACAAAATACTATAGCGTTATTTCCACAGCTAACTGAATTACCTTTCTTTTAGCCTTGTGTAGTGTCCAAATGCTTTTGGTCTCCAAACCCGGGACTGGTTCCCCAATGTCATACGGGAAATCCTTGGCAGGATCTCTCGAGAAGAAAGACCACATCGTGGAGTTTGTGTACTCTTATCTGCACATACAGACCGCGCTCAACCCTCAATGTGACGTATCATTGGCACTGACAGCGGCGCATCAGAGCTGTAAAAGTGCAAAAGTCACTGCGTTGCAAACGTACAAACACATTGTGCATTTATCAATTCATGACGTAGCATGTACGTTTCTTCATTGTTCAACAAATTAGTTCCATATAATTCCATATAATTAACGCAAAAATCCAAGGTGGAGGTTAAGTGCGAGTTTTCTTCGAGGAAAAAAAGACGAACGAATTTCTCGTTCCAAGAAACGAGGAATTGGAATTGCGTTTTTCACAGAATCGAGGAAGTTACACAATCGAAAATTACAGGAGTCACCGGAAAGCTACGTGCGATCGTATATATGCGTTCGGCATCGCTTGAAGTAAATTCTCGAACGAGATAACGGAAGAAAAGATCGATCTGACGGAAAGAACGCACTTCACTCGATCTAGCGAAAAATATTCCTTAGAAGTCAACGTCCTCTTTTAATTGTTACATTTACAAATTTTCACATGCAAACCAACTAACAGTAACATTACAATTTACATCAACATAATTTCTTGTAATTTCCTCAACAATGTAACTGTTAAGTTACATTGCTATATTGTTGAGCGGGAAATTGTAATGTTGATGTAATGTTAGTCGGTGCTTGTTGGCAATGTACATTATGCTTATTCGCGCAAGCATGAATGAGCTTTCTGTCTGTTTATCCGGTCTCTGTTATTTGCTCGATCACGCCGACAAGCCCTCGGTTTTCAGAAGTGTCGAAAGAATCGCACCTGGAGCTCGCACGGCGATAACGCGCGGCACGTCATCTCGACGGGTTAAATCCGTCGAGACCGAGGGCTCGGTCTCGAGAGCGATTACGCAAATCCGTTTTCTTCTAGTCGTCTACTCTCGAGACGAATTGTGTCATCGATGTTGGAGAACGAGACGAAGAAGAGTAGAAAATCGAGAAAAGGAAAAACGTAGCAACGGCGTCGAAATAAACGGCAAAATATCGATCCTCTTTCGAGACAATCGGATCCCACCATCCGCGCGCTATTTTCCAGCCCGCGGGCTGATTGTTCTCTCCGAGAGTATGAGAACAAGAGACACCCATCTCGCATTCAGATCAGCGTTACGTAACCATAGATTTGTATAGATCAACTTGCCGGTGGAATTAAGGGTTATTCACATCTTAAGTATAGTCTTAAAATATTATAAACCAATCACAGAGCTGTATTAACCAATGACGTATATACCTAAGGTTTGTTCGCGTTGCGTACACTTTTCACACTTTTATACTTAGTGTACACTAATTCGTTCGGGTTACCGAAAGAGAAAGTGAAAGAGGAAGAGAATTAGTGTACACTAAGTGTAAAAGTGTGAAAAGTGTAAGCAACGCGAACAAACTAGACCAAGCAGTATCTACGACATTTTCTGCAAAGCTCTGATTGGCTGCTTCTATGACGCACTCTCTATTCCATTTTCTATTCCGCACCATGTGATTTCAGCCTTAGACATTATTTCAAACGGTCTTAAACATAAGAACGGACTATAGGTCCTTGCACAATGCCAGGCAACAGGTAATAGGAATAGAGAATAATGTAGGAAAGAAAAAGAGAGAAATAGCTTTCCTCTCTTTCTCTTCTATGTTATTTCCTGTTCCTATTGCCTGTTGCCTGGCATTGTGTAAAGGCGTAATCACACTACAGGTTGCGAGCTCAGTTGCGGGTTGGGGTTACGGTTAACAGTTCAGGTTGATCAATCACACTATAGGTTGGCAATACCAGCGCGGTTATTGTTGATTAACCATGCCGGTCAATAGTGTCGTTATGTCAAATATAAATGAAATAATTATAAAAGAGCGAAAACGTAGGCTTTCATCTGCGTGTCTAATATTATTTTTAGCAGTTGATCAAGAAAAACGTAAAGTAAAATGTAAAGTAAAACGATAAGCAGTGAAAGCAGTACACTAGTTTAGGTTAGATTAGGTTATAATTTAGAACTATGATTCTCGCAATCTTATTGGCTACGGTTGCAACGTTAAGATTGAAAAATAGACTCAGGTCTAAATTATAACCTGTAACCTAACCGGCAAACTGCTTCTCACTGATTGGTTGATTTTCAATGCTCAACAGTAACACCAACCACAACCGAGCTCGCAACCTGTAGTGTAATTACGCCTTAAGGGGCTTATGAATACCGGCTTTATGGCTTCTGCACACAGGACGCGGAAATGCTTGCCGCGCGGCAAAAAGCGACGCGGTAGCCAATCAACGTACCACTTTTCCATAAGAGCTTTAAGTTTATTGGCTACTGCGTCGCTTTTTGCCGCGCGGCAAGCATTTCCGCGTCCTGTGTGCAGAAGCCATTAGACGGACCTTTTAAGATTTTATCTAAACAATAGAACCACCGTTCAGCTTGAGATCATATTTAAGACTATCTCTAAAAGATCGAATTATGGCTTCGCTTGACGCTACAAGTTTTTCGATGCGCTCGAATGTCCAATCAGGACGAGGAAATCTACGCTCTGAAGTTATGCTTTTTCAGCGCCAAGTAAACTACGGCAAAAAAGCATCGCAGACTTTACTTTCTCGTGCTCAAGTAATCGTGTTTGCTATAAATTGTCTAAAAAATAGAAAAGATTTCACATGAAAAAAAAAAAGAAATTTCCAGAGTCAGAGAAATGACGATTCTAATTTTGATGTTTTCCTACGTGTATTTTTGTCCTTTGGCGCGAAACACGTGCGAGATCTCGATTTGCGAAAATTCGCGTGAATTCTTGGGGAAGTTAATCTCCGATCGTTTGGCAACGACGTTGCTCTCTCGCGGCAATTTTCAGTACATCAGGAGGTTAGATCATTTGTTGGTCATCGACTTGGAACTTTCACCGCCATTGGCTGATCCACCTGCATCCCAGGGATCTGTTTTAGCTCGCGAGTATCCACGGCGATGATGGAGTTCGCGTTCGACTTGGCAGGCATCTGTTGATGGAGAAAAATATGCTTTGCAGCGGTTGACCTGACACGACACGATGCCGATCGGTGTATTTCCAGCCCTCAAATTGGGTGTACTGTTCGTCAAACAGATCAGTAAACCTCTAGCCAAGTTTCTTGTCAATCAGGCAAAGAGTCGTCCTATTTTCAGAACTTATTTCATCATACCACCCGCTCAATGTGAGTGTACTTATCTTCTTCACGTGACAGAAGTTTATTATTGTGGGATGTAATTGTTATTGTTTTGGATGTTTACAGTTTATCATTGGGCAGAAGTGAAGGCAAAGATGTACATCATGAACCTTGGTAAACCTACGAAGGTTGCCAAGTTGAATGAGACTATGGCGATCGAATTAGGCGCCAATCTGATAGGCGAGTTGATTATTTTCAGTGTAGCTGGAGCATGTGTGATATTAGAGTACAATAGGCAAAGTATAAAAGAGGGGAAGAAAGAGGAGGTCCGTCAGATGCAAATACAGAAGTTTACGGACGACATTCAAGCGTTGTATAACACCACCCTGCAACAGGAAGCACAAATCCATTATCTGCAGAGTGCGATCAACGAGTTGGCGAAGCACACAAAGCATAAGTTACCTGATCCAGTTTCAAGGCCACCAAGTAACAGTGGTAATAACTTGGAAGACGACGTAAGGAAGAATTCTAATAAAAATAGTAAAAACTCAACAGAAGCAAACATGGAAAGCACATCGTTGATAGGACGTGCTATAGTGTATTATAACAAGGATTTGAAAGGAGATAAGCTTAGTTAAGTCATCTTTTATACTTCTCTTTGAGACACATATAATTTGAAGATATCATGGAGATATTACAGCTGTTGTAAACTGGTGTTGGTATTAAAACAAGATATAGTGTAACACTGAAATGTACATAACAAATTTTTCCGTTATCGTAATCTCTTTCTAGATTGCGACTAACTTGTGCTAGTCCTGTGAAAGAAGATTTAGATTTATTTTTTTCTGTAAAAATATACCTTTACCTATATCTTTGCCTATATGCTACCTAGATAATTTTAAAATAAATGTAGATATGTGTGATAATAAAATTTACACAGACAAATTTATACTATAATCTTCTTAGCTTTTTCCATACATTTTATTTCGTTGTTATTCATTTTTATATAATTAATGTGCGTGTGTATTATTGCGTGCTACAGTAATAGTTATTTAAATAAAGTTAGAAGTTGTAATATATTTTATAATTGTAATGTTATTTTGTAAAATTTTTATAATATATATGAATAAAATTTAAATTATATAAAGTTTTTATCGATAGCGACATAATTTACCGACGATAAGTCGATAATTCAGACAAAATTCTAATTATAAAAAATTTGGAAACTGCAATGAAAATACGATATCAAAATGTCAGTCGTTATTTTATGATCTTCTTTCGATATTATTTTATAAATTTTTTTATTTGTATGACGCTAAATATCAACTGTTGATAAGTTGCACGTGCATATCTGATTTATATTTATAATATATATATATATATATATATCCTATAGTATTCAAGAGAACTTAATTTTTTAGTAAAAGAAGATAAGGAGGCGAAATGTACAAAGCACAATGGAATACGAGGCTAATATTTTTATTGATATTCCAAATCGATTAATTCGTTTCTGTTGACGTGGTATTACTGTGTTGTGTCAAGTCTCGTCTGGCACAATCTTACAAGCCTTAAAACTATTGAAGATGTTTGTGAAAAGGAAAAAGTCATTGGATGTCACGAATTATGAATTGTCCGATCCAGGAAAGTACAAGAAACAATGGATCGAAATGGGCAGCAATTATCTATTTGCCTTATGGGGGTTAACTATGCATTTAATCTTGTTGTGGGGTGTGTTGGACGTTAACTTTCATTCGCCTATTATTGGAGGATTGCCAATTGTACCGGCGCCTAGTGAACCACCGGCTAAAAGACTGCTGCTTTTCGTGGCGGATGGTCTGAGGTTTCAGACGTTCATAGAGAAGCCACCACCTTATCTCAGGTATTCTCCAAAATTTGTTCTCATTCAAGAACAATGATACATAATTAATTAGATTATCAATCAGTTTATTTAGGTTTATTTGTATTAATTCTATATTAATTAACAAACTTCTTGTTAGTTGAAAAACAAATTAAATAATAACTGTACATTAGTTAGAAAATCTTGATAGAATGTTGCTTTATCGAATTTTTGCTTTAATATTGATTTTATTTTATTTAAAAAAAATAAGTATAAAATAAATACTTGTTTTTTAGGAATATAATGAAAAATAGGGGTGTTTGGGGAATATCTCACACAAGAGTGCCTACCGAATCCAGGCCAGGACATGTCGCAATAGCCGCAGGAGTGTATGAGGATCCTAGTGCTATTTTCAAAGGATGGCAGGAGAATCCGGTGGACTTTGATTCTGTCTTCAATCAAAGTCATGCAACTTGGGCTTGGGGCAGTCCAGATATAATATCAATATTTACAAAAGGTATTTCAGAAAAAAGTAGCATTATCAATTTTCATTACTTCTCACGCTTATGTTGAAATCTCGAAAAGATAGATAGCAAACAAAATGTTCACGGACGGAGTTATCCATCCGCATGGCAGGATTTTGATGTGAACTTGAGTAATCAGACAACACGGCTTGACTCCTGGGTATTTGATGCTTATTTGGAATGGCTGCAATCCTCGACGGCCAAGACGGTGAAAAATCAGAATGGAATCATTCTGTTCTTTCATCTGCTTGGATGCGACACTCTGGGACATGCTAAAAAACCACATTCCAGGTATTCGAAATTTGTTTTAGATCGTTGTAGCTGTCTTCAAAATACAGATTTATTAGTAAAAAGAAAATCTTGAGATCAGAGAGTATGTGGAAAATTTGAATTACGTCGATCGGAGGATTGAAGAGGTTGTGAACATGACAGAACACTTTTTTGGGAAGGACACCGCTTATGTGTTCACATCGGACCACGGAATGACCGATTGGGGATCTCATGGAAGCGGTTCGGCAACTGAAACTGAAACGCCGTTAATCGTTTGGGGAACAGGAATAAAATCGTCTGGCTTTCGTCAAGATGTTGAACAAGCGAGTATAACTCCTTTGATAGCATCTCTAATAGGAATTCCTATTCCTATAAATAACGAAGTAAGTTATACAGCGAAGCAGTTATACAAGATATTTCGTTAGGCTTAGACTTGTGTACAAAAAATATATGTAACATTCAATATATAAAATAATATAGAACAATTTATTTTTATTATTTTATCTATTTTTTAATTATTTGTAAAATTAAAAGTAAAATATGAGCAATTTTAATTAAATAAATCACAGTTTAAAATAATTTTAAAAATATAATTTAATATACTCTCACGAAATACTTTTTAGGGCGTTCTACCGTGGCAGTATTTTGATATAAATTATCACGAATATGTCGCACATTCTTTACTCAGCAACGTGAAACAACTTGCGCATCAAGTAACTGGAAATCGTGTGATAAATTGTGAAAATAGTGATCATATTGACTGGCGAGAGACACAGATAAATGACAAAATTCATAAAGCCAAACAACATCTCAGCAAAAGAAATGTGATGGCAGGAATTCGAGTGGGCGATGAAGCGATTCATTTTAGCAAGGAAGCTTTATTATATTTTAGGCAATATCAACGATTCCGATTTTTAATATATTTATCGATTATGTGGCTTGGCTGGATCGTGATGTTGTTCTTGAAAATAACTGGAGTAGTAAGACGTGAACATTTGCGAATTACTCTGCAATTAGTGAACATCGGATTTGCAAGTCTACTGATAATAATGTTGATTACACATATGAGTGAGTAATCACTTCTGAAATGTATCAAGTCAATACAAACGATATTAGCTTTTGTAATAATAAACGATATAGCTTTTATAATAATTTCTATGTTAAATCACTTAAAATACGGCGACATTTCATTTTTGCTTACAGCGTCCAATTGCAGCAACTGGAGATTACCATGCTATGCATCTTTAGCTCTAATATCTGCATGGCTTGCCGTTACTACTTTAATCACATCGACACCTATATTTGTAGAAAACGATACAACAAAGCTATTCATAAATATTGGAGGCACGCTGTTACTGCTAGTGATACTACTTGTTGGATTAACATATAGATATGTTCTCAGTATAGGAATATTGTTACTCATCTTGATACGGGTAGCAAAATCCAAAGATGTATCAGCATGTATGGTTTGGACGTCGCTAACACTATGTATCTTTCCATTACTGCCTGTCGTGGAGCCATATCCACGCGTTTATATTGTGTAAGTCTACTCCCGTAAATGTGTGATTAAATCAGATACTTAAAATTACTTTAAATAAAAAAGGAAAAATCAAGTTACTAAAAGAATTTATCCTTTTTTTCTTACTAAATAGTGATACTATAGTAGAAAAGATATATGTATAGGAATTTTGTGTGTATAAAAATTTTTTGATTGACACTTTGATTGACCATTTTCCTTATCGATTTCAGGATAATTGGCGTGTGTATAGCAATAGCGATAGTGAGTGTTCAAAAGATGTCACAATATCGAAAAATAATGGAAATTCTACGTCTAGTCATTACAAGTCTTGTCTATATAGAGTTTATTGATGGTCGATATTGGATATCATGGATTATTTTGCTGACTACACCATTGTTCATTTGGTGCTATCCAATAGAAGCCAAGGAAAGAATGCTGGGCATAATGCTCGGATTTTTCTGTCCTCTTACATTATTGTCGGCATCTTACGAGTTGCTCTTCTTCATAAATCTTGCAATCAACCTAATTTGTTGGTTGGAAGTTACTTCAACTACCTCAAAGAGCTCAAGAGAACGAAAAATCACAGGAGACTTGATCAAGGCGTCGTTTTTTGTATCCTTTTATCATTTTTTAGAAAAATCTTTTAAATAAGATTTTCTATTAAGAATGAGTGATAGTTATACTTGGATTAATTAAAAATAATTAGAGAAAAATAGAGCCTTAACGAAGTAATTGTGTTAACATAGAGTAATTGTGATACCAGCAACTATAATAGTATTTTATATGTATATATATCCTTAACATCTTTTTGTAGATGTTGTACATATTATTGTGCTTCTTTGGCACAGGAAATATGGCGAGCATCAGTTCATTCGATCCGTCTTGGACGCGCCACTTTGTCACCATTTTCTCCCCATTTCTAATGACGTCTTTGATAGTCCTTAAACTTAGCATTCCTTTAATATTAGTGGGATGTGCAAGCTATTCTTTAGAATCGGAAGAGAGTAAAACATCTATCTCTTTAGCTGTTCTCTTTTTAGGTGATTGTTTGTCACTGCCTTTGATGTATTTTGTCACGCCGTATGGCAGTTGGCTCGACATCGGTAGCGCTATCAGTAAATTCGTTATTACTATCTCTTTACCTTGTCTCTTTGTATTGTTACGATGTCTTTCACGTCCGCTTATGAAACTGGGCTTTGGACCATTTCAAATTGCCCTGTCTCAAAAGAAGCATATCGTATAGATTTTTTTATATAATTATGAAAGTGCGTTCAATTAATAACTGTTTTAAAACATTTGTCTATCTATATATGTGTTTGTTACCGTCATTACATTGAAATGTGTATTTAAGTATTGAACAAATACAGCTCTGTATGTGTGTGTGTATATGTATATATTCGACTCATGTCTACATTCTCTTATGTAATCTGTTTGTATTACATAAATATATAATTATATTTATTGGAAAATATATATAATAGTATTATTATTTCATTAATTTAGCGTTTTTATCAACATACAGTTGATTCGACTTTTCTACTCAATTATGCTCAATCACATGTAAACATGAAATATAAAAGGTAAGTATAAAAGGTAAAATTTTTTAAAGATGTAACCTTTATCTCATCGTTAAAGTGGTATATTAAGCCTAATCTTTCTTTCATGCTTTTTCAATTTAATTTCTATAATACAGTACATATAACTGAAGAAATAATACACATTTAAAATTTGAACTCTTTATACTTTTTAGATGTCTTTGTATCCTGGATCTGTTGACGTTTACGTTTGCTCTGTAACAGGAATAGAGACAATATAACTCAAAATTGATATGATAAAAAATAATTTAGTTAAAAATAATTTTAGTTAAGAGTCAAATTTATTTATACCTTCTGTCGTTGTACGTGATCTTGTAACATGTCTGATAAATCTTCTCTCCTAAGATGTGCTTGTCTCGACCTCATTGTCTCCTCGTATCTAGATGCCATTGCCTCGGAGTCAAGGTCCAGCTCGCTAGGATCCAACGTCAATTCCACCGCACCGTCCTTCTCTGCTCGAGCGTCACTTGCGCTGCCGCTGATTGCGGCACCGCGACGTGCGGCAATCACAGACGGTGGCGCTTGCCCACCTGCTGCACCTGTCATATCGTACACATGGGTGCTACCCATCATACTAGCACCTAGACCTTCCGTACGTCGCTCCTGCAGCACCGTGTAGAGCGCGGGCGTATCACCACCTTCCATTTCGCTCTCAATCTTCTTCTTTCTCAGTTCGATGGTCTCTGGAGTTTCCAAACCTGCCGGGATCGATGTGATGCCGCTAGGTGTGATTAGACCCTCGGCGCCGGGTGTGACCAATCCGCTAGCATCGCCGTCTCCGTCCTTTCCTTCACCTTCGCCACCTTCGCCACCCTCCTCAGCATCCTCATCCTCGTCCTCGTCGCCTGATGACTCCGACTCTGGTTCGCCCCACATCCCGCGATCTATTTCCTCATCCATCGCATCTGCGCCAGACGTACGAGATATACCGAATACATCTCCATACAGTGGCCTTCCTGTTTCATCTACTGGTGGCTTTCCCCATCCACCCGCATGATAGCCGAACGCGCAACCTTCTGGAATAGGCGCATTCAGGCCGGGTATTTTGAGATTTGGATAACTTGGCGGCGGCCCATAGCGTTGCATAGCTATGAGCCAAGGTGGCGGTACTTTCTGACAATTGGGCCCTACTGGCATGCCTAAAGCTGTACGCAACTCGTCTGATAACTCTCCAGGTTTCTTCTCCTTCAAGCGCGTCTCAAATTCCTTGCCCTCATAATAGAGATCGCCATGAATCGTCATGCGCGGCTTTGTCTGCCACTTGAAGAATGCGTCATGTAATTTCTGATAATCAATGTCAATCTTGCCCAATTTGGGTCGCGCTCGCTCCCGCATTTTTGCTTTCAATGTACGCGTGTCATCGCGCTCTTGCAAGCTCGCCCTCATCTCCGTGATACCTGTACGCTTTATAAAGTCTGGTAGATCAAAGGGTGGTTTCTCTATGCCTCGTTTGCCCTGAAGATACTTGCGCTTGAAGCACCAATGCCTTGGCACCGGAACTGTGTTTCGGTGAGCCTTTAATTGCACTAGCAGTTTCGGATCTCGCGCAGTAACGTCGTGCATTTCTACTACATCTGGACGACCCACTAGTTGCTTCAATTCCGCCACGCTCAGCCGAGTCAGTCTTTTAAGTTTGCGCTTAGACAGACGCGGTGCGCCGTTCTCTCCAGTACCTTGTTGCTGCTGTTGTTGATTCGCCTCGTCATCAAAGTCGTCCAACAACGGCACCTTACTTGGTATGCCAGTGCCAGAGGTTTGTAAATTTGTTACTGGTGGATATTGTCCAATAGGTTCACCCTTATCAGCTGCATCATTCAGACTCGGTTCTGGCTCCACAAGCTTAAAAGCCTCAAAAACTCTAACAAATTGGCGGTACATAGGCTCCAAGTCATTTATGCTCGGTATCTCCTGTATATATTCTATCTCTGGCATATCTTCCTTAGTCTTGGCCTCCTCCATACTATCTTTCTTCTGTTCAGAATCCTTTTTTTCCGCATTATGTCTCTTCCTCTTTGACTTTCTCTTCTTTTTTGTTTTGCTCGATTTGGATTCCACTTTCTCCGTAGCTGGTTCCAGTTCCGTTATAACATCTTCTAGTTGAGTAGCCTCCTCACCATCGTCCTTTGGCGATTTACTTACAGAAACAACATCGTTAGGATCTCCACCCACTTCTTTAGCTCTTTCCGTTTTAAATGCCAAAGCTTGCTCCAAAGCAGCGGGTAATTTGACAGAACCACCATCTCCATCTCCAACTCCATTGTCAACATTCTGATTTTGCAATTCTGATGGCGGAGCCACCTTCAAGCTCAAGAGGCTTGGAAGAGTTTTGGTATCCATGTCGAATGACTAAAACAAAGATAGATTTTAGAATAACGTATAACATTCATCCACTAAAAGAAAGACGGAGGTATGTCTATAACTTGAACATTTCGCTACTTTAAACTAGTAGTGTAAACCTAAATGTGAGGTAAGCGAGATACAACGTTTAAATACATTTTCGTACCTGCAGCTGTATCAAAATGTCTAACAAATACGTGTACGTCAATACAGACGCAGTCCTTATTATTATTTTTCACTTAAAACTCATATCCCGGTAAACTCCATTTATCGTATGTAACCCGTAAACGGACGCAAATCACGAATCATACTAAGTGTGAGATTGGAAACTTCACCGACAAGCAACCACATTACAGAAAACTTGGTTAGATGCTAGGGATATTAAAACCTAAGAGGTTATATATACAAAGATCAGCCAATCAGCTGATTCTAAAGCCAACGATACACTACACATTTTTCCTACTGGATTTCTTACTAGAAAGCCAATAAGGATACAGAATTTTGGATCATGTGACTTAAAACTTAATTCTAATTGGCTCTTGTAAGCAAACCAGTAGACAAAACCGTGTGCCGTTGACTTAAGTCCTAACATGAAGAATGTAACGATATAACTTCATCGTGAAATTTACCGTAAATAAAAAAAATTAACTGCAAATTTGTATATAAAATCTTATAGGTTTTGTGTTAATTGTGAAATCCTCAAAAAGCTTCTTTAAGCTTTCTTAAACTATCTTTATCACTCATTAAACAAGGAATGACGCGGTAGCGCTAATAGCGAGCTTCCCGAATTTCAAGACTGTCTTAAGTAATATCTTAAGATAAATTTAAAAAATGTATAAATGTTATTTATATTTAAATTAAAACAATAATAAAATATTTATTTATTAATGTAAATGTCTAAAGTAAATGTGTTGCTAGCTAGTACGGTTCTGTGATTGGTTTATAATTTCTGAACATCTTTTTTAAATAAAAGAACTGTCTTAAACATAAAAACTATGAATACCGACCTATCAAGTAACCGCTTAAGTGAAAATTTTACTTGAAGACAATCAGTAATCAGAAGTAACAATCTGAGCGTTTGAATTGCCGCTATAAAAAAGCACGACGCTTATTGGTCACTTCTGCGCATCCGCGGAATGGTTCACCTTGTATACTTCCATCATGATTAATACATCTTATCATGTGTACTACATTCAGTATCAGATGCTCCGTTGTACGGGGTTGATCGCAGTTCGGTGGTAGTTTGTAAACTGTCGGATGTGGATGCGTGTCAAGGAAATTCGAACCAAAGTACTGTCATCTGGAGCACAGACAACGAGGTTGGTTCGCTTATTTACGTCGCAAAAAAATGCTAACTGTTGAGAAGAACTACGTTTGACTTCTTTTTTCTTCTATCTTTCTCTTTCTCTCTCTCTCTCTCATTCTTGCTGCCTACTCCGACAATTACGGCGAATACTTCGGCTTTTTCGAATCAAAATGGATGAAAATATGCGATGTTTGCTTTGCGCGTTCCAACGGCTCGAATTCAATTCGCTCGCGCTCAATTTATATCCGCTGCGATAGATTCACAGTGACGATTAAATAAACTGCACGTCCGGCATGTTTATCGTGTATACGTATGCACTTGTTCTACGTCGCTACTTTGACGCACTTTGCTCGGATTTCCTGCCATCCCTTCCAGAATCGTGTCATCGATAAAGAAATAAAAATTCTATACGTCATCGGTGCAATTTGTCCTTGGAAAACTCTTGAACCGACATCTTGACCGACAGCTTTGGCAAACAAACACGAGAGTTCAAAGGTCCGCAAAAGTGGGCACGTCCTTTAAACGTTCCATGTTTCGTCATTCGGTCATTATGTTCGTCTGCTATCATTTCAATAGATACGCAATTAATTAGCGATAAAAATGCAATGCGGACCTTGATCGAAAATATTTTATTGCCTTCAGATGATTATTGCCAGCGTGACATCGATCTTCAATCCACTTAACGTGTTATTTATAGTATTATATTTTGGGTGACCCGGGGAAAACATCTTTCTAATATAAAATATTCGCTAACAAAAATTTAACGTTGAAATCAATAAACAATCTGTCGACCAATAAGTTTTATATTAATGAAGAATATCGCATTATCATTCTTATAATGATACGAAATAATTAACTGAAAGTCGCTCAGTCATTCAGTTGTTAGTGTTTTTACGTTAACTCTATTAGAGGTAGTCATTCAGTTGTTAGTGTTTTTACGTTTTATTTTTTAATAATGTGAGACGCAAGATTTCTCGCGGGATTCGAAAAACCTGATAAAAACTGAAATAAGATGATTATTAGCATACTCTACGTTAAACTTTAATGTAGAGTTACTTTTAGCGCTTAGTCCGAGAAACATTTCTTTAATAAAATAGAAAATATTAATAAAATTTCAAGTTTGACATAGAAATCTATGGAGGATATCGTTAGTTTTATATAATGATTTTATATAATGATACGAAATGATTAACTGAAAGTCGCTCAGTCATTCAGTTGTTAGTGTTTTTACGTTAACTCTATTAGAGGTATTTAAGTTTTTTTTTTTTTTTAATGTGTGACGCAAGATTTCTTGCAGGATTCGAAAAACCTGATAAAAACTGAAATAAGATGATTATTAGCATACTCTACGTTAAACTTTAATGTAGAGTTACTTTTAGCGCTTAGTCCGAGAAACATTTCTTTAATAAAATAGAAAATATTAATAAAATTTCAAGTTTGACATAGAAATCTATGGAGGATATCGTTAGTTTTATATAATGATTTTATATAATGATACGAAATGATTAACTGAAAGTCGCTCAGTCATTCAGTTGTTAGTGTTTTTACGTTAACTCTATTAGAGGTATTTAAGTTTTTTTTTTTTTTTAATGTGTGACGCAAGATTTCTTGCAGGATTCGAAAAACCTGATAAAAACTGAAATAAGATGATTATTAGCATACTCTACGTTAAACTTTAATGTAGAGTTACTTTTAGCGCTTAGTCCGAGAAACATTTCTTTAATAAAATAGGAAATATTAATAAAATTTCAAGTTCGACATAGAAATCTATGGAGGATATCGTTAGTTTTATATAATGATACGAAATGATTAACTGAAAGTCGCTCAGTCATTCAGTTGTTAGTGTTTTTACGTTAACTCTATTAGAGGTATTTAAGTTTTTTTTTTTTTTTAATGTGTGACGCAAGATTTCTTGCAGGATTCGAAAAACCTGATAAAAACTGAAATAAGATGATTATTAGCATACTCTACGTTAAACTTTAATGTAGAGTTACTTTTAGCGCTTAGTCCGAGAAACATTTCTTTAATAAAATAGGAAATATTAATAAAATTTCAAGTTCGACATAGAAATCTATGGAGGATATCGTTAGTTTTATATAATGTTTTTCCAATAAAGTTTTCTATTAATTTTCATATGGTATTAATTAATATAATATATTATTTAATATACATTATATAATTTTTATGTAATATTAATTAATATTGTATAAAAGTTGTATGTTAATGAAGATTCTCATTATTAAGCATCTTTGTAATGATGCAAGATGATTAATAAATCTAAATTTCTCGTTAATAAGCTTTCGGTCGCAGATCAATAATCGTGGCGCTCGTTAGCTTTGAAATGTTTGATGTTTGTTTGCAGTCCCCATGATATGACAGCTTTAAACGCGCTAATCTCGCACGCATCGTAATTCGTTTCCCACGTGCTCCAGCAGCGCAATCAATCCGTCCGTTTCATTTTGCTGTCCGTTTCGTATCTTCATTCGCAAACAGATTTTCAAGTGCTACGCCGATAACAGACGCGTTACATAATATTCTCGCATTTTCGCAGCGTCGCGTTTTATAGCGTTTTGCAATGAATCAAGGTCACTACGAAAATTGAGCTCGATTTTCGCTAACTTGCGGCTCTCATAATTCGAAAAAATATCTGTAAGCTGCAAAAATGGCAAAAAAATCCAAAATGTTTATCATGAATTTCTTTGGAGTATTGTTTTATCGTATATCGGTTATTACCATGTTTAGCGAGAAAAAAGATAAGTGTCGCGCTCGGAGCTACTTCAAACTCAATCTTTGCAAGTCCCGTTTTTCATCTTTGCGTCTTAAAATTTCAGATGCTCGCAGTCTTTCATCCTGAGATAGCGGAGAAACTGTAGCGTTCGAATGCAATTCTGTAGATATATTCCGATTCCAGTGGATCCTAAAAATACTCCAAGGTCTCGATTCCTGTTTACGAAGCAAATAATTTACTCAAATCTTCAAGATGTCGCTTTTCGACATTTCTTTGCGAAAGAAACTCATTTCTTTTCGAAGTTAAATATATAGCAATTTATCATGATGCGTAGAGTCGCATGATTATGCATAAATGTAGCTATTTGTTACTGTGTATTTTCTCGTGAGTACATGATGATTATTGTGCTGTTATTATGCATGGCAAGGATGCGTACACAACAGAAAGAGATAAGATTTTTAGCGATCGAAGAAGTTATGGAAACTTCCTCGGAAATTGGAAAAACCGTAATTGTTTACTTGATGACTTACCTCAAAAAAATATTGAATAAAAAGTAATGACTGTCTCTCGGCTATTGTTACATCGTCCTGCTTAATATCTAGAAACAGA
The DNA here is from genome assembly GCA_901521435.1 of Crematogaster levior. Lineage (NCBI taxonomy): Eukaryota > Metazoa > Arthropoda > Insecta > Hymenoptera > Formicidae > Crematogaster > Crematogaster levior. Next base: position 197,579 of record CABEGB010000635.1, read on the forward strand.
AAAAGATTAAAATCTTTTCCAATTTATATAAAGAAAATTTATACAACACGCAATATAAATTTTCTTTTATCGGTGGAAATTGATTGTTTTACAAGTGTAAGTTTTAACGTCTCGATAAAAATAAATACGACCAGGAAACGCAAAGTAAAAATGATAGTTTTCTACTTGTGTCAGTAACCTTCGTATATCTTATCTGTTTTTTCTTATCTTTTATTACAGAATTTTCTTATATCTCCGAAGAATAAAGATAATCTTTAAACCTCTTGTAGAATTTTAACAGGCAACCGATACTTTGGAGATATTTTTGGTCTACCGTATATAGTTGCGAAAAATGATTATCTAATTTGAATTGTAGGTACGTGTTTTGTAAACAGTAATATCTATATGTCAGTTGTTATGCAAGAATTATCACTTGACTTTTGCATTACGCATTTTATAAACTGGTTGATAGTGAGAAATTACAATACTTGTACAAAAAATGGCCACGATAATTCTTATCGTTGTGTCGAGTGACATTTCCTCTCCTAATCGTTACTTATCAAATTATTTTCCATTTTTATGTTTAAAACATTTTAACAAATGATAACGTTATAAAAAGCTCGTTCTGTTGGTTCTTTTTTATTGCCAGTTTTGCACAACTTCAAAATGTGAAATATAGAATACGAAAACATTTCAACGTTTCGTGTGAATGAATGTCATCGTCGCATACACACGTGATAGTTATTTCAAATTTATTTACGTTAGAGCTTTCTGTATTTGCAGAGAATGAGTCTTATATTATTTTGTACTTTGACCATATTGACGTCAGTACCTAAATTACCTAACTATATAACACACGATAATATTAAATTTAAGTTCCCAGTCTGCTTCTTGGCAGTCGTGTAATTTTTTTCTCTTCATTAGAACACACAGTTTGCTCATATTCTTTCTTCAAATTCTATTTTCTTTAGACATCTTACACATCAATATCTGTTTTCTAAATCATTCCGTTTTACATGATAAATTATCAAAATGATATTATAAGTCATATTAGAAATTCAAATGAATCAGACGGTAAGTCCGATAAGAAAATTAATCGTACAGATAACTCATAAGGAGTTTAAAAAGATAAAGATCTTTTATGAAATTAGGAATTTCCAATATGTTTAATTATTCATTTTTAAGCTTTTCTAGTGTATTAGTTTAAACATTCAGAGTATAAGATCACCAAAAATTTGTTTTTTTCTACTAAAGTTTAATAAAAATATATTTATAGTGTTATCTTGTGTCGACTACGTCAACGATACAAAAAAGGAGACGGCAATCTGTGATGAAAGTCTATCGGTAACGGAACAGCAAGGTGTGCCAGAAATGAGCGGGCACGCAACCCGTCCTGGAGAGGGTAGTCAAGCGGTTTTCGAACGTATTCAGGTGTCCGTACTGCCGATTGCTGGAAAACACGCTACGTCGACATCGCCTGCCACATCGGCCCCGCCAATGGAGAGGCAAGATGTAGACATTACAGTAAGAAAATATATTCGACTCACTTTCGTCAATATTCTAATGTATAAATATCAGTATGAGATACAACACAATTGTCACAAATTATCAGTGCGAAAATTTATTCTTATCAAAGACATTTTAATAGTATTTAAAGTAATAATAGTTGGTCGCTGATATAATATAATTATATTTGATAATTATACTCATTATCCATCTTTGAAATGCAATTAAAAATAATGTCACATATGTTCGTTATAGAGCAAACAGAAACAATGTACTGGAAAGGAGATTTCGAATACACAAAGAGTCTGGACGAGTTTGGTATCTGGCGCTATAGCGGGAGCCTTGGCGAAGACTACGATAGCGCCGTTAGACCGTACAAAGATTAATTTTCAAATTTCGAAGCAGCCCTACTCGGCCAGGGCAGCGATAGGATTCCTAACTACAGCGATGCGTACCGAAGGCCTCCTCAGCTTATGGCGTGGAAACAGCGCTACCATGGTCAGGATAGTACCATATTCGGCGGTGCAATTCACGGCGCATGAGCAGTGGAAGAGAATTCTGAATGTAAACGGCGCGGAAAGGTATCACATGAAAAATTCAGAAACACCTTTAGCAAACAAAATAATTACGATTTAAACGAGGACATTATATGTAGATTTCATATCTGTGTATGGATGTTTACAGAGAAAAGCCATGGGCAAGCTTCCTGGCCGGCGCACTCGCTGGTGTGACATCGCAGACTATGACTTATCCATTGGATTTGATGCGGGCGAGAATGGCGGTGACTCTAAAGGCCGAGTACAAGACTCTACGGCAGGCGTTCTGGCGAATGTACAAAGAAGAGGGAGTATTGGCGTATTACCGTGGCTTCACCGCTACGATTCTCGGGGCCATCCCATACGCTGGTTGCAGCTTCTTCACATACGACATGCTGAGAAACTTACTGAGCGGTGAGTAAATTCCGTCCACACGATGAATCCTCTCGATGCCCGTCGACGGTGGCGGTGCTTGTACTCACATACACATACATATACACATACACATACACATGCGAAAAAGAAAGACAATCGAGGGTTATACGAATGAGAGTGGCTGTTGTATATGATCGTAAAGCAGGGTACCGATGGGGCACGTCGGGGGCACCCTGTTTCCCCTGATATTGGGACGGTACTAACTTTAATAGCGACGCGAGACAAGCCCGACCGGCGGCGTATTTCGAAGTGCTGCGTGCTTCATGTTCGATGATGGCTACGTGTCGATGAACAGTGTACACGGTGACTATTCCGGGATTCTCGACCTCGCTCATTTGCGGCGGCATCGCTGGAATGGTCGGTCAGACAAGCAGCTACCCACTGGACATTGTGCGGCGGAGAATGCAGACGTCAGCGATCAAGGGCCAGCATTATCACACGATCACGTCGACTATCGTGAAAATTTATACGTAAGTATTTAACGCAATTATTCTATTATTTAAAGATATAATAGAGTATAACAACTGTTTAGTTATGAATAATTATGAAATTGATTTATAGACCGAGATAAAAAATTGATTTATAGACTGAGATAAAAAAGAAATGTCTCTTAAATTTAAAAAAATGCAAAGATATTTAAATATATGATATATTTGATAAAATTTATAGATATAAAAATCGGTACATTAATAATATATATTTTTTGCTATCTTCCAATAAATGCAATTTATATTATTTTTTTATGCAGAAATAGATTGATTGTCATTGTGTATGTTACAGGGAAGAAGGAATAATGGCTTTTTACAAAGGCTTAAGCATGAATTGGGTAAAAGGTCCTATTGCTGTTGGAATCAGCTTTGCTATACACGATACAATACGGGACACACTGAGGAAAGTTATTTGTCAAGACTAATGAAACAAACACAGTGGAAATTAGAGTTTACAGAATAATACTAATCAATAATTATAATTAATATTAATTAATAATTTATGTCAATTATAATTATTGCTTGGTTATTATTCAAATATATAATACTTATATGATTATTAATTATTATTCATATAATTATATAAGTAATAATTATTAATCATTATAATTTTATCATTTAACACAAATTATTTTTACGAATAAATATGTCAGTGTACATCTTAAAATTTCGCTTTTCGACAAAAAGAAAATGAAAACTCATGCACAAAGTGTCATCGACAGTAAGAAGATAAAATAATATTATACAATAGATACATTATTAACAATACAAAGAGAATAGATAGTTTGTTATTTTGTGAGGGCATTTTGCCAAAAGGAAGTCATTAGTACAAATTGTTAAATATTATGTACATATTGTTATTTCAAACATTACAGAGATCGTTGGAAAAGTTGGAGAGATGTAATATGTATGTGCATACCAAATTGTAATATGAGCATTGAGAATTGGATAATATGAAAGTATTTTCTAGCTTTCTTAATTATTTTTTGATAATTAAAGATACAATTCACATATAAATGAATTTTCTTACCTTGATTGTTTTACAAATTCAATGATAAAAGTGAACAAACTGGCGATATAATTTCGAAATTATATACATAATCGTGTATATGGCACTTTTTATTTTAAAGATCAAAATACTCAAAAGAATTGATAATTTTCTTAAGTCCGTGTAAAATATTGTACAGTTTATAAGATAAGTTGCGCCTGTAATTGAGATATCATATTGTCATATATATTTAATTTGATCATTATGCTTAATGTAATTGATTGGTCCATTTTGATGCTGCAATCACTAATTCACATCTCTCTTTTTTTTAATAGACTACAATCGATAGCGACAATAAAGTTTGAAATTTAAACATTGTAAAATGATTCAACATAACGTTATATTGTTATAAACCTATATTACAATTAATTATTAACAACAGCATTTATATTACAATTTATCAGTGTTAAAAAATTATTGTATATTTGTTTTATTTCAGTATCCTACATTTCAGTATCCTACGAATATTAAAAAATTTGGTATATACTTTTAAATATACTGTGCCACATTTTAAGTTGATAGTTGCAATGTAAAATTAATATAATAGGGGAAATAATAGAATCAATATATTAAAAATAAAAAGAGAATTAGTCACATTTTGTACTGGTCAAAAAGAGATATTTTTATGATGCAGAAATTTATTACCTTCTCTATACTTTGCAATACTTTTTTTGCTTAAACAGACTTATTAACAAATGCTCTCTTTGATAATTCATATTCATTTTCTAACAATCAATTTTTGAAAATTTTCAGAATTAATGTGAATTACAACACATTGCATTATATAAAAAATTTTATTTTTTAAAATTTTGTAGCTTGCTTGCGAACATTGTACTGGTTATATAATGTAAAGTCATTTAGTAAATATATAAATTTTATATGGTATACGCGGTTTCTTATTTCAGTCTATCTTTATTAATCTATATCTTTATCCCTATAATCTCTTATTAAAAATAGAAAAATTTTTATCTTTTCAGATTACGCAGTATAGTATAATCTAGATTGTAAAATTAATTATTTAATATACATATTTAATATACACAAGATATTTGAATACAATCTATGCATAAATTATGTAATTATTTTGAAGTAAATGACATTTGTCCGATTATACGATATAATTATTTATCTAAAGTAGACAAAGAGGATCATCAGAATGTCAATACATTGTATATTGGAAAAAAATATCGTGATATCGTATCGAGTTGAGAATGTTGTAAGAATCCGTCTAGGTACAAATCAGATTTATTTTCTGAAAATCAGAGATTTTATAAAACGTACAATTTGTTGAACCTAATGTGAGCCAACCACACTTTGTTATTTCCATGAAATGCATATAAATTAATACAGTCAGAATATTTACAATTACTCACAGCATGCATTTCTACTGTCGTTTGTTCTTCTATGTAATGCATGGAAATCCACGAGTTTTTTTCTTATATATTTCTCTTCACATATTTTTGTCACTGTACTGGCATTTTGTATAAATTTGCTGTTTACTTCGGCTTGGTCTCCTGATCGTTAACGAATCTTATATAAATTTCTCGCTCGTCACTACCGCCCGGCGGAATCTCGGCTTCGTTTAAATACGAAACACCTATCGCGAGAACGGAACCATCATGGCTAAAACTAAGCGCGGCCACACCAGCGTTATACCGGTGAAATTGACACAGTCGTTTCTTATTAAAACCATCCCAGATGTTCACATAACCATCCGAACCACCGGTAGCGAACGTGTTGTACGCAGAATGAAAACTAATAGCGTTCACTGGATAAATATGCTCGACATTATTTTCCTTTATTCTGTGGCATTTGAACGCGTACTTTTTCTTCTGGGCTTCCGGCATTGTATCGAGATACTCGACGGCGACTCGACCCTCTATACTACTTAATACATATCCCTAAATACAAAAAATAAAAAGATATAAAAAATATGAACATGTTCTCAACATGAACATCAGTTGAACAGAGAAATAAATCATATAAAATTTTATAAACACACCTGTTCGTTAGGGAAACCTTTGATGCAGCGAGTTTGATATTTTAGACTACTCTCTCGTCTCTGAAACATGCCCGCCATGTTTCTCAAATCCCAAATGCAAACTTTTCGTTTTGCTGTGCCCACTACGAATTTGTCGCCACAAACAGACAAAGCAAGGACCACATCAGGTTGCAAATAACTACCGACACAGGTAGGTGTTCGTGGATCCCACAGTTTTACTGCGGCATCCCAACCACCAGTTAATATTGCATTTACAGCTGCACAATACTCTATTTTTCTTATAGGTTTCTCATGTGTGCCCATTATCGATTCTACAAACATTTTCAATATATATTTGCGATAAAAATAAAAATAAAGCAAAATAATAAAATTAAAAAAGATAATAGTACCAGTATTGCTATTTATGTCATACATTTTCAAAGTATTTCCTAGACCACCGCTATATGCATGGACAGCATCCTGTAATTTTGTAATAAAGAAAATTATTAGAGAAAAAAGGTGAAAAACTTTTAAGCAATAAGCAACTCAATAATAGAGTGATTGCCTGATAAAAAGATTCAGATTTAATTCTGTCAGATTTAATTTCTGCCTAAGTAAAATATATTTGCGAAATTTTAAAAATTTCAATATTAACTGTAACAGAAATAAATACAAGTGAAACTGAAATAATGTATATAATGTGTATGATCTAAAGATGTACCTGTTTCCAGGTACACTTTTACAATTTGCTCAATTGTACAATTGAGCAAAACAAAAGGAATTAGCATTTTTTTATTTACCTGAAATGCGATGTCCAATACTGGTAAGTCATGATTGTACTTCAGCCTCATTGTGTTAGCGTGTATGTCATACAGTCTTACCGTACTGTCCCATGACGATACTAATAGGAACTGTGTGGAATTTGGTCCAAATTCGACCGCAGAAATTGCGTCGGTCGGTGGTGATTTTATCTTAAACTCAGTTCTGGATTCCATTCTGTTAAAAGTACAGTAATATTTACAAGTGAGTTAAAAACTCGTTGGGTATAATTTGACTAATTCTTGGGTAGAATCGCAGTTGCAATACGAGCGAAGAGAGAATATTTATTCAGTGACGAGCAACGGCCGACACAAACATGAATACTAATTGCGAAAATATAATAAATCTTTGTAAACATAATATAACCTATAATTCTGACGAGCGTGCATTCGATGAAAATTTCTCACATACTTACTTAATATAAAACAGCTGAGCAATACAGTTAAAAAGAGAATTTCCAAATCGTATATAATACAAAAGTTCGCAATTATTGGATACGTATAACCTTAGGTGTAATTAAAATAGAAAGTTTGAAACACCACGGTTATCGCGGTCGGGGCCCCTACCACGTTCTCTCCCTCCTACTTCGCACACATTTTTCTGCTGCCAATGTCAGATGATAGATAACTATGGAAAACAGCACGGCAACATAAATGATTAAAATCAAAGGTAAATGACATATTAATATCAAATTGATAAAAAAGCGTAGATTTGGATTTTTTAAATATATCATAAATATCAGATTGATTGACAGTTAAAATTTGAGACCAATCTTTTTTCGTTACACGCCAATTACTGCCATTGAAGAATAGTCTCTAGAAATATTGTAGATCCCTAAAGTCCCTATTTCTAGGGATTCTAGTAGCAACAGTGTCACAACGCCGAGCGCATGTACCGTATATGATGTACGGGAGAAATTTGGATTCTTCTTGCAGTCGCATCCAACGCAGTTCAACATTTTGACGAAATGGCGGAAAAATCACGTCGTGTGGCGCAAACGGAAGATTTGTCGAACGTCGAGTTTGAGACCAGCGAAGATGTCGAGGTTATTCCTACCTTCGACAACATGGGTCTCCGCGACGAGTTGTTGCGGGGAATCTATGCGTATGGTACGTCGTTCGTCGCTCTTCGTCTGGAGCTAACCTCAATTTTTGTGCGGCTTATATTTTTAGGTTGAATCGTCGTAGACTCGATTTACAGAGATAATGTACATTATTTCGCATATATGATCGACGCAACGCGTATTTCCTTTCCGTAAAGATATTGATTATGACAATCTTTCGTCGCAGTCGTTAGCAGCTCCAACTTATGTTTATACATTTATACCTAGATTGGATTGTCTTATTTCCATGTTTTCCTTAATTTCGTTAGTACGATGTTAGGAAACTTATAATAATGTAATCCCTAACAGAGTCAATCTGAATATTTTTTAATATGTGAGAAGTGAGATTTTATTTCTATTTTTATAGGTTTTGAAAAACCATCAGCCATACAGCAACGATCTATTAAACCTATCATGAAAGGCAGAGATGTGATAGCTCAAGCACAGTCTGGTACAGGAAAAACTGCTACCTTCTCGATTGCGATATTACAATCGCTAGACACACAAGTACGAGAGACTCAAGTTTTGGTTTTGTCTCCGACTCGGGAACTTGCCACTCAAATTCAGAAGGTCATTCTGGCATTGGGAGATTTCATGAATGTACAATGTCATGCTTGCATTGGTGGTACAAATCTTGGAGAAGATATTAGAAAGCTTGATTATGGTCAGCATGTTGTATCTGGCACACCTGGTAGAGTATTTGGTAGGTATTACAATTTTTATACATATATATGATATAAGAAAGATTTATTAACACTGACATTTGTGAAAAAATTGTGAATTTAGATATGATTAAGAGGCGAGTACTCAGGACTAGAGCTATTAAAATGCTGGTATTAGACGAATCTGACGAAATGCTGAACAAAGGTTTCAAGGAACAAATTTATGATGTGTATAGATATCTACCACCAGCGACGCAAGTTGTTTTAGTTTCGGCCACTTTACCTCATGAGATTCTCGAGATGACTAGTAAATTTATGACAGATCCTATTCGTATTCTCGTCAAACGGTAAATAATTTATCTTCAATTGTCGTTGCTAAACATAATACACATATTACTCTAATTATTTCTAATTCTAGTGATGAATTGACATTGGAAGGAATCAAGCAATTCTTCGTCGCTGTAGAACGAGAAGAATGGAAATTTGACACACTCTGTGACTTATATGACACATTAACAATAACACAAGCCGTTATCTTTTGTAATACTAAACGTAAAGTAGACTGGTTGACGGAAAAAATGCGAGAAGCCAATTTTACAGTATGTTCTATGCATGGAGATATGCCACAGAAAGAACGAGACAACATAATGAAAGAGTTTCGATCTGGTCAGAGGTATAAGATTAAATTCCAAAGATAAAATACAATATTTTAATAGAACCTATTTAAAAAAAAAAAAATTATCAATACGTTTTCTTTTCCACAGTCGCGTGTTAATCACAACGGATGTATGGGCGAGAGGAATCGACGTTCAGCAGGTGTCGCTCGTAATTAATTACGATTTGCCTAACAATCGTGAATTGTATATTCATAGAATAGGACGATCGGGACGTTTCGGCCGTAAGGGTGTGTCGATAAACTTTGTGAAAACTGATGATATAAGAATTCTGCGAGATATCGAGCAATATTATTCCACGCAAATAGACGAAATGCCAATGAACGTGGCTGATCTAATATAAAGTGCTAGATTTATGCATAAATATTTCACGTACAAAGATTTCTTTAACTTTGATTATTTGTTAATATGCAGAAAACGGTATAATAATATTAATAATATCACATGTCAACACTTCTCAAAACCAGCTTTCTTGAAAACCCTTTGACGTCGTATTATGCTTAAGTTATTTTTAGCATATAATTTATGTACTATTCTTATTAGAATAATATAATAAACAAAAAAGTATTCCATCTTTTATGTATAAGTGATCAAACTATTTGAATGTAATATGTAAAAAAACTGGAATAATTATACTCGTTTCTACATCTAGGATACATCATTCATAATGCAAATTTTTTTTTTTATGAGAATGAAATAAATTTCTTCTTTTGAATATGGATTACGAAGATATTACTCGTGTACTAAGAGAAACAATGAGTAGATTTTGTTAATAAAGTATTTTATGTCTTTAATTAATAATTTTTACTTTACACAAATAAGTTTAATAAAAATTAGAGCGATATTACATACACAAGATGTACATGTACATTCTATATGTACGTATGTACGTACAAATAATCAATAACTACTGTAGCTGCTCCACACTTCAGATGGCAGCGCGGTGTAGCACAGTAACATGCGTTGAACCCGAAATGAAGCCAAAATAGAGAAATTAGAAGCCTTTTGACAATGTGCAACTCTACAGATGCAAGTGAACATAGTTTATCGCGTTGAAAATGTGGGCAAAATATCTAAGATGTAATACTGAACTAGTAATAAGAATAATCGTTTTTCGTGATAATAATAGAAGTGTGTTACGAACATGCAGCTTTAAATAATATATATATTGATTACAATATTTTAAGTCAAAAAGGTAAATAATATTAACGATGAATATAAATGAATAAACTAACAACTATAGGTCCTTCAATATGTACGTGTAATTTTAATTTATTTTTTACTGTATTATATAGGTTTTATAATTCATTAATAAAAGTTGAAAAAGAAATTAAAAGAAATGGAGCAACAAAATGATTGTTCGATTCAGAGAGGACAACCATTGCGCCGTTATCCAAATGACTACAAAACGGAAGGACACTCGTCCACCTGTATGTGTTTATAAATTGTGTTTCTAAATTATTCTATAAGAAATTGATATTTTTCAATATTTATCCTTTTTCTTTTCCTTTGTTTACAGTAAATAAAACAATGACGAATCAGCCGCAGTATTCGAATACAGGAAGACCTACTGTACGCATAGCCGTTTACTTAATGACGGGAGTGTTCTTAACAATGGAAGTTGAACAAAACGCGAATGCCCAACAGATTTTCACGATAGTGCAGTCAGAAGCGGAGTTGGGTCTATCAAGATTCTCTTTGGCAACCACTACATCAATTTTTGCACTGTGGATGTGTTCTTCGCAGCTAGAAGTTCAATTACGTCCAACACACAAGCCTGTGGAATTAGCTGCGAAATGGAATTATCTTGTAAACAAATATAGCTCTTATATAGAAAATCCTGATGACGAGGAACCTTTGCTATATTTTCGTAGAAATATATTTCTTTCTAAGTCGGAGGAAGAACAGATCAAGGATACCAAAGTCCTTGAACTTCTCTATGCAGAAGCCAAGTACAATGTTCTGCAAGGTACGGAATAAAGAAATAAAAAAAAATCATTTTTATAAAAGTAATAATTTTTTTATAATATGAATTTACCTTCTTGTCCAGGACGGTACGCGTGTGATGGTCCTGCACGTTACGCTAGTTTAGGAGCATTACAGGCTCGAATTGAACTTGGGCCTTATAACGCACAAACCCATACCTTAGCGTTTTTCCATAGATATCGTGGCCGATTTTTACCGCATCATTACGCTTCTCCCAGTCTTCTATTAGGATTGGGACTTGGATTGGGACTAGTGGGTGGCAAGGGAGCACCCGAGGCGCACCTTCTGGAGCAATACAAGCGAATACCCAGTCACAATGGTAGCGCTAACGCAAATCCCAAGAAATTGATCAGAAAGTATCTCGAGTTCTGTTGGAACTTACCGTGTTACGGCGCGGCATTCTTTCAAGGGCAAATCGAGCGACCCGTCAGAGGACTCGCATCCTGGATCACTAATCGCGATATGCAAGTCCTCATTGCGATTAATACATCGGGAGTGTACATAGTCGACGACATGCAGTGCGTAAGTGTGGTGTTCATCAAGCTGAAATTCTCTTTAAAATGTGATAAATTTCAAACAACCTTAATTTATAAGATATTTATAGAATATATATTTATAGAGTATATAGCATAGTAACATTTGAAATATATTTATGTAGAGCTTGCTATTAGGGCTAAAATATTCGGAATTAAGCTGGGAAATGGCGAAACCATCGGATGAGAATAATCCGGATTGTCTACCTTGTTTATTCCTGCAATTTCCGGTACGGGAGAACGGAACGCGTGTCTACAAGATTTTGCAAGTATTCTCAAGACAAGTAAATAAATTATTTTGAAAATGATATGTAATAATACACATATTATTGATAATATGATTAATATAATATACGTAATTTTATAAAAACGAAATATCATACATTAGAGATCACTTTCAGGCACCAATGATGGATACTTTGATATCCGGCTTTGCGGAAGACTATCGCCGCCAATTCATTAACAGCGATAGCAACAATGATCAGTTGGATCATTCATTAGTTTTCCCCAGTGGAAGCTTCACAAATAAACTTAGTAAATTCACGCTGGCTACTTTTGATGATGAAGGTAATGAAACAATATTAGACAAGATCGTCATATGTCGATTTATTTATTTTTTAAATTATTTTAGGTCGATGCATTGGTCAAATGGGTTCGTGGTCCTTTCGATAAATATATTGTGATTGTACATTTTGTGATGCCAATATATTCCCTGATGATACAAAATGAGAATAATTTTTTGAAATATATTTAGAAATTCCTTTTACGCGCGAACTAATACATATATACATACATTTTAAAGTATGATTTTTCAATATTTCTGAAGTACTTGGAGATGCGGATTTTGCCGTAAACGATCTACCAATATTCTGTATCTCTGCGGCACCACATCTCTGTGTCGATTGAGGTATGTTTCCAACACATGTACATTGAAACTTATCTCGTTTATCTTGGCAAGTATCTGTTCTTCCTCCGTTTTCGATAAATCGACAGACTGCATATAAATATTATTTATAATAATTATATGAAAATACATTGATATTATGTAGAAAAGAGCACTTGGTGTGAACCAATGTACGGAACAAAACTTCTGACAAACCTGCGTTAGAAGGGTTTGCATCTTCTCTAGTTCTACAGCTTGTTTTTCGATCATACGTAAAATACGATTTGCTTTATCAATGGACACCTGTTTAAAGTCGCTCAAACAGTCGTCGCGTAGTATATATGCTTCCGTTTTACTGATAGACACCGGATTGCCTATTCGCGCAAGATACGGTCCCAATTCGTTGATTCCTTGCATAATTTCGCGTTTATTTAGTTGCGTTTTTGTTTTCTGAAAGTAAATTGTACGGTTGATTAATGAAAAAAATTTCAATTAGATCATAGTAAATACCGTATCTAATTCGGCTGTTGTTTCGGCTGTTCGATTTCTGTCGAATAATGAAATTATGGACTGCGAATGTAAATTTTCATCGGCTCTTCTTTGCAGGAACACTACGATATCGGCTTCGGCATCTCTGATGTGGAGTATACAGTGGTCTTCGTCGTTCAAATGTTTATCGAGCGCATAAAAAAGATCAAGATTTTTCTCCGGCGGTGCAATCGAATCTGGCTGAAATAAAGATTTCAGATTACATCATCATTCTCTTTTGACCAATATTTTTATAGTATAACAAATATCTACGTTATATCCGTGGGTCATCGTAGGATCGAAAACTAAACGATCTCCCCTATCTGCCATTGACGGTTTTATAAATGTACGAGTAGCTCGGGTACTCCGATCTCGATCGTAATGAAATTTAATGCAGATTTCGTTTTCGATCATCGAAAATTCGCGGATAGCCACATCCTTAGAAGCTGGAATTTTCTTATTCCTATAATACTTCTCAATGATTTTCTGTGAAACGCAAAAAGAGTTAATTGTATTAATTTAATATTTAATCGATTTTTATGAAAAACATTACCGAAATGCGAGAATGAATATCATTCACCGCCATATTGTCCTGGTTTATCAAAAATTCGGCGTGTCTGTTAAAATAATACAAGTCTTATTAATAATAATCATTAATAAGAATAATATTACGTATTTATAGTGTATAATAATACAATATTACGTATTTATCATATTTTCATATGAGAAAGATATACATGTAGAAAAGAATGTATAAAATAAAAGATCTGATCTCAAATAGCATAAGTGACCGTTATGAACTCAAAAAAGGATTCACTTTTTAAAATTCTTTATGAATTAGTGTAATCTGTTCTAAATGAACTAAAAATGAATTTCTTTTATTGCGAATTCTTATAATGTATAAAAAAATTTCTTTTGTATCCGAAAAAGAGATCAAAATTAATGACATAAAAGTGAATTCTCTTTGAACTTTTAATCTAATGAATGTTTTTAGAATAGAAATAGGATGGAAAAAGAATTTATTTCTCTTTTTTCATAATTCAGGAAAGAATTCTTTTTGGATTTTCTTAGATTCTGTGCTATCTATAATTTTTTTCTCGATACGTTGAAATCTTTTGAGAAAACAATCAAAATTAGATGCGAAACATTGGTTTACCTGTAATACAGAAGATCCTCGCGATCCACGTAATGTTGAGTCAAATAAAGTGGACCCATCTCGATGCACGACAGTCCATCAAACCGCGCATTATCGTAAAAATCTATCGTTCTTTCACCGTCTATCGAGTCGCTTTTGGATGCGAGATAACGATGTGCTGAAAAATATTTTTTATCATTAATAACGATACTCGGAGCTCGTGTTTTAATATTTCTTATTCAGAATTGTACCTTTGCAATGGTCCGATCGACCTTTTTCAAAGAAATCCGTAACTGTATCTGTAATGAAGTCTTTCTTGGATTCTGTTAAATAGTCACCTCTGTTCGAATACTTCTCGTAACTTTGAACAGGAGTAGTATACTCGTAATCTTCGTAAACAGTTACTCTCTGAGTTAAATTATCAGGTCGAATGTATGGCGCGTATAATTCTACCTTGGCCTTTTTGTAATGTATCGTTTTATTACCCTGCGGATATCTTCTTTCAAAATCTAAAAAAAAAAAAAAATATATATATATATTGGATAGATAAATATAACAGATCATTCTAGACTTATTACTATCACATTTATTGATTTTAATTTCATTCTTTCAGGGATTCTTTTAAAAATGGAAAAAGATATATACATATTATTTTAACAATATTACAATAAATTTTATTTTTCAAATATACACTGGATTTAATAAGTTTTTTTTTAATATAACGATTAATAAAACTTTTATTAAGAAAGAAAAAAAGGTCTAACAATATTATTAGATATGTATAGAGAGTAGAGTAAATTTAAATATTAAGATGAATATTAAAAAGATGTTTGTTCCAATAGGTACTTCACTTAATCACTTGAAATATTAATCTATAAATTGTATAAAAACTTAGAGCGATAATCGAGACGGGAAAATGCATAGAAGTTATTAGTGTTTTAACACGATATTTCTTAGGCAGTAATTATTTCCTTAATAACACTAACGTTTCAACATATTTTTCTTTTGAATTTTTCACGCGAGTTTAAATGTTACGTTTACTACTAGACAAGATGTGCTATTGGATGGCTCTAAAAGCGAGAGCCAATTACATTCAATTGCTATTTAGGTGCTAGTGAATGACAATAATATTGGATGGACTACTGAGAACGTAAGTAATCGGCTGAGAAAAATCATAATCAAATATTATATATGATATATATTCATTATACATTCGAAACATATTGCATGTTTCGAACATATAAACAATATGAATTTTGAATCGATCGTGCATTATCGAATAATCGATCGCGTTTCGGTGAACTGTTAAAACGACTCGCGTAGTATAGTATCGCGCGCCAAAACATCGGAGTGAAGTTATCATCGTTTTCAATCTTTCCGTAATGGAAATTTTCGGATTCGCGAGACGGGATGTCGACCTCGAGTCGAGCGGCGTTGCGACGCATTTAATTAGTAAGTACAGTCGCAGTTAACTCAGTTCTCTAATTTGTCAATCTCGTGATATAGATTCGATGTTTAACATCGTTAATTTCTCGAAACGCACGTATTTCGCGAGACTCGCGCGATCGGAAGGATCCGCCGCAAGAACAGTCAGTAACGACCGCGCTGTCAGATATTACGTGTATCATCTTGTGGATATTTATCTTCCACTTTAGATTGCGATATTCATTAATCACGTAGTAGGATGTAACAATATTAAACGCGATGTATATTACGCGTAAGTTATTTATAATAGGCGCGGAAAACGGAGTGAAAGTGCAGTAGGTGTAATTTCAATGCGTAGTTACTCCCGTTGCGTGAAGTTAGTCGCGCGTTTTACGAATTCTGTCCACCATCTTGCAATTAATCTCGTCCGTTACGCTAACGCTCGCACTTGTCGCGTCGCGAAGTAATTATCGTCGGGAGGGTGATAAGTGTCGCGCGATTTGTCTTGGCGATTGATCCACGGATGATCGTCATTAGCCTTCACAAGTGGAGCTTACAATTAGATGCGATTGGAATGGAGAAGCAGCGATTAATCGAGCGACTGGTTTCGTGAGTGTCTTTTGTCATTCTTCCGTCTCACGGAATGATAGCCGCACGTCGCGTGTGATCGAGAGTGCTGTGGAAAATATCGACTTTGTGTTCGTGTGATTAGCACACAAGTGATTAGTGATGTGAGAATCGTGTGTGAGTGCCAAGGACCATGGCGAGATCTGAGAGGAGGAAGCGGCCCGGGGGGCATCAGGCGCGGGCGGAACAACCATGGGTAAATTATTTATTGTTGATTCACTTGTTACTTGTAAAATATTCATTGTTTGTCACCGAGACGTGACAGTTATGGTGATATTAAATATCTGACAATTTCGAGACATTAAAAATATTTAATGTGAAATATTTGTAATATATTTGCATACTTATATTTCTATATATTTATATATAACAATTTTAAAACTTGTCCTTAGATTATTTGTAAAAAAAATTAGCTTTCTACACTTCATAATAGTTTATAGTCTAAAGGATTCTTGAAAGTATCTATTTAAAAAATATTAAGGATTTTAGCATTTTTCCCAACAATTATTTTTTGAAATATTAGATATTTTGAGCATTGTTTTAATTTCGTTGTATGTGTTTTGCAGATTAATGCAGTTTCAGCTCCGCTGTTGCGCATCAGTGTTGGTGAGTCTTGAGTACCTTTATATATGTGACATGAAGAGCATCTAAATGTAAAATTCACATTCTCTACTTTTTGCTAAAAATGAGTTTTTTTATGTATTCTTGCAGTTATATATCAAAAATTCATTTTTACTAAAAAGTGGTGTATTCTTATTCTTTGTTAAATGAAGACAAGAGATATGAGAAACTCATTTTTACTCAAAAATGGAAAGTGTGAGTTTTATTTAGAACCTTCATTAGATATAAGAATATTATATTAATACTTCATACAGAAGCTGATCAACTTTACTTTTTATAAATTGCTCAATTTTAATATAGAAGCATGATGTGATTTACCATATGATAGTTTATAACTTCATTAACTTTCTCTGCTTTTTATTTGACAGAGTTGATCAATTTCTCCTTTTATGCGGAATCTTATCGAGAAGGAAATCAATTTGAAAAATATTTATATATACCTGAACTGTGAATTTGGATTTCATTCACATATGAGGCTGGCATGTCTAAATGCTTGTCTTGTTTCACGCCTACGTCTTCCTCGATTTCGTCTGTGTCTTTTCGCGCGACTCGCGGTTCACCAGGAAGCAAATGTTCCCAGAACTCGATTTTACTCAAGTCCCAGTTAATCTCCGCACAGCCCTTCTCGCGAGGCTGCATATTTACCCAATAATTCTGGTCATTCCAAATACTCTCGACTCCCAGATATAATAAATTGGTTTCCTCATCGACCGGGTTATAAGACATTCCGGAAGAAGGCTCAAAAAAAATCGGTTCGGTGATTTCCTGATTTCTCATACCTTTATCTTCCGGCAAGATAACCACCCATGCGTGTATTCGATGACCGAAATACTTATCTGGCCGTGGACGTTCAAATTCCTAGAATTGAAACAATGATTGTAATGCGAATTGATATTAAATTGTAATTAAAAAATTTTCATCTAATTGTAATTAATTGCAAACATAATCAATAGTAAGCTTTATGAAGGAAGAAATTTTTAAAAAGTAGATTTTTTTTGAATTTTTATATACAAAAATCTTTAAAAGAAAAAGAGTTTAATCTTAATTTATTTCTAGTACAAAAAAGAACCTCTTAGTTCCTGATTATGTATTGAATAACAAGTTGTATTAAATTATATATTGAAGAATAAGATAATTGATTTATATATTGTGTGGGTAAGAGATATTTATTAAATCCATTAAGCAAAAACATTTTTTATATAACATATGAAAGATAATTCTTTTATACACGTACAGCGATCATCCTTTGTCGTTCTTCTTCTTGTCGTTGTAACTCCTCCTCTATCTTTGCTCTCTCCCGATCCTTCAACTCTAAAAAGAATTGACTCCTGAAATCAGGCGGTGCCTTTAATTGATATCTGTCGATTTTGGACTTGTTGATCAGTGGTGGTGCTTGTTCTCTCTTCGGCAAATACGGGCAAGTTCTTCTGGTCATGTCGCATAGTACTTGCTCTTGCGATGCATATCCGCTCACCACAAACGCGTTATAACTTTGTCCCAGCAATAAACTTGTTAAAAGCGTCGCACATTCGAAGCTGTTGCCCTTTTGAAATTTTAACACCCACGTCGGCGAGCGCAAATGTTCCGGCTGAAAGAAGGGCCGCGTTATTTATATTTATGTGTAAATAATAATATCATGTATATAAATTGAGAGTGGTAAGCCGTTAGCTGTCGCCCTCTTGCGGCAAGTACTACAGTTAAAACGCAAATCGTAATTCAAACAACTGTATCCCCCGAGGATAACTTCAGAAATGTATAACTAAAATTGGTATAATAGAAAACTGTAAAATTATTATCGCGTTTGTTGCACCTAAAGAAATATTTTTTACCGACGAAGGGTCGCGTGAGCGTACCCGCCTTGTGCCTCGTGTCAGTCCACAGAGAGAAGTAATAATAATAATAATACCAAAGAGTAAATACGTGAACACATTCAGTAATCGTCGACGTGAGCGGTAGGGCTATGAAACGGAGCGAGATAGAATGTATACAAGCAAACGTGGGGAGCACGTGGCATGGCGTGCGTATCGTCCTCGGTCCATGACCTACGCCACTGTATTATAATCTACGAGTAGAATTTATTGCACCGTACAACGTGAACGCCGCACTCTCGTTCTCTCTTCGTACTTTGTAGGGCGATAGAGAGGGAAAGAGGTGGGGAAAAGCGAGAGAGTAATAGAAACAGACGAGGAGGAAAAATACGTTGCGAACGTTGCGCGTCACAACGCGTGTCCCAGTGATCGCGTTTAAACAGTTTCCTCCCGCCGCCCACTTTCCTTCCACCCTCCTGCTCTCGATATCCCGTCGTCGCTTATTCCTCTTTCTCCCTATCTATTTATCTATCTGTCTCTCTTGGCTCTTTAACTTTTTATCTCCGACAAATTGCTGAAGAACAATCTCGCAGGAAAATTCGTGGAATAGAGGCATCGAATGTTTCTCGCGTCATCTTTCACTCCTCGCGGATCTCGTCTTGGAACGCTATATGGGAAGGACTCTTTTTTGCAGACGCGTAGTAGAGAAGCCTGGACGACAACGACGGCGACGACGACGGTGACGACGAGGGTAGAGAGATGGTCAGTGGGTGGCGGCGACGGCAACGGTGATATCCCTCGACCCTTTCGCCCACTTCCGCCCCCTCTGACCACCCGACCCAACCCATACCGAAGCAACCTACCTCCCTTCCGCCTCCTCCCCTTCGCGCCTCCCCTCATCGCCGCCGTTGCCCTCGGCCATCTCTCTCCGCGCCTCGCCTCACCACGCTTCGCCTCGCCGCGCCGCGTCGTCATTCCGTCCTCCCCTGCCCTCCGTATCTCCCCGTCACCCGAGCCGCGCCGCGCCGCGCCGCGCCACGCCGCTACGGCCCCGCGCGTCACCCTCATTCCGCGCGACCCCTTCGACCGGCATCCACGTGGGACGCAAGACGAGGGTGTGAGGTAGCAGACAACGCGGAGATACCACCGCGCCGCGGCAGCTGGCACAGTGTTTCTCAACCACGAACTTATGCGAAACCCTGCGCTCGCGTATTAATTCGCTCGCAGCGATAATTTACAACTCTCGGACTGAAGCTGGATGCACGCTCGCGCATACGAACGGACGTATTACGAAATATATCCCAAGCTCGCAGCGAGATGATAAATAGACCACGCGGGGATTTAAACAGCCACTTGGGTGAAAATTACGAGCGCGCCGGTTTTGAGATTTTCTATTTTTCTTCTTACTTCTCTTTGCTTCTTTATGTTCAGTTAATCGTCGTTCTTCATCGTCGGAATTTCAACCGTAAAATGATCGTATTGTCGAAATGTCACATCGACGATTTTACCGAAATTATAATCATTTTTTCCGCACATCTCCTCGCCAACGCGTTGACCCATTTCACCGTGTTCGTGATTTTTAACTCGACCCGGGCGACGCGAAACCGCGCGTGGCAAAATGGCGCGCAGTAACGAAAGCGCGAGGTTGTTAAGCGCGACGAAATCGTGCTTTAAAGCGGATAGATTCGAATAGAAACACGAGACACGCGCTCGTCGCGGTGAATCGTAAAAGATGGACGTACACGCCGTCGCCATCCGTTGTCTAAATATATCGCTCTCTCTCATCAACGTATCTCGTTGCCGACATCATGCGTCGCGCGTATGTTCGCGATTCGTGCCCGCGACGGAAAAAGAAAAAAGAAGAGAGAGAGAGAGAGCCTTCTCTTGCGGATCGTGGATCTCCGGATTTATACACGGTACAACGTCGTTACACGAGCGTCGCGCTCACAGGGAACGAGCGAACCGGGCGATGATCAAAGTAGGACGCTCGAAAGCACGGATCGAAGCGCTGATTAGTCGAGGCTTCGAGCGAGGTGCTGCGAGATAGCGCTTTTCGGAGCGCCTCGATGTCGTGCCGGCAGTGCCGCGCGGCGTATCGAGGACGTTATCCGTGGACCCGAGCGTCTGTGTGCGTGCGTGTACATGTGTCCCACGTGCGCGCGCGCAAACTTTCATATACACGTCCGTGTGCTTGTGTACGAGCTCGCGAGGGAAGATGGAACGGCGGAGCGAGCGACCGAGGGAGAAGCGCGGTCGCTGACGAAGGGGAGGAGAACTCGCTCTCGCGAGTACGAGAGGGCGACAGGGAAAGAGAGAGAGAGAGAGAGAGAGAGAGAGAACATCAACCGATGCGAGGGGCAGAGAGAGGGACGGGACGAGGGCCTAAATCAGGGGCGATCGCGCTGAGCGACGTCGCTATCTCTGAATATGCGAACCACTATTTGGCGTCCGCGGTGCGCACGTACCTAGAGAGAGAGAGATAGAAAGAGAAGGAGGGAGAGAGAGGATACCCCGTATTACTAGATACTAGATAGTACCTAGCCTCTGCCCGTAGCCTATGTACTACCTCGCTCGTCCCCGTAGAGACGCGCGTGTAAGTGCGCGAGGTGGAAAACGCCTTGCACATACACACATACACACACACACACACACACACACACACACACACACACACACACATATATATATATATACGTCTATGTACGCGCATTGCATGTGCATGTGTGCTTACACCTACGCGGTTACATGCCCTGCGAACCGTGCACACGAGAGCCAACGGCGAGAGCATCGAACATGCTGGCATCCCTTCGCTCTGTGTGTACGCGGTGTGCGGAAAACTGCGGAATAAAGTCGAACCTTCTCGCGATCGCGGAAGACGGCAACGGGTTCGACGACTATCGTCGTCGTTTTCGTCGTTGCCGTCGTCGTCGTCGTTGTCGTCGTCGTCTTCGTCGTCGTTGAGACGCGCGGTTTTATCGCGCGGCATCATTACGTGCGCGTCGTACTAACTCGAGAGGACGTACTATACGAAGGGGACGTTCGTTAAAGGGGAATATCGAAAAATGAGGGCCGCCACTACGTCGAAGACGCACGAGCGGGTTCATCGAAGCCCTGGAGATTATTTGGCTTCGCGTCCATTCCTCGGCGCTACTTCTACGTTCTCTTTTTTAGAATTCGTACCTTTGAAAACGAGATACACGTTGAAGGAACGCTCATTAAGGTAGAATATTGAAAAATAAGCGCTCTTGAAGGACCATTAGACTACCCATCTGTCTTTGAAACGTTGCCGTTCATATATTTTCGAGATACGTGATATTTTGAAGATATTTCTACGTACAGACATTAAAAGGAGATGAGATTGAAAAAAATGCATGCTATTTCGAGATCGGGTGCATCCAACGCAATTGCGATCTCAATATAGAAGGCATCGTAGATCTCGTCTAGAGACGACGTGAAACTGGTTTACGATATTTTCTCGATAATCGCCGGCGGTCTCGCGTCGTTAATCAAGATTTCCACCTAATTTGAACTTCGTAAGCGCGTTCGCGCGGTGACTTCTTCTGTCCCTTGTCGCGCGAGCCGCCGCGCCGGTCGACGACGAAGGCATTAAACGCGTCTATTTTTGCACGCCGCGCTCGCGACAAAGCGTGGCGAAGCGAGGCCGAGCCTCAGCTCTTTCGCATGTCGGCGTCGAGCGTCCGCGGCGCGCGAACAACGCAGTGACGTCAGTATTTACGGGCGATGACGCGCCGCGGCTCTCGGAAAGGATGCGTGGGCGAAAGGGTGCCATCGGCAGAAATGTTATATATTCGACGGTATTTAACGCGGCCGGCGTTAAACGTTACCATGCACGTCATAATTGCTCCCGGTATGCGCTTCCACCCCTCGCACCACTACCGCCACAGCCACCACCGATGTCGCCGCCGCCGTCGCGTGGGCGGCCGCCCGACGAGTTTGAAACTTTGTCGTGCAACTGAACGGATTATAACGCGTTGATTGTGCGCGGGACGAGCGCGGGAAGAGAGCTCAAAACTTTATAAACACGTCCGCACGGGTTTCTGCGGCGAGAGCGCAAGAAGTTGCCAGGTTACCATAGAAGTTGTCTAGAAGATCGACTGTTGAATCGAGGTTTTCTTAAATCCGCATAAACTAAAATGATAAATAAACAAATATGAGAGATGATCGCCGAATTGTAATGCTTCGAAATTACCGGATACTGACTTCCGACGATTCGTCCTCGCGCATCGAACATAAATTGACGTACTTATTAACGATTGTGCCAGATATTCGCCACCTTGGAAAAGAAAAAAATTGTCGTGTTACAGCATCGAAGAGACCTCGAAAATTCGATCGCCTGCCGACGGGTACCAGCCGCCGATCGTTTAGCGGTGTAACCGTATGTACACGCGGCGCGATCGGGGCTCACTGTACTCTCTAACGAGCGGTACACGTGTTCTGACGTCTACGCTATAAAATACATACGGGCACGCGCTTACGGGACTCGTGTATGTGCATCACTACCATCATACGAGACACGCGAGCGAGTGAGTGCGGCCGGCCGGCCGGCCGGCCGGCTCGTTGGAAGCTCTAGAGCCGGTTTTCAATGAGCGAGCGGGCCGGAAGAAGAGGGAGAAACAGCATAATACAGAGAGAAAGAGAACGCGGAAGGGGATGGAAGAGTAGGAGGAAGAGGAGGAAGCGAGGGTAGGTGAGGGCGGACGTGCGGGAGGACAAGGACGAGAGAAAGAGAGAGAGAGAGAGAGAGAGAGGAACATAAACCCTTATCGAAATCGTGATTCACCCCACATTCTCCGGAGACCCCCTAACCTATTAACATCCATATCACAATAACAGATACACGTGTACGCCGCCGCTGTATTCCCACATCGTCTCTCGTCTTCGTTTCGCTCTCTCCGTCCGCTTTCGCGTCGCTCGCATTTATAATTGCTTGCGGCGCGGCGTATCGCGAAAAAAAACGAGGATGAGATAAAGAGCGAAAGAGACAAAGGGAAATGAAAAGAGAGGGACAGTAAAGTGGCCATTATGTGCCGCGGGATTTCGGGATTAAAATGAAATTTCGATCGCGCGCTTTCGTCTGTCTGTCGGCCTCTCTTTTTCCATCATGCACGACTCTCGTGAAGATGCTGCCATCCAACACTGGAAATTCGATTGTAATTATTACATTCGTTTGGTAGTCAATTGCCAGCGAATGGCTTGGCAATGAAGTTTGTAACAGATATGTTAACTAGAATTATCTCTTTATGGAAACTATGAATAAAAAATTTTTAATAATGTTTTCATACATATACGTATGTGCGCACGCTACAAAGCTAACAATAAGATTTGTGTTTCTTCAGTGTATTGCCGTTGGAAGCTTTTGACCTTTTTAGCCCTTCTGAAAATTTTCGCTATGATAAGCACTGTAGCTCTTTAGATCTTTGGTTCCTTCTTCTTTTTAAGCTATACTTTTTCTCTTTTGTGTAACTAAGGTCCGGTTGCACCAACGTCATTTTAGCTTTGAGTGAGACTTAAATATATATCTATTTTTATCTTTTTTTAAATAAATAAAGACGAACATGGTGCAACCGGGCCTTATAGAAATATATATATAATACTATAGAGGAATGAGCCATTAAACCAATAAGCAACATATTTCAAATGCTAAAATGTCAAGAATGACAGATGTTAAAGATGAAAAATCTTTCCACAAGTATCAATAGAAAATGTTAAAAACTTTTTCTGTTGCTTTAATTCTTTCCCTTTTCAAAATTCCCGTCATAGTAGAAATCCCCGTCATAATAGAAATGTAGTATATTGTAGAACATTTTCTTTGCGCTAAGAATATATTTATGGCTTCCTTATTTTGTCCGTCCCCAAAAAAAGAAAGCAATAATATATTCCTAATATAGCATTATCTGAGAGAAACGTAATGTTTAAATGCAAATCCTTTAATAAATTTTATATAATTTTAATTTATAAAAATTTTGAAAGCAGAAAAGTCGGTAAAAATATTAAATTTTCATAATGTTTAATTTAATAAAAATTACGCGCGACAAAAGATTCAAATACCAGATTGATATATGAATAACAAACGAGAGTTTGTGAAACTCTTTCAATCACTAATTTAATAATCATTCTCGCGGACTAAAATATTTTCAACGACTTTTATTTTTCTCGCGGTAATGTCAATTTCAATCACTTCTTAGTGAGAATCTTGGTGTTAAGAGTGAAATTGGATATCGCGCAGATTTCGATCAATTTCACAAGAATCTATGAATAATGCATGAATTATATCTGAGTCAACTATTATTATATATGAATTATGTATACATGAATATATGAAATTTATCAAAACTCTGCAGAAACGATGTTACAATGAACAGTTTTTAAATATATTAATTATATATATATATATATATATATATATATATATATATATCCTTTAATTTACTCTTCATTGACGCTACATGCAATTCTGCAAATGCACTCGGTTATATATTTGTATAAAAAAATGTGTATATATGTAGAGAAGATACATTCAGTTATGTCATGTGATAATAATCAACGAATAATCCACGATTATCATAATGAGTGTATTAAAACTGTTGATTTGAATTAATTCTAGTCTTGAACGGAAATGCAGAAAGTATACGATTTATGCCAAACAGTTCGACAAATCGACATCTTTTACGAGTTAAAGATTCAAGTTAAAGCGCGATAGGAGCGCGGATTTGCATCGTTGTAATCGCGGAAGAAGGGGAACGCGTTCATTCGCCTCGTTCGCGTTTATTCAAGCGGAGAAATGGAAGCTGGTTTTCGGACGGACACCCAGTGCATCGAGATAGATAGGTAGATAGACGTCCGGATAGATGCATGCCATGGCAGGCAGGCAGTCGGTGTAAGGGATGTCGAGGGGAGGTGTAGGGAGCGCGAAGAGAGGATGGGTCGCGGTGAGATCCGAAGCAGAGGAGGATGAGGAGAGGGTGGAAGTGGGCGAACGCGAACGCGAACGCGAACGACGGTGGCGTCGGGGGGATACCGAGGGGTGACGTGAAAGAGGGTGAGCGAGGGTGAGCGGGTGGCGCGGGTTCTCTCGCTGATTACGTCGCAGGATGGTCAGGAGAGAGAAACCCCGGAGAGGATGCTGTGCTACGCCGTCGGTCGGATGGTCGGTGGTGTGGTGAGCGCGCGGAGGAGACTGGTTCTCGCCACTGGTGGATAGAGGCGAATATATCCGCAATGTTCTACCACTGCCAACCATACGCTCTCTCATCGTGTCTCCTTCGTCGTCGCCGTCATCGTCATCATCATCATCATCATCATTATCATCGTCGTCGTCGTCGTCGTCGTCGTCGTTGTCATTGTCGTCCTCATCGTTTTTATCGTCGTCGTCGTCATCCGCCATCCCCCATTACCCACCACCCTCCAACTATCGCGGTCTCTGGTCTTCCGCGCGATCTCGCTTCCGAAGGTTCACGATCTCTGTCTTTCGTTCCGTCTGTCTCTCTCACCGTCGGTGATTCGCGTGTATCTCTCCTCTTCTATCCAACGAGAAAGCTTCCAGGGTGGCGAGGCTCTAAGCTAAACTAAGCCACGTCAGGATAGGATAGCGACGGGAGGATAGGATGGGATAGGATGCTTGGTCGGATAGTAGCGCCCATCTACCTCGTCGCGCACACAACAACGGGATGGCGACGAAGAGAATGACGACGACGACGACGACGTTGGCGTCGGCAACGGCGACGACCCTTCGTGCACAAGCATCCACCATCTTCTCCCTTCTAATGCTCTATCCTCCTTTCTCAACTTCGACCATGTCTCGCGATCCTCGTCGTCCCTCCGCCCTTTCTCGCTCGAGCGTCCCTCGCGCGCCATCGCGCGTTCTCCCGCGTTCTCCCGCTTCTTCCACCCTCTCACTCGATCCGCTCGCTCTGCACGATCTGCCTGCCTTTCTCCGTCAGCAACACCACCCACGGACCCCCTGGGGGGTTAGTTAGGGGTAGTATATTGACGGCCGGCGTCGCGAGGACGCCTATACTTAGCGTGCCGGCGAACCGACGCGTTTCCAGCAAGGTATCCCTCCATCTCCTCCGCCGGCTCTCTTCGTCCAGCCACCCTCGGGTCACCCTTCACAACCACCTTCGCCGCCACCCTCTCTGGCCACCCTATTCTACCACTCTCCGCCTCACACCCTCTATGTCCTCCGTCACACGGCCGTGGCGGGTTCCCCCTTATCGTTCGCGACCCCTCGTCCACCTTCTATCCCTCGAACACCAACATCACCCCATTCCGGAGCTTCTTCCACCTCGATCCTGCCGTACGATCGAGGTATCGAGAAAGCAGCTTCGTCGTCTCCTTTCCCGCGAGAATCGAGCGGCAACCAGGTCCAAAATTACCGGCGGCGATATAGGGAGAGTCGGAGAGGGAGGTAGACGAGTTTCTTATGACGTTGAGCCAGGTTGCGACGTTGGGCATCGAAATCGATGCCTCTGGGCACTGGGAGAGCTTCGTGACGCACCTGATACGCGAGAACAGGGGACGAGAGAGAAAGACGGGGAACGGGAGAGAAGAAGAAAGGGAGAGCGCGAGGAGTCGATTAGGGAGCGACTGAGCGAAATTATGTATACGCCGAAGATGATGGCGACGGTGCACGCGATGGGCTCGAGGAAGGCCGAGGGTAGTGTTTCTTTGTCGGGAACGATTCGGTGAGATCGCGGATATACCGGGCGGTCGATCCGATCTCGATACCTCGGCTCGCGCGATACCCCGGGTCCGGAATAAGAAAGACGCTCGACCACGCGATCATTTCGACGATACCGACGTAATTTTGACGATTCTCGATCCCTTCGCGAAGATAGATTAAAATTGGTATCACTACTCTGTTCCTTCTCTCATTAACATAAACGAGATAAATATCTCGTAACGACTCTTCACGTTTCTTGGATTCTCGTCACGGTAACGCAAGCTGTTGCGAATTAATACAACCTTAAACGAGAATTCGATTCTCTGCAAATCATTTCCGTTAGGATAATTTGCGAATTAATCTTTATTCACTTTAACTCAGCTTTAATTTTCCTCTTGTTGTGCGTTGTAATTTAGGTTTCCCGTAATATTCGTCTATCCGCGATATTTTCATTAAATTGTGTCAATCACATTAACAATAGTGACATATTAAAAGAGATATTTCGAACGCGAACGATAATTGGAGTTATTGTTTTTGAGTGACATTTGATTAAAGTTTAAAGACCTAAAGACCTTTAAAGACCTAAGATCACGAGCAGACTTTATCGCGCAATCTTTATTTCGTTTTCTCTCGTTCGTGTTTATCTTTTATTTTCACTAAAATGATTAGCGGCCAAATGTAATAAAGACCAGGTAAAGTACTCTTAAGCAGAAATTATCCGGTTAACATCCCATAACTAAGTTTCGCAAGTTTGCACAAATACATAATAATCCGCGAGAACTCTCCATGAATATCGCGTTAAAGCGGTAGGGTGATTGTAATTGCTAATCTCGAATCACAAAGAACACGATATGAAATTAACACTCATAAATGCTATGTTTAACCGTTTAAAAGTCGTAAAAGGACATTATTATGACTTCCTTCCTGTATATGTATTTTTTCCAATGAAATAAGAACATGCTCTTGATGCATATATTTAAATCGATATCGTGAAAGAGCTAATATTATTACTATTATTTACTATTATTATCGTTTTAATAATATGCATAATATTTATATTGATATTTCATATTTTACATTTAGTACCTTTATAAGGTTATACATAAAATGTATTTTTAATTACGTTTTTATTGTTGGTTAATTATGTAAAAATCATAAGATTACCAGAATGTTTCTGTGAATTTGACGAATAATCGAATGACGATCAATCAAAGAGCCGGATTGACTAATACACGTATAAAGTTTTTGCGCGTATCGATTTCGCTCGCAGTGCATCGACCGTCAACTCGTACGGAGAATTCTAGGAGAACTTGAAGACTCTTATTGAAAGGGTTCATGAGGCCGCCACGTGGATAGCTGAGCCCGGGATTTTATGGGAATAACGTCACCGGCTCTCCGTCTCCCTCTTTCTCTATCTCTCTCTTTCCCGTTAAAAGCGTAGTCGTAACGAGAGTCGCGTGACGTCACGACTGCCCGTTCCGGCTTGTGTACGCCACGTAATCGCTATATACGCACGTGTGTAAGCGCGTTCGTCCCTATAAACGCGCGTGGAGGTTTACGTCGGCAATTTCGCGTGTCCACGTAAAAATTTCCGCGTGTCCCAGATAGACCTTTCATCGCACATCGAGGCGGCCCAGGATCGGTCATTACATCGATGTCCCTCGGGGTAATCCCGTTCTAATCATAAATAACACGTGTGCGCAGGCAGAGGGTAGTCGTCGTGGGTTGGGTGAGATATTGTTGAGCGGCGACGTGCGAAAGCGTTATTTTTGTAAAGCCGATGCATTCACGTCGAGAGGTGAGTTTGGAAAACATTATGTTGTAGGAAGGAGTGAAAAAAAAACAGTGGCTCTATTATGAAATACAATTTTATATTTCCTCGCATAATTTAATTAACAAGCGAAACAAATAGACAATAATATTAGCAATTTTGGAGTAAGACGAATCGATTAAATTATAGAAGCTGTTAGCGCTGACGCTACTTGATGCAACACTTGCTATTTTAGATATTTATGTCGTATACCCGACTCATTACACTTACAAGCCGCTTACACCAACCCTTGCGTTCTACGCACGCGCTTCTGCAAGCATATTCTCTCTCTTGCCGAGATATTAGATGGAATGAGAAACTCGCGGAACACACACGAGTTCGAGTCATTAAAAGCCCAGCACTTCGCGAGCAGTTCGCCGATGCGTACACGATTATTACTCTCCCGATATTTGTTATCGCCGGGCGCGAGGTTAACGGTGTCATTTTGCCACTGGTTCGAGCGAATCGAGGAATAGTTATGATGCGTACGCGTTATTATCCGTCCGTCGGATCGTTAGAATTAATGAGCGTCGTCCGTCCGTCTGTTCTGCGATCGGTCGACCGATCGTTTTTTTCCTCTTGACGTTTTCACAGTAATTTATTAAACGGCTAATAACGGGCGATAATAGGCGCGAGAGTTAGTGTAGCACGAAAGGGCGGATCGAAGGTCGAAATTAAAACCGACAGAGACGGGGGAAAACGTACTTACTTAGCGCGGTTTTATTTCACATACGGGCGATACTTTAATTATCGCGGATAACGAACAAGTAAAACATCGTGTTGAAACATCGAAAACATGCGCGTTGTTAAGTACACTGAAATTATCATCGCGTCTTCTCGATCACACACACTTCCGGTATTTTTCCTCTATGATCGCGGACGTTACGCGAAATCGTTAACATGATATGGTGACAACATCAGTTCCGTGTAGGAATTCTCGCGAATCGGAATTGTGGTTTCGATATTGGCACATACAAATTTCAGAATTTTCAATCTCCGATGAAACAGTTTATATGTATCTGCGTGTATTTCTGCGTTAACTTTAATACTCTGCCAAAGATCGAACTAAGCGCAGATTAAACAGACCAGGCGACACGTTAAGCCGGTCGGCTGTATCATCGAGCGCTAAAGACATCATAATCGAAGTAATAGCATCGTAAGATAGAACGCGAAGATTCTCTACCTATGATCGATCCAATTGAATTTCATTCGACTTTTCCTTCGTTTACCGGCGACCGAGTGTATCCAGTTCTTATTTCGAGGCGTCACGTAAAAATTGCATCGAATCGCGAGCGCGATGAAGCTCACAAAGTTCCAACGGTATCGAACAATATTGATAGCATCGAATGATACTGGTACCTTTGCTTCTTGTACCGAACAGAGTTTTGGAAATAATGCTTTGATGTCACATACACCGATATACTGAAAATAACGTGGTACAGAAAAAATAAACGCGTAGAAATTACAAATAGAACTATCAAAAAGCCAATGGTAAATCGATGATATTCTTTGAAATATATATATTAATTATTTTCATATTATTACATTAATTTATAACGGAAACTTTCACCTCTGATTATCGTCACGAGAAATACTCTTATATTGACAGACTATAATACTCGAATAAGTAATGAATGTAATAACGATAATAATGATAATATTTTTTAACACAAAATCGATCGTTACTGATACATGCGGCGTGTGGTACAAGAAAGAGTATCGACGACTCATTAAATTTAAGTGTCCCTATTCTCGAGAATAAAACCGCGCAAAACGAGGCGAATGAGGCGATATCACCTGGTCGCTACTTGCTGGAGCGCTTTTTTCCTCTCTCTTTTTTCTCTCTCTCTCCTTTTCTCTCTCTCGGCGTATTTCTCCGGATACAGCGGCGATCTCATTCCACGCCGGTCGTCCGCCAACTTTGCGCGTTGCGTCGCGAACGCGTCGCGAGCAGACGCCGAGTTTGCGGTGGCTCGAATTATCGGGCGGCGACAGTGCCGCGGCGAGTTTGCCGAAATGCAGGGCCGTACGTAGCCATGGCGCCCGCGTTTATTGTTTTTTCTTTCTCTCTCGGCGTATAATGAAAAAACGAGCGAGTAACGTGCGATAACGGCCCGAGAGGATCGTAATTGGCGAGCGTGGAACGAACTCGTTTCGCGACGCATCGATAAGATCCGTTATCGCGCGTTTGACGCGGGCTACGAGGAATCGTCCTCAATGCCTCTCGCTTGCGTTCGACGAACTGCGTCGACCACACGAAAAAGAGAGAGGAAAAAAAACTTGACGGCCCGGTAGGTTTCAGCTTCAAGGCTGATATAATTCGCGGTGCGCGTTAGAGTTTTGCGCCGCACCTAGCGCGGGCTTTTCCCTTTCTCTAGTCCGTGACCTCGTTCGTTCCCCCGACGTAAATCCGTCAGGAGATCCGCGATGTCCATACTTCGTTTGGGGACACCCTTTTCCCTCTATCCTATGCTCTTTCTCTCGCTCTTTCGCTCTCTCCTTTCGCTATCCCCCTTTCCGCCCGCGGCCCTCTCACGCCACCCGACCC
Organism: Crematogaster levior; assembly: GCA_901521435.1. Taxonomy (NCBI): domain Eukaryota; kingdom Metazoa; phylum Arthropoda; class Insecta; order Hymenoptera; family Formicidae; genus Crematogaster; species Crematogaster levior. The sequence goes on from CABEGB010000635.1 coordinate 229,396, forward strand.
CTGCCAGCCACCCTCGCTCCCACTCCTCTTACCCATCGTCCTTCTCGCGAGAGTGCGTTCGATCGACCTGAATTTTTTTCCACGCTCGAATCGGGAGCCCTGAGAGCAATTTCTCGACTCGTCGCGGGGTGGTCGTCGCTGAGGAAAACCCCGAGGAAAATCGTCCGATCGATCTACCTTCGGTCTTCAGGTCCGAAACGAACGACGGAGAAGGGTGAATGCGTTCGCAGCGAGTGAGACGAAGATAGAAGATAGAGAAAGAGAGAAGAGGAGAGAGAGAGAGAAACAGAGAAGGCAAGAGGCAACGGTACTCGAGGGTTAAAGAGAAGGAGAGAGAGAGCGAATCGTAGGTAGGATCGAGCAAGGCAAAAGAGGGGAGGGTGAGAGAGGCAAACACAAGTATGTGCAACACGAGCTGCATGTATATAACGATGCCACGTTCGTGTGTGTTTGTGTGTGTATTCCGCGGGTGGGCGACCCGGCACTTAAGCGGCGTGCACAAAACACGCCTACACCTATTGAAAAATTAAGAAATAAATTGGAGTTATATTTGTGAAATATCTCTTACAGAGAGATATTTAATTTTTATAATTATTTAGTCTTGCAAACTTACAAAATTTGTAAAGCTTGATAAATTGTATTCACACAAGCAGTTATACTCGTGTATAAACTTCTATGGTGAACGGATTTAAAATTGCAAATAAAAATTCTGATGCATAAAAATTCGATATTGACTGTATAAACTGCCACAAAGTTTGTGAATAATCGAGAATTTTTTTAAAAAGAACATCCATGAATTATATATATTGCTTACATTTATTCGTTTATAAATTGAATGTATCAAATGTAAGAATTACATATTTCATAAATCAAAAAGCAAATAATAATAATGATAAGCGGATGAATCGAACACGAAATAATATAAATTTCCATTAAATTTATCTGAATGCTTTGTCACTTTTCTATATTTAAGCTCTTTAGATTTTGTTTTTTCTTTTAAATAAAATTAAACACTTTGTGTATTATATTTTTAATTTTCTAAAAATAAAAGCTTTTTTAGATGAAAAATTTTGATGACCAAAGTTAAAATTATTTATCTTCAAAAATAAATTTCAATTAATAAACGAGCAATAAATCTGTTACAAAGAAGAAAATTAATATAATAATGTTTTTAGCTTTATTACAAATTGCAGTAATAATATCGTCGCATACCCACTGACTACTATATCCTAAACGTAAAATTATTAATCACTATCAATGATTTACTTCTTATTAACAAATCGCTTGATCGTAAGAGAAATATGTTGATCTGTGTGAAGCAAGCTTAACGTCGGCGCGGTGGACAGGATGAGGTACATGTACCACCACACCGAAATCTTACGAGCCTGCCTCTGCTAACTACCTCCTATCTGCCCTGCCCGAGGCCCTGAAAACGTTCTACGTTACGCCTCGCGGGGACCCATTTCGCGCGAGCCTCGGGCACAGGGGCGTGTGTCGATTCCTGGGTGCCTAGTGCTTAATTAAAATTTTTACCCGTCTCCTTCGTGATCGTGAGGTGTCAACGTGGGTCAAGAGTGTACTCACGATTATTTCAAATTCACGAATAATTCATCGAATTTCATCGCGCGTACTTGTGAAAAGTAATTTAAAATTAAGAGCGAATTATACGTTTGAAGGATGATTATGAGTTACGTGATTTTCAGTACAATACATTTATATTTAAATAGTAAGAAATAAACTTCAACATTTATATTTTATATGTGATCAGTTTCTACATAATTTGTTGTAATTGCAACTTAAAATTACAAATATAAAAACAAATTAGCGAAAAACATGAAAATTTATTGGAAACGAATGTAAGAAAAGAAAAGAAGAAACACATCTCTAAGTTAAACTTCATGAAATTGTATACTTTACAGTTTCGTAACAATTAAATTGTGAATACTTAATATTCTAATATTATCTATACTTCGTTTTTTATATAATTATTAAGAACTGCAGAGAGATATTATAACAATTATAAAAAGATGCTTTAAGCTCAAAGTTTAAAGAAAATACATATATATAAAAAAGTCATTTATTGTTATTTTACTAGATGTGTTATTCTGAATTTTGTATTCGATCTTTTGATTGATAACTTCAAAAATCTATAAGTAATATTATAACTTATACGTAATTAGAGAAAATCTAATAAAAATTTTATCCGTTTAGAGAAAATCTAATAAAAATTTTATCCGCATAAAATAGATGTGCCTGAAAATCATATATACTTGCAAATTATATATTGTGTGTGTGTGTATTGTTTCACAAAACGAAATCTTTGTAATGTAAGAAATTATTCTACAGCTTTATAAAAATTAAACAATAAAAATTGAATTTTAATATTGAATTTTAAATATTTTTTAAGTGGAATAATGATCGATGCACGAAAATTTTACATGGAAAACGTTAATATCTCCTAATATCCACACAAAGTCGCGAACTCTCACTGACGTAAAAGTTGAGCGAAAAATCTCGAAGTAAAGTTCGGGAATTCTAAAGAAAAGAAGGCAAGCCGTTACCAAGTTTTACTTTCTTTGGTTATTGCAGAGAAGAGTCAATCACCGAGCAAAACGATACGGAGAAAGTAAAAGTGTTTCCATTGATACTTTCAGAATGACCTATTTTGAAAGTACAATCCAATGATAAGTTAAATTGCAGTTATGTGTTGCTTATATCAATTTTACATTTATATCGATTACGTCAGCTTGACTAAATGTATTTATGAATATATAATGAAAATGTGTAATAATAACGTGTGATGATAGTATAACATATTGATAATTATATATTGATAATATGAGCATATGCAATTAATTTATTGAACATTTACTGTTGCAACGCTCTTTCATCACTATGCTTTATCGCGCAAAAAATTTTTCAGAGTATCGAGAGAAAAACGGAAGCCTTAAACCTTGCAAATTGAGTCGGTAAACGTTGCTGGGATTTATGAATACAAATCAATTAAATATTTACTATATATATATATATTTTTTTTTTTTTTTTCATCTTCCAAGAAGACACATTATTTTTCTCTTCTTTTTGTTCTTTCTTTTCTCTGCAAAAGCAAGATTACAGAGAAGAGAATTTTGAAACTAATGATTTCTTATAAGTATCGAAAATAAAAGAAATAAATGTAAAAAATAATAAATTATAAGTTTCTTCCAATTGTTCGGAAATCATTATTGTACAATAGTTTCACCATGATTGACAAATGTAAGAAGCCGCTTAATAATGAAAATTTTTTTCTAAATTTTCGCATGTTTTCAAATCTTAGAAATTATCTTAGGCTGTCTTTCGTCTTAGACATTTTTCTTTTAGAAGAATTTATGAAACCTCTTTTCGAGAGGTCACATTTTGAACAAAAGAAAATCCTTGACTATTCTTTAACAATGTTAACGGTGGAAACTGTTTGGACAGCAAGAGCAAAAGGAAAAAGGAACAGTTTTCATATTATTTGAGAGATCGAAAAGTAACAGAAACTTATTGCTTTTGTCTATGATCATCGTATATAAAAGTTTTAGTAAATTAGAAGATTATTTATTACTTAATTAAGATTAAGATTTATTATATGAATTCTACTGTTATTACTCTTATTCTATCCAAACTAAAATCATATTTCTATTGGATTTATGATTAAATACGTTTATTCTAGTTTGAGTTTCGATTTCTCAACTAATAAGGGGAATCGAATATTACTTCTCGTAATGTTTCTCGTAATATCTTTTTTATGTTACTTACCGTAATATATTTATGTATATTTTTCATATGTTCTCATGTACTTATCGTAATAGAAAAACTAGAAAGAGTGTGAATCTCTTTATACACGATGTACTGATAGACTGATTATGCGACGATGACATAATAACTTATTGTGCTATTTTCGTGTTTAATATTGTGTATTTCATGTTTAATATTAAATATCTCAACTGGATTAGAAAAGTGAAAAATCTATTAAAATAAATGTTACATAAAGTTAATCAAGGAATTAGCATTCCAAATTTTCATACCTTATATTTCTTGTGATTAAGATGACGCAATAACGGGCAAGAAGTTCAGGGGTGAAAGCTCGAAATCAAAATTTTTATGACGCCTTTACGCTTCACGTTGCATCGTGAGAGTTAGTGGAGCTGGGTGTTGTAAACAGCAATTTGAATGGTAGTTATGCACACGAAATTACGTCGCGCGCCAAGGACGTAAAGCGAAGAATGCGGAACGTGACAATATTTTACGAAAATGTATTTTGAATGTTTCGTGCGTTATGTCTCAAGTATAACTAGTGAGTACATAACTTAGATGTAACCTTGCGTTACTTCTTGTAATTTATGAGATTGGCTACCTATCTATATATTTTATATATTTATATAAAGAGAGTAAGACTATCTAACCTTTATGTCACATTTATCATTATTATTGGACTGCACACCTTTGAAATCATTAAGCAGCTTTCTTCAAATTCATTAAGTCAATTAAATTTGTTCCCGGTATAAATGTTTTTCTGTATCAAAATCGTTATTATCATATTATAGCCAAGTTCATGTGTTTTCAAAAGTGATATCTCTTACATTTTATCTTTCGATATTACGTTTTATTATTTTGGGAGGATGCGTTATTTCTTGTTTTCGATCGGAGCGCGGTATTTAAACGGCAATCCATAAAGCCAGTGGTTGAACGTCAAATAGCGTACGATTCATATCGCGGAATCGTTTCCGTAAATACGCGGAACAGGAACCAGGGACATGCGTATGTAAATCCGTTTAACGCTGAAATCCGTCAAAACGGGACGGGACAGAACGGGGCGGGGAAGAAATGTTTTGTCCCCGACCCTGCAGAGATACGAATAATCGTGTTTCGAATTCGGGTTTCGCAGCGGCGGCAGCCGCTCTCTCCCGCTATTACCATTATTATAAGTTGATGTGACGTGACGTAATGGGAGTTAGAGCCGTATGAATGGGCATAGAGCAACAAGTTGCCACTAAAAACTGGGAGTGAGTTCGTGAGTTGAGTTCTGCTCGTTACACCTCTATATGTAGTTCTTCCTTCCCTATACTATACGCCGCTCTCTCCGCTGTATACCCCGCTCGGCCTTCCCGTTATAAACCCTCTGGCTTTTAAAGTATTCTTTTTAAAGCGGAACTGTCCTAACACAGATGTCACCGAGTTGTAATATTCCGCACGAGTGGATACGACAACAAATCTCTTTGGGGTTTTCTTTTTCCTTTATCGAGCAACTCGTTCTTTTGTTCGTTTCATCTTCTTTCTCTGTATCCCATTTTTTTCTCAGCTATTGTTCACTCTGATCGTGTGACTTACTGTAGCTTTGAATAAAACGCATATTGACACGAATACGCCTACTACCAATAGAGAGATTATTCAATTTTCTACATGTACATTTCCGTAATCTTCGTTTTATCCAACCAAAGATACTTTTACCAAAAAAGGTAGAATAGATATAAAAAAATGAGATTTTGGAAGCACTGTTAGGATGCCGATAGGATATTGTTAAGAAATAATTTGTTTGCAATTATTATGGTTTTCGACTTAATTCTTTGTTGCACTTTTAAAATAAAAACAAAATAAAGCTTAAATTCATTTATATATATATATATATATATATATATATATATATATATATATATAGTCTAAGGAAACTGACAAATCTAAAGGATCCATTTTTTCCGTTATATCCGAATATATAAAGTAAATAAACTGAATATATAAAATAGTATCATTTAATATATATGGTTTCTCTAAATTAAACAAACCAATGAATTACGAAATGAATGTCTTCATTTAATGCGATAATTAATTTTATCCATAGCGACTAAATTTATCTGCACATGACCGAGAATAGGTCAATGTAAACATAATATAGACGTTACGGAGACAAATCGGCGGAGAAAGCTATTAGTCATACGATTATATCACGCTTTACCATCTCTGCGCTGCCTTCTGTTTTTCTGAAGTAAATTCCGATGACGTCATGCGGCACGAATTTTAGCAAACAACGATAGCGATCGCGCATCCCTGACAGTGACCTTTGTGCATACTCAAGTTATTGTCGATAACAGTTTATAGAGGGAGATTCCGATAACTGTTTTTGACAACGCGATATGCGAGAACGGTTTTCCAAAGTACATTTTAACACCGAAATTGATAGAAGCGTAAGGTTAATCCTTTAACATAAAAAAATAACTTTGCTGCTCATTCAATTACTCATCATTTGCATGCACATTTTTAATTTTTGTTTGTATATTCCTAATACGAAAGTTATGAACAAAAGAATTTTCAAAGGCCAACTTTAGCCCCACAACTGCTTTGACTCTCTCAAAATTCTTTCGTTATAACTTTGTATTAGAAGTATACTTTATATTAGAAATAAAAATTAATCAATATTATGTATTATGCTTGTTAGTTTTATAAAGTTTTGTAAATTTAAGTTTGAGACTTTTTTACATTGCAAAAAATTGTTAAAAAATTGTCAAAGTTATTGACAATTTTGTCGAAATCGTGTCGACTTACGTAACAGCGCAATTACATTATGCATTATGCATGATACAAGTAGGAAAAGCGATATGGAATATCTTAATAACGTGACAATAACATTAAACGATAACAGTTGTATATAAGAGTAATAATATTTCACGACAATATATTACAACATACGTCTTACGATTAATTAAAGTATGTTTATAATGATAGCACGTGCGCATAAACGGCCGTGATACTCGGGCAGAACTACGCAAAATTTCGCGGCGTTGTTTTACAGCACATTCGCGCGTTATCGCGCGATATCTACGCGTTACGCTACGTCGAATGGGCGGCAACCCGGCGATGCACTTATCCATCGTCAAATTATCGCGGTTCATCCGGATGATGGACCGTTCACCCGGCCGACGTAATCTCGCGCAATTTGTCACGAGGGCGAACTTCGTTCGCGCAGAGCCCGCTCGAGTGGCCGTCGCCTCGTTTCGACGGCGTAAATGCGCACGAAAAACGCACGAATTGCACGGCGATCGAATTCCACAGCGGCTTCTTACAGGGATTCCACCGTCGCCGGTCGTTTCCTCGATATCGGAAGGGACTGTTTGCATTCCTGTGATCCCGGCGATTACATCGTTGTGATGCGTTGTTCGGTTGCAGATGGGATAGTAAAGATTACCGATTGCAACGCGAAATGCGACGCGTTGTGACGAGACGCCGTCTCGATTTAATCAGAATCCGATTATTTAATCATCGATATAATAATCACTCTTCCGAAATAATATATGTGTGTTTTGAAAATAAAATTTTATTTCGTCTAGACTTTTTCTATTAATAATAAAAATTATAAATGTGTATAGATATGCGTATAGATATGTGTATAGATAATTCATACATCAACATATTTCAAGGCTATTACATTTTTGAAGGTAGCAACTTTAAGTTTAATAATACTTGCATTTATTCATTCATCCTCGGTCCATGTAACACCTTGGCCTTCCTCTTGCTTAAGAAGTTTCATAAAAAATTTTAAGGTGGATAGATGATTAGAGCCAATCCCATTATGCTCGATTTTGAACTATTCATGCCACGATACTCTCGATGGCTTCAATAATATATTTTTAGAGCACAGAATTAATTCAAAAAAATTCATTAAAAACTTCATTACATCAGGTTGAAATGTTGATAGTCAAATGTAGGTCAACAGTAGAGAAAATCTCAAGAAATTTGTTATAAATTTAACAAGATAGAGAGCACAGAACTAGCAGAAAAAATTTTCGAAACTTTACGCCAATTTCGATAGGAGCTTAAATTCATAATGCTCCAAAGCCGATCTTACATTACACTTTCGAAGCAAGCGATCCGTATAATGCAACAATATCGAAAGCTCAGCGAGTTCTCGGCCGACTGCTCCAGACTTGACATTGACCTCTTCCCTAGGAAACTGTTCAACTCTGATAGCCGAGACACGGCGTTGCGAAAGTTAAAGAACAGAGGCTATGACGAGAGAGAGAGAGAGAGAAAGAAAGAGGGAGAAAGAGAGAAGAACGTCGCGTAGAGCCGTAATTGCCGCTACAGGCTATCGCCGGCGCCGTCATGCGAATTCGCACAATGTAGCAACACGCAATCGCCGACAATTTTTATTTTTTATTTTTCATCGCGAGCGGCGGTGTACGCGGAACGCGGAACGGCCGATTGCGCGTCGGCGGCGACGAAGAGGAGAACGATGATAGCTGTAAGGCAAAGTGCACAGGATAAAAAGAGAAATAGTGGAAAGAAGAGAAAGAGAAAGAAGGACAGCAAGACGGAGCATCGAACGAATAAGCGAGAGAAAGAGAGGGTGCGAAGAGACGTACGGGTATAACCGAGGCGATAAAACGCCCACACGTATACCACCTTGGTAACTGTCGCCGGGGCAATTGAATTAATGCCAGCCTACAAATTGAAGCCGGTGTGGGATCTCCACACCGAGCGGCTCCGTTGCTTCGATAATTGCTGGAAAGTGGCGCGCGCGCTGCGGGAACGATTGCTGCCGGCGCGACTCCGCTCCGCTCGGCTCGGCGCAGCGCGGCGTCGACGATGATGATTTCGAGGTAATATCATGCGTAAAATACTCGGACCACGCGCGGTCACGTCGCGAGGCGTTAATTTGCACGATCGTCTGCGCTTACTCATCACCGTGCTGCAATGTTGTGACTTCATTATTAAGGATATCTAAATCGAATAGAAGAAAAGAGGGGAGAATTACCGTCGCTTTAAGATGAAATTAATGTGTGCACTTGTTATCGGGATCAGCATTGAATAACATGTCATTACATTGTAATCGTGCATTAATGAGATGTTATAAAATGTTATGAAATAATTTTATAACTAGATTATAGAGTAAATTAAGATCCATATACCTAAAATTTGTCATTGTTAATGATGGAATTGTCATGTTAGATGAAACAAATTTCACTTATATTATAGTTTACGACACAAAGCGAAATAATAAATGAAGTATAACAAAATATCAAGAAAAATTGTAATATATATCTCGAGGGAAAATATCGGTTCGAGAATTAAAAAATTATGAGAGACGGAACGGATTAGAATTTTTTTGCTTGATCAATTACTCGAAGCTATTTTAATTTATACAATGTCATAAAACTAATCACTTCGATTCGGTCGTTCTATTCTTCTACAAATATAATACCATGTCGCGTCGGTGCCTTTTTTGTTTAGCGATGTCGCGACGCTGCATGCCTTCCTCCGCGACGGTCGGACGATTCTATACGACATTCTATACGTATCCGCCGTCCGCTTCGGGCGTTTCCACGAGAATGGGCGACACAAGCGTAGGAAAGCCCCGGGCTCGGTCGGCGCCGATCGGCGAAAGGCGTTGCCCCGATCATCCGTCCGTCGCGTTTCCCATGGCCGCGTAAATCGCCGCGCGCCTGGAAACGTTCGCGACGGTGCGACGACCGGGAGGAAGGACGACGCCGAAGCGCGAACGAACAAGGGGAGAGACCCAGCTGGAAACCCAGCGCGGACGAAACGGACGGACGTGCTCCCGAACGCCCCTCGGCTTAGGGTGGCTGAAACGAAATCGGCCCTAATGAAACTTTCTCTGTCTCGCTCGCACTTTTTTTCCACCCTACCTAGCCGATAGTTAGGTCCGCCGACTCACTTCGCGCGAGACGTATTATGGTTACCCTTTCTTTGTTTTTTTCCCAGGATCCGTCTTTCCAAGACCTAACTTAGCCGCACACACAGTGACTATATTACATGGCGAGAATTCTGGTAAAATTCATCGTAAAATTTGAAATAGAACAACTATTTGGTTGTCTAATTAATTAAACAGTCTCGAGCTTGTTTAGGAATCTAAAATTCGGGAACGATTGTTATCTCGTCTCAAATAATGCTATAGTTCCGCGATTTTTATTTTCATTTCGGTAATTAAATCTTCGACGCGGAAAATTTAGAGAAAGGAGATTCGATACCGATCTCGCACTTGTTTCCCGCGAGGGGATAAGTAAAGAGAACAATCTCGCGATAACGCCGCGCTTCTCGGCGTGTTAAATCTAGCCTTTAATCTGGCGATCTCTCTTGCACGCGCGACCCGGTAATCTCTCGACGATCGGGCGTTCGCTCGCCGCAGAGGCGTGCGAAACGCTTAAAATCCTCGATGTGTAACGCCTGTTTTTGCGCCACGGTGCGCGCCTTCCTGATTCGCGAAGCGACTACGAAACCAAGCGCGACCACGGCGCGTTTGTATAAACGAAGACGAAGAAGAAGAGGTAAGTGAGGCGCCTCTTCGAAGGCCTTCTCTCGCGGTAGTGTAGTCAGTCACGACCGAGTCTTCCGCTCGGTTGGCTCGGTTCTAATTGGTCGCCAACACCCCAGAACTGCGAATCCCCCTTTAATCATGACCGCGATCCGCTATCGATTGAGGTGCCGATCACGCGCCTGTGAGATACAAAAATCTCAATGAGGGAAATTCCACGGCCAAGCAACAACCTTTCTCCGCCAACGCTGTCGATACGTTGCCCGTCGCAACATTTTGCTCCTTCCTTGCTCCTCATCCCTCGATTCTCGTTTATTCTTAACACTGTTGAGATAACTTCAAGTACGAGAATCTCACTTTAACATCTAATCAGATATTTTAATATCTTTACGGAAGATTACACGCAATTAAACTGTTATTAAATGATGAAAAATCGATTTCGAGCAGCGTGAGAATTTTGTTGCGGAAACGCGAAGATTCTGATATTGCACAGTTACGTCTTGTCCTTTATCTCATGACGATCCGAGATGTGGTAGATGCTGCCGCGTGGGATACCAGATTTTCCGCGCCACGACGTTATCACGGTACGCGCGTACGAACGAGCTTTGATGACACGCGTCTTATCGGGGCCGATAATTTGTATGCCGCGCTTATACACCGCTACTTCCAAGTTGCACTGCGACGGCGAAGTTACGCAGAGCGCGCACGCGACGGCGGGCGTTAGACGCGTAGAATGTAATTTAGCTGGGTAACCCATGGCAATGTGCGTGCACAGGATATGCGCGCACAGCAGCTAAACGAAATTGCACCACCTGTCGCGCGTCCGAGTTGGCTGGCTACGTCGAAAAACCGCAATGTCTTTCCCTATATTTCTATATCTCTCTCATTAATCGATGATTAATCAATCGACCTTGATGATCTGTGATTAAGTCGGACGTCTCATACGAATCTTACGCGATGACGGAACATTCTCCGCATGAAGAAATCAAAGCCGTGAGTAGAAAAGTTAATTGTTTATTTTAATAATCTCTTTTCAGAATTGTCTATGTAAAGAACACAATTTAGTTTCGTTTATCAACAAATTACTCAAGAGCATGAAGTGTTAATTTCTAGATTTTTAAGAAATGTTCATGCAAATGTCATTTTGTTATCCGTGACTGCTGCCATTTGGATTTCTCAGTAAGATCCATACCTTCAACAAGCACATACCATTTATAATCCGTAAAGAAAACATCTGGCAAATATTTTACAACAATGCGGTTGGAAGGTACGAAAGGACCGACAAGACAAAAGATTCTTCAGTTATATATTTGTCTCCTTAAGTCCCAAGAGATTAAAATCTAAAGGTAAAGTCACGTGCAAAGCGACACAAATCGCGACACAGGTCAATATTGCAAAAAACAATTGGAAGCAATATGCGAACCATATGGACTTCGACGGACAAAATTTCGACGGAGAATTCAAGAGTAGGCAGCTGTACCTATGGTGATCTGCCGCCTAGTACAATAGTTTATTAGGCATGACGGTAACGCGGCACGATCGTGTCTTATACACCCTGCTGTAATGGGTTCCGTGTTCCCTCGCTCGTACGTCGAATGTCACACGTGGACAACGTCGAAGGATGTTCACGTCATTGCAAAGCGACGCGATGATATACACCAATATGACAAAAACTAGATAGACGTAACTAATTCAAGATTACAACTATAATAGACAATTTTTTAAACCAGTTCAGCCCTTTTGTAAGAAAGATACACGCGCGGCGCGCACAGCAACTAAAAAAAATTTAAAAAGACATATTTTATAACTTTTAACAAAATATACATTCGATATTTAACCTAATTGAATTTCAATGAAGAACTATACGAATCTGCCCACTTTAATTTAGATTCTAATTTAACTGCAACGCAAAGTCCTATGATAATATTCGTGATGATTTATCTTACACTTCACACTGGTTTTCTATTGCTTAGAACATTCTTTCTAATTATTCTTTTCTGTTTTCCTCAAACATATGTAATTTTCCATGTCAAGATCATTTAAAGATCGTGTTGTCACATGTTGCTTCTCGATTACTGGTTATGAAGTCATGCAAACAGAAACATATGTTCTACTTAAAAAAACATTAACTGATATCTCTAAAAGAAATGACCTTAAGAAGAATTTTCTGTGCTCCTTCGAATGGTACAAGTTTTTCCTCTTTTTGTGTCATCGAATTATCAAATAAGATATTTCAGACGCTCGAATCAAGTGGACCACTACAATATATCTATTATATTATATACATTCTATTCATTATATTAATACATAGAAATTTAGAAACGTTAGCTTTAAATATATCCCACAAAACTTGCAACTGAAACAAATAGACGCGTTACAATCGACAAAAGATTTGTCAACATCGCTTTATTTTTGCTCCCATTTGAATCTTATATGTATGCGAGATTACACGATTACATTTGTATACTGGTGGTGATTGCTGGTCAGGACCTCGTCTGGTTAGGCGGGAAGAGCGGAAAGAGTGAGTGCTCGAGAATATCGTGGCGGACGCGCATTAAATCCGAGGCGCGGCAACCTCATCATGGCTCAGCGATTCGAAGACCGCACCGGACGGTGATCGTAGAGGAAGAAGCCGTAGAATCCACGCCGCCGTGCCGCGACTAGCCGCGAGGAGATAGCGCGAGAGTGGGATTCATGGCGGCAGCGGATCGCGGTATGAAGAGCGAAGAAGTTAATGGCATCGCGGCCGCGTTCGCGCGTGATCGCTTTCGAGATTCCCAGTCCGTAGGAGAGTCACCTCTTCCGTTTCCATAATTTCATTTCTCCCATAGAGATTTCACTTTAGTAGCACAATGTAATTGATGCAATCGCTATTTTCACGATTTTTATTCTATCTAATCTCATTTATTTCATCACATTTATTTAGAGACATTGGGAGAGTAACGAGAGTAAAGGAAAAAATGTCCACGTTATTATTATTATTCTACATTGTTCTAGCTGTTTTAAGCTTTATTTAATAAAAAAATTTAAATATTTTAAGCGTAATCTTAATTTTTAGCGTTTTGTCAGAATCGATTAATAATCAATTTTAATCAAATAGCTTTATATTTTATCGTATAATCTTAATTCTTCTCGATAAGCCGATATATTTTATTGCATTCTATTGCTTTATTAATCTATTATTAAGGTAAATGTAATGATCCATTTTTAATCACTTACGTTATATTTCCGCAATCGCAAAAATATAATTCTCTGTGGATTCTTCGCTATACAGTTTCCGAATATTTGTTTCGAAATATATTCACATCGATAAAAGAAAAAATACGAGAACAAAGAATTAGTTCCTAAATTCCGCTATATATTGTCAATACATACCTCGATAATTTTTTTCCATTTATACTATAAGAATATCTTTTCTAATTATAAGAAAACAAATTGTTAAAAGAAAATTAGGTGTGGCGAGTATTCGATTGTCGGTAGATTGTGCGTTGGTAGATGTTTCTTTAAGATTGTCTACAATAAAAATATAGACAGATCTTAAAAGTTGTTAAATAATTAGAAATAACTTTTGATATTAGAACTAGGTAAAACATGTGTCCCCAAGAAAATCAGCGAATCAGATATCAAATTTGTTCATCGAATGATCATAACTACTTCTTTCACTGTATTGCGCACGATATGTGTCATTATCAAGCGAAGTGTAACTACCAGGCGACATACTACTTATATGCTATAAAGAGCCTAATTTGAGTCGCTCGTAGTGGCTGCAAGGAGTTTTAACGGCGTTCGGAGAGAATCACGCCGGATGCAGCTTCTATATATCATTACCGAGATGTGTTCGAACTACGTGCTTGTAGTGTGATAGCGAACAAGACGTCGATCGAGCACTTCCTCGTTAAAGCCGTGCCTTTCCTCGCAGTCTATTTTCGCACGCGGCTTTCGGTGCCTCGTATTTAAGAATCAATCGATGAGTCATAGATCCTTATCGAGGTCAGATTGATCCGTGGCCACTTGAATCGCGATGGTCGACAGATAATTTTAATTTAAAAAATCATCGAACTTTTAAATAATATTCTCTTATAGGTATATCCGAATACATTATAGATGTGACATGTAATAATTCCTAGATCCTACTCTCTAGAAAATATGAAGACGCATTTTTACCAGTACGGAATTCATCGTTATTTCTCAACGAGAGTCGCGACTTCGAAACCCGTTTCAACGAAGCCTTCGCGATCGTTACTTCTTCTTCGTTCCGGCGCTCGCGCGCGATCGCGGAGCACAGCACGAAAGAATCGAACGCCGTATTCGCGCTCGTCGACCAACCGACGGCTTGGCGTGGTATTGCGCGGTGCAGCACGACGCGGCAGAGGAAACGGCCGAAGAAAGATAGAGATGCCCACAGGGCGCTTCCTCGCTGGACGCCGCGATTCTCTCCTCGTGACCGGAAGCGACGCGGGTCTCGGGCCAGGAACTCAGCGATCTCGATGATTCTCTTTCTCTATCTCTATCTTTCTCTCTCTCTCTCCCCTTTAACGGTATCGTGGCGATCGATCGCGGAGATCGATCCTGCGGTATACGTTCCTCCGTTGTGTTCTACAATCGCCGGTTCCTGCACACATACATACCGCTTTTCAGCGTGCGTGTGTGTCGGTACGAAACACGTCCGCGATGAGCAAAAGGGAAAGAGACGGAAGCGGAGACGATGAAACGGAGCGAGAGGGAGAGAAAGTGAGGAAGAGAGAGAGAACCGCGTTCGCGATGGCGCTTTGCACGCACACACCGATAGGGATTTACGAGCGGTTTCGGGCAATCGCGAATAGAGATTAGGCCGGTAATTAACTATGGATCTGGTCTGCAGGCGAGTTCGCGAGGCGAGTAGGTAGAGAGACCGTGGAGTCGGGTCGGCCCTATATACATAAGTGACCCCGGTTCGCGGGAGCCGCGCTGATGAGGGAGAGCGAACGAGGGAGAGAGAAAGGGAGGGACCGTGCCGAGGAAGAAGAGGAGCGGTACGCGGAGAACGGGGACGAGAGTATCGGGGCACGGTAGTGTGAGAGAGAGAGAGAGAGTGTGTGAGAGAGCAAGCAAGAGAGACGGAACGGCCGCGGTCCTACCGCCCTTTACATGGGACCAACGCTATGTACGCGGCGACCGACCGACCGTCGTGTGATCCGTCCGTATATAACCGCGCGGCAGCGCTCCGCGCCCCCGACATCGCGTATATAGCATACCACGCCACGGCTGCCTGCCGGTACATACACCTACGTTATATACCTCTCGCGAAGCGGGTTGGAAGCGAACGGGACGGGGGGGATATACGTTAGGTATACCGCGCCACGTCGTCCGAGCCGCGCGTATGTGCGCGTTCGCGGACGTGAAAACGTACACTCGCGTCTGTGAGAAGTATATAGATATTTCGCGGTATATATGTACGCGGTATATATACCACGGAGATGCTCGCGTGTATATATATAAATATATGTATGTGTTGCACGTATATACGTGATAGGTATGTACACGTTGGGATCTACATATGTGCTCCGGAGCGCCCCAAAAGGCAGACGTGCCTAGCATCGACGAGGCCAGAGGCGCACCACCGCTCTCGCCGGCTCGATCTCCGTATCTCGGTAGATCGACGCCTAATGCCGCGGACACCGGTGGAGATGAGAAGAGAAACGGTGGCGCGTCAAGGGGGAAAGCGGTAAGGGGGAGACGAGCCGCGGCGGCAGCGGTGAAGCGAGGCGAAGCGAGAGACGCGGGGGCGGCGGCGATAGTGGCGGCGGTGACGGTAGGGGACGTTGGGAAGGCAGGAGGGCTTATATGGGGCCAGCCGCGGGAATATCCTTCGCCGTTCTGCGAATTAATCGCGCGACCCTCCGCCTCGACCCCCGGGTGGGTCCCCCCTCGCTCTCCCCTGGCCCGCCCGCTTCTCGTCTGCCCCGCTCGACCTTTCCATCAACCTTCTCCTATCCTCTTTGTGCCGCGCCTCGAATACCGACGTTCGCGATTCGTCCTTGCTACGTCGGCGTCGTCGTCGTCGTCGTCTTCGCCGTCAACTTCATCTTCTTCGTTCAGCGGCTACCGCCGCTGCCATCGTCGTCATCATAGTCGTCGACGTCACGCAAACTCTTCATCTTCGTCGGATTCATGTACTCGTCTTTCGTGAGAAATACGCGAGGTACCGCGCAAGCTCTCCTCCACGGAGCTGATATCAATTTATCTCGCGAGCAGTCTTCTACTCTTTTTCTCTTTTTTGCCACGCGAGTTCGCGTGAAAAATATACAAAGAGAAACGAATGAGAGAACGACGCACGCACGCACGCATGCATGTACGCACGCACGTGTAGCGGCGTGACCGTTTTAATTTTCTGCCGTCCGCGTTTTGCTACGCGTATTCGCGCCGTTACCACCGCAACTTTACTACTTAGAAGTTTCAGAATGTGAGTGAGAGAAAGAGAGATGGGGAGACAGAGAGAGAGATTCATCCACTAAGAAATGGGTTCCCGGTGTATATGTTGTTTCGAGTGTAGTAGAAACTCGCCGTACCACCCGTTTCATTCATGAGCTTTCAACTGCAACTCGTTGAAATCGTAGAAACTTCTTCGGAACTTTCATGGCCGGATTATCTGCACGATTGATTCTCTTTACACGAAGCCGTTGTATATGATTGTATGATAGGGGATATCGAATAGGGCTCTTAAATACACATCGCCTTACCCATTGTTATTATCGATAATCAGATAACGAGACATTAAGTATTTTGGCCATCCTCAACAAAAACTAAACTAAATGAAGATAACGAAAAGGAAAAATACTGAATGAGATAAACTGATACTCGTAGTTGTTGATTTAAAAATCGAAACTTCATAACTATAGTTTATCATAATTATTTTTAGTGTTCTAATATAGTATTTAGATATAGGAGCTATAAAGAGAATAACATTTTATTGTTATTCCTTAATTCCAATCAATCTTTTTCAAGATTTTCCCTCAACAAACTATCGAAGAACAAATTACTTACTTCAGACATAAAATCTCATTCGTAAAAGCTAACTTTGTTGAAGAATACCGAAACGATATTCGGTAGTGTCAGGGACTCTCGAAAGGCCAGAAATTTCTTACGTATGTATGCGCGCCGGCTTTCCCGCCTGGCAACAATTTAATCAGCGCGCCAATTTCATCAACCCTTCCGCGATACTGCGGAGCGGTACCTCAGGAACGCGGTACACGCGCGGACGAGGGAGGCCGGGAGAGAGACGACGAAGGACTAAAACCGGGGGTTTCGCCGCAACAATTTCGTTAATGCCCGGTTCGTCCTGACGCGGCCGCCGATTCTTTATCGGAAACGTCGCGCGCGCGCACGACCTTTCTCGGAAAACATCACGGAAAACTTTTCAAACGTCATGTTTATCGTCACGTCCCATCGCAAATATATGGGCGCGTTTGCCTGTGTATCTTACGCGCACATCTGTGTGTGTATATCCTCTTCGTTCCGCCCCAATACCGACCCGATACACGTATCTCGTGTACGCGGCAACCTTTCATGGTAGGAACTTCCGAGAGACGACGATGTGCGCGCCCATTATCATCGTCTCCGTGCCCATTATGATCGACGCCTGCGACGAATTCGGATTTTCGGCGTTAGCTTGCCGATATCGATAAGCTTTTATGCTTCGGGGAAACTAGAGGAATCACGAAGGAAGGTCGAAACAGAAAATTCCTTTTGTCGTTTCGCGTCGTTATTGTAATCTTAATACAATCATTATTATTATAGATCTCGCAACTGTGCGACTTGAAAACGAACCGTTATATCTCTCTCTTTCACTCTCTCATCTGAAGATACAATTACGACTAATGTTTTATATCTATTTGAGATCTACAATTATTAATCCGTAAATGACCCACGTGTCGAAGAACAATAGATAGATCGTTATTCAGCTTTTAATAACCTTTAAGAACTAAAGTGCGCGGATACACATTGGTTTCAACATTTACATTCAATATCAAATAAGAGCTGCCCACCTCCGTTACCTTTCTTTTCACAGCAGTACCGGCTCGATTAAACTCTCGTGTATGCGCTCATAAACGTAAGTAGCGCGAAGCTTGATAATTAGCGTGTGATTAATGACATGGCTGTAGGAATAAATCGTAGCCTAATACGAAGACTGACTCTTTTTCTCTGTCTTTGTCTTTCTCTCCAGTTCTCTTTTCTCTTTTATCTCCTTTCTCTCTCTCTCTCTCTCATCGAATCTCTGACAACAACGAGAGAACCGATGAAGCGCGGAACTGACGTCGGGAAGGTTACATGATCGCTCGGAAAATACGAGGAAATGCATCAAGGAGGGCAGACTTATAACGTTCGGGAAGTTCGACTCGTGAATTCCGAGCCGTTGGAGCGCGACAGGTCACTATATCGAGAGATCGTTATCAGCTTTAATGATCTCGCAAGCTACCTGATACACGTCCGTAGACCATGTTCTTTTTTCTAGCTTTCCCGTCACTTTTTTCCCAAGTGCTTTTTCGAATATAATGAAATATCTTCGTTTTTAACGGTTAAAATCATTTTAACCATTCCATTATTCTCAGGTAAGAAATGTATGTTTTCTCAATACGTTTTCTTTTAAAGCATTGTTTGTGAGTCTATTTATATACGTGGGTAGTATTCTATTCAAATTGAGGTTTTTTTACAACCCTCATAGGAATTTAACAGAACTTCAAGATTTTCAGAATTATCACATTTAATGCTATTCGATGAATTTCATTCGATTCTAACTGAGAGAGAATTATGTGAAGTTAAAATTTTACAAATCTGAGTCAGTATTTCATAAGTCTTAAAACGTTAATATTTAATTATGCTTTTATTCAAATTATGAAAATTATGAAAAAATTAAATATCTCAACAAAATTTCAATAATCATTTAGTTAAATTTTATGGAAAAAATAAATAAAAATAAATTTAAAATTACTAACAACTCACGTTTCTGATATTAATTTTACGGAATTTTTTTCAAGACAGTCATACCTGTTACAACCTGTTATAACCAATTAGTTATCCTTAAATGCAATATACAATATTTTCTCAAATGAAAATCATGATACGAAGAAATAGGTCGAAATGTGTACAAATGTTAATTGATAGTTACATGGCATTTTTTATTCATTCATAATTCTTTCATAGCTTCAAAAAAAGGCATGCATTTTTTACAACTTGAAAAATATTTGTTTTCCTTTCGTTTACGAAGTGTCAATTTTTTAGTGTGAATTCTAGTGAATTTCTAGTATGAATTTTTTTTAGTTATTACAATGACATTGTCTACTTGCAGTTTAAACTTTCCACGAAAAATGTATATATTTTGACGGAATTATAAATAAAAATATATAATTGAGTCTATTAGATACAGTCAAATTTAAAAGAGTACATTTTTAGTTTCAACTACTAAAGTTAATGTGAGACCTCCACTTTCTAAAGTTCAAGTAAAAGTGACATACTCTGTCATTTTTATCTCTAAAATTTGTTGAAATTACTAGTGAATCCCTGAAGCTTGATATACGCAAATATGTGTATATGTGCGTGTCGTTAAGGAAAATGCTGTCTCTTATTTTTATATTTTCAAGAATAGTTGCGGTAATCTGTTACTTTTTTCTTCTGTTGACTTTTTTAAATTAATATAAAAAGGAATCGATATATACGTAATAGAGTTACTTTGACGTATAATGCGCTACTGTTACGTAAAGGCGCACATAGGAGGTAAACAATCTATAATAAGACACGTTATCATTAAAAAACATGAATGGGATCTTTTCCAAATAACGAAAAGTGAACAGCTTAGGAAGGACTTGAGTAGACGAGAAGCATTCTGAAAATAGAGATATTTCTTAGCAAGCTTTGTGTGTCGTTTATTTAAAAATAATTTGATACTTTCTTGATTCTAAAGAAAATTACATATGAAAGATAAATATCTCACCGTAGTTATTATACAAAAATCTTTTCAGTGATTCCGTTTTTTCTCAAAGATTTCGCAATAAATTGTGTTTATTAAAATAAATCACAATTAAATCCGTCATTGGAGTGACGACTCCAATTATAATTATTCTCGCGCATGCATTCACGAACGTCAATACGGTTTATCATATGACATCAGCGTTACTTCCTGCTGTTTATATTTAGATAGAATAAAAAAGAACGAGACTACATTTCGTCGCGATGACGCACAAATATCCGTATCAGTGCGCATGAGATCGTGGAACGCACATGGACATCTCTACTTGTCTATAAAAATGACCTTGAGGAAAGTTAAGGAAAGTCAAGGAAAAAAGAGGTAGAGGGTCTTACTCGGTCTCAATACGGATGGTCCTTTTTTTTCTCACGCTCTATACCTGTTTTTCTTCCTTTCTCTCGAAACTTACTTCGATCAAAAACCACACCCTGGATTGCTAGTTTCACCGTGACCAAGCGGTCGCTCAGTCCGTCCTGCTGGCTCCTGAAAAATTTCGCAGCCTTTTCCCTCCGCACCCGCCACCTTGCCTTCCGGCACCCGTCCCTCTCATTCGCCGCCCTCTCGACGGTTCTCTCCCTCGATAACCCGGGTTAAAGCCATTTCCCAGCTAGTACTTCGCCCGGCAACGCGCCGTGGTCTCTCCTCGTATTCTCCTATGTATTCCAGCAAAGAGCGATTCTCTCTAGCGAAGCGGCTTCGGCGCAGGCAAGCAGAGCTAAAGGCAACTCAGTGTGGGGCAGATAGACGAATACAAGCAAGCGAGACAGGCAAGCAGGCAAGGCAGGCACGCAGGAAGGCAGGCAGGCAGGTAGACGCGGCACTTTTGGGACGCGTTGTACATGGGTCGCGTCGCATCGTAGGTTCGCGATGGGTTGGATACATAAGGGGGAGGACGCAGGGGAGAGGACGTGGCGCGGCGTGGTGCAGCACGGCGCGGTGCGGCAGGCAAGCGGGACGAGGGCGCGAGCGCGAGCGCGAGAGCGAAGGGGGACACAGGGGGGACCCTCTTTATGTAGCACATAGACGTTGCCTGGCGTTCGTTCGTTGCCGCTCGCTCGGCGTGTGACGCTCAAATTACCTCCGTCCTCCCTGGTACGTCTCTCCCCCCGTCGCTTTCCCCCCTCACGTCGGTTCCTCGCGTCCTTTTCCACCCCACGTACCCCCTCGGGCCGCAGTCGCCCACTGGCGCTGCTCGTCCCCCCCTTTTCTCCGCTTCCCCGTCGTCGCTCTCCTTTGCCATGCTCACGCGCCAGCTCTCCCTCGCGCCAC
The DNA here is from genome assembly GCA_901521435.1 of Crematogaster levior. Lineage (NCBI taxonomy): Eukaryota > Metazoa > Arthropoda > Insecta > Hymenoptera > Formicidae > Crematogaster > Crematogaster levior. The sequence continues at coordinate 250,953 of CABEGB010000635.1, forward strand.
CGTCGCGTTCTACCTTCTCCCTCGCCACCCGCTGCTCCCCCTGCTACCCCCTTCTCTTTCTCCCCTCATCTTCCCTCTTGCCGCGACTATCCGCGTCGACGTTCGCCCCTCCGCCATCCCCCTCTCCCCCGGCGCCCCTTTTCACGCTGCTACTCGCTCTCTGGCCACCGTGCCGCGTCGTGTGCTGCGCCGCGCGACCCATGGCCACCGCTCTCTGCCACCCTATCTACGACACACGTGTATGTGTACATAGGAAACGTATGTGTATATATAGGGGATAGAGTGTAGCTATGTGTGTAACAGGAGGGAAAGAAAAAGAGAAAGAGAGAGAAGTAATAATGCTAGATACTCACTTTTTTGAGAGTAACTATCACTAGTTACTCTCAACTCTCGAGAATATCCGACATATCTATCCGTGAGAGAGTCGAGCCTATTGCGTCCGTTAAAGACGATACCTAACAGGGTGACTCACAGAGGACGACATACAAATCATCGTACAATGAATAATATCGCGAGTATCCCCAAAGTTTATGAAGAGTACCTAAGAGTACCCAACCGTGTGATAATGTTAGCGATAATAAGATACGATGAAGGCACATTGCGTATACCTTGGACACTACAATCTCGTGAGTTCTATCTCTAGAGTACGTTAAGTGATTCATACGCTAGTTGCTTCGCGCACTTCGAGCCATAGTGATCGATTATTCCTTTAACATTTTATATTATTTATATTTTCTCGTCTATTCTTTAAAATTTTCTATTTTTTTCTATTCTTTAAAATACTTCTGAAAAATCTATCTTATTCTTTAGACGAGGCCCTTCCACAGGAATTTTAGTCAGCGAACGAAACTTTCACTTTTTTTGTTTCGTAACGTGAGATACAGAAAAAAGGTAAAATTTACTCAGTCAATCATCGCTCATAAATCATCGCGTAGCAGCATGACTCTTTAGAGATTTATTTTACATTTTCTTTAGAGATTTATTTTTTTAAATTTTTCTAAAAATTTTCTGCCTACCTATAATTCCCTGAAAAGATTAATCTTTAGTCCTAAGTATAATATCTATTCTTTTCATTTTTACCTCACTCTTCGAGACAATGAAAATGACAATGACAATGACTTACAGGCTAATATCAAAGGCCTAAACAAACATCTTTTGTTGCTTCACAAATGTACAGCTTTGCAGGTACAATCGAATCTAATGCGCCCACGTTTTTTTGTTCGCTGTGCGAGAAAAGTGGTTGAGTTGAAGTATTGTATAAGACCATGTGTATAAGACTATGTGTATAAGACTATGAAAATTAATCTTCTCTTCGCCAATGATTAACAATCCAAAAAGAAAGGTATTATTTGACGACAAACTCTGTAGCGAAAATATATGTTTCTTAATATTACAGACAAAAAAAACTTGCAAGCATGTAGGGCAATATTAACGCACCAAATTGTACAAAATTCTTTAAATGGGAACGTTAAATACGATTTGTCTCGTATAAATACACGAGGATTTAACTTGTCGAGAGATTTTGATGGAATTTAAAGTCATAAAAAAGGGGACGTAAATTTTCTTCTTATATACCATTTATTTACTGTACACACTTCTAGAGTCCCGCAAACATCCCCTAAATTCGATTATACATACATCTCGCATTCAACATAAATACAGTAATGTGCGTTGTCTTAACGAGCCGAAGATCCGAGTTCAAATCTCGACAAATCAATGGCAAAGTGGGCTTAGTCGAATTGGCTGAAATTTGATTATAATAAAATTCATTACATCCTGATAAAAAGTGTCAATGGGTACAAGGTCGAAAAATGGATAATTTCTGAGTCATAGAGCGATCTTTTATCTTTTGGTACTCCACAGTGCCAGCTAAGGGTTAACACAGACTGAGAATCAGATAACATCAATCAGGTAACATGTTGAAACATTGAGAAAAGTAGCGATACATTGCATTTCTTCTCACTTCATTTCAATAAACAAAAATTTTTTTAATTTATTTTTTACAATTCCTCAAATTGTTCTCAAATGTTTTAAAAACTTTACTTATTTATTTATATTTATTTATATAACATATTTGATATTAAAATTCTGCTGTAAAATTCTTGTACTTTCTTCGACTCAAAAAAAATTTTAGTACTTTTCGAGATAATGCGAAAATCTTATTTCTTTTATTGGTTAGATTTTGTTTCAGTTAGTTAGATTACTGTCATATTTTCCTATATCCATATTTCATATACAATATATCACCATTTTGTCAAATAGGTTACCAATATTGACCGATATTGGTCACCATGTCACAGATTTTCCGAAGATAGTATGGCCTTCTGTTATACATAAGTTTTTATTGAACCAACAATAGTAACCTGCAGTTTTGGTCATTCTGTAAATGATATGGTATGGTCAAATTATATAAAGAGTCTTCTTAAAGAGAAATCATGTGATAGTTCTCACACATCTCTCTCTCTCTCTCTCTCTCTCTCTCTCTTTCTCCTTTCCTCCTTTCAATTTCTAATCTTTTTTAAAATTTCTTTACAATTTTTAAATTTTTCAAAAAATTTTCTGCCGTTGTCTTTCCAAGAGGTGGCGATCGAATAAATAAAAACTGACGATTCTTGGTCGGATTTGAACTCGGGTCTTCGGCTCGTTAAAAATGCACTCTAAGCTACGACTACCATATCTTAGATTAGATAGGTTAACGAAAAGTTTGTATGATCAACATTTTCTTTGCCGCTAATGAATGAGCTCTCGGTCTATTTTTAAATAATAACAGTCAAGGAGCAAGGTCTCTTAATGCATATTTTTACAATAAAAGAAATAATTTTTGTAATAAAAACACTGCAAATTCGTTTAGGAACAATACAATAATCGAGATAGAGAAAGAGAAAATCGAATTGAACCATCATTAATTACATGGTAGTGACTACATCCCCTAAAGCATTGTAACACTACCATTAATTTAGTAGTATGCACAAGTACAATTAAAGCACGATGTGCAGAAAATGATAATAAAATTATAATCATACACGCGACTTTTTCTTTTTCACCTTTCTTCTTTCAGGGCTATCTGGGTTCCATTTTACGATGACGTTCGATTTTCCCCTCCAAACCTCTTGCGTTTTTTTCCGAATTTCTATGTATATAAAATTGTATAATTATCATGCTGTTTTCTTTTTTTCAACACAACGTCACAATGTGACCATTAATTAGCCTGTAGCTTTTAATTAAATTCAATTAGGCGAGAAAAAGGAAAGAGATAGGGGGAGGGAGAGAGAAGAGGGGAGAGAGAGAGAGAGAGAGAGTACGCTATGGCTGCCAATGATGCGTTTAGACCAAGATAGATGGATCTGGGTCACGTGTACGAACCGTTGCGAACGGGACGTCTTTAGCACGACAATGCTTAGCAACTGCAACAGATTTGCGAATACGATATTGTTTATCTCATTAGGAATATATTGACTACGCAAAGAAGTGTCATTATCAGCGCGGGATAATAAATGCGTACAGAGTAACTTATATATGTATCACCCCAACATTGTTTCTCCCTCTGACATTTCACCCTGCGAATTCAAGTTGCAACGAAGGCAGTATGCATTTTATCTATCTCATTTATCGATTTTCTATGTTAAAGAAATGAGAAAATCTCAAAAGGTGACGTTAGGACGCAATAATTGACAGATTTCAATAATTATTATTGACGTAAAAAATTTTTTTCACTTATTATAATCGTATAATGTTTAATAATCAATTGTATCATATGAATACTATAAAATATTCATAGTAGAGTTTCAAAATTGATATCGTCGAATTATAGTTTCGAGTGTTGTAGTTCTCCTTATTTGTTTGCTGAATCTTCACATCGAAAATCTGTTTTCTACGATTTCTAATGATTACACAAGATAGCGTTAATTAAAATTGAATATCAGCACCGTACATTATCGTTCGACTTCGACGCGTGACTCTGCGTGGCTTTCCCAAAATGCGACGTTCGAAGGACGTTATCCGCATACGGGAAAACGTTCCTCTCGTGTACGCCCACAATTCCGCGCGACCGCAATAAATTCTACTGTCGCCTCGTACTGATTCTGAACCGCGCGGGCTTCTGTTTCTCTGCCGAAGAACGAAAATCGAAAAAGCATACTCTCTCTTTCTCCTGTCGGAATGTGAAAACCGGAAAAGAAGTTATTCTATTTCTTAAAGTCTTAAAAATAATTTTTTACCTGAAAATAAATAACGAAAAGAAGTCTCTTTCTTTCTTTTCTAAAAACGTTTCTTTACCTGAAAAAACAATTTTTCTTCCGCATTTTTTTTTTTGTGTTCACGAATGTGAGTATTCGGAAACAGTTCTCGCTTTCGAAAGAAAAAACAGGAGAGAAAGAGACAGAACGTGTGTCTGACAGTACAGAAAAAGAGAGTTAGTGAGTGAAAAAAAGGACGGAAACAGGAAAAGGCGGCGCAGAGCGACTAGGGAAAGATCTGAAAAATACGCGAGGGATACGGCGACGCCGCGTCCGCTGACGAGAGAGACCCAATGCCAGATTTTTCCAGCGAAGCCACGGTAGAATGGATGTGGGTATAATGGAGGCGAGCACGGTGCCTTCGGTGCGTGATAAAAACTGCCGATAGCGAGGACGAGAAGAGAAGAGGGCGGATGGTAGGGCGGAAGAAAAAAGAAGGAAAAAAGAGAGAAGATTGGACGAAACGATGGGTTTGCCGTTGGAAAGACTCGGAACGCGAGACAAGGGGTTTTGATACGCGTTATTGAGTGCGCGCGAATTAAAGTTTCTTCGGTATTCTCCGTCTTCTTCGTCACGCAACGCGTGAACGTCGAAATCGCGCGTCTCTTCGCCTCGCGTTTCGCGAAATTATCGACCGTATCTTTCTCTCCTTTCTGTCCTTCTCCTTCTTGCTGTCTTTCTTTCTGTTTCTCGGAGCTGTGGCGTCGAGAAAATATCACGAAATATTAATCTTCACAGCGCATCGCAAAGACCAGAGGCAATGCGTTCACGTAGAGTTATACGTAACTTGTGTGTTTGTCTCGAGATATTCTAATTTATAACATCAAAGTGTTATAAGTTATTATAAGTGTTAAGATATTTTAGAATTAACAATTAAAACATTTTCAAAAAGATAAGTGCGTATACAGATATGTCAATCGTCAGAACAATATTTCTAGTAACATTCAAAATTATGGATAATAATAATAACAAATACTCTTTATTTAAAACTTAAGAAATAGCATTAATATGAATATTTTTTCTAGTTATTATATATATATCTTGGTTTAATAATTCAGCTGTACTAAATTTCTTGCAAAACAAATTATTTTGTCTTTCGACAAGCGGCTATCGCTTTATCAACCCGCAATTTCCTGTATACGCCAATATTTTGTATCGTGCATCGTATAGGAAGACGGCAACCTCCATTCACAGTTGTGCCGCGTTACGCCGCAGCGTCAGTTTGGTCCGTTGGCTTTAATTTCGTTAATCAGGACGCGTCTCGATCGAACGAGCTTCGTGAGGCGAAAGGAGAAAGGCATTCTCTCCCTAATCGTCGTACCTGTATCCGCACGAAAAGTCACGAAACTCAACGGAAAAGAAGATTCCACATCGAGAAGGAACAGCAATGTATACGATATTTCATTTTTATGGAAATTGATATATATAAAATAAAATTGTATGTTACTGTAAAAATTAATTCTCTTAATTTTTATTGTACATTCTATACTTTGTGTGTAAAATTATTAGATGAAATAATCGAACCAAATACAGATTATAAATTACTTGCAAAAACTAAAGAGTTCTCGAGAGATTTCCTCAAATAATTTTTTGTCTCAAAAGATCACGTGTTCGTAATGTTCACGGGCTCGTAAATTTTCTGCATTTAGTATATTGACGAGATAATAAATGTTATATTAATTACATCGCAACGATTAAAATCGCACAATAGATTTTCGTCGCGCAGTGAAAGGAGTATTTTAATATTTTCTTTAAATCCCGTTATGCATTATGAACTATGAGAAAAGGCGGTTAAGAAAGCTAACAGGTGCCGCAGCGAGCACTTGCAAATTTGTTCCATTCGCATGCTCGTTGCTACGATCATCTTTTCCCATTTGTGAGATTCGCGCCAGCATTACTTTAATCCGTAGATGCCAAATATAATACGAACAAATAAAGGTGATTTACAGATTACAATTTAAAATTATTATTTACAAATAATATACAAATTAAACAAAATATTACATAAAATTCAATAAATCTATTTATTTTTTCGTATTTAACGAATTCATGAGATCGCGGTTCTAACAGATCGATCGAAAGCGTTTATTCTGAGAATAGCATCAATCCAGCAAAAGTTAAAATATTGAATCTAAAATATTGAACATTTACTCAGTCTAGATAAAATATAACCACAAATTAACGCCTTTGCTGATTGAGAAAAACCTGATCTAAGTTCAACACGACATTATTATATTATATTTGTAATTATGATTATAAAATGTTTTTAGAAAGTTCTTTTTTAAGATAGAAAAGAGTATAGGAAAATTTTTTCACTCTTTAACACGACTTGTCATTGTACGATATATTTTTTCGAACAATCACTGGAAAATGCATTTGCAATTGTATTTTTTAAAGAAGTGAAGTCATATACTTTTTTTAAAAATAATTTTGTCTCATTATTTTGTGATTAAAATTATTAAAGTTAGGCTAAAGTAATTGGAAAGTCAATACTTTGGCAGATATCACACATTTTATATAATAAAAGAATTTTATTATATTTTTATATTATAAGTGCTCAAATGTACTGTGACATTCTAAACATTTTCTAAAATATTATTTTCTGTTTCCATATAGCCTCTACAGCCAATCTTTATAAAACTTTATATATATTTTTTAAAATAAAAAATATATAAATAAAATGCTTAATTTACTTGATTTTATTGTTCTCGGTACATTTTGGTTCTCAATTCGAGTTCTTTTCAGCGTCGTTACGCAGCATTAGTTCACTCGATATTGAAAGGCGAATTAGGGCTGATTATAGATTGAAAAGTTCAGAGTCTGAGAAAAGTAGCTAATATGGTGTATCTTCTTTCCTTTGAAAGCTGGAATGTAGACACACTAGAGTATTTATTATTCGTCAGTGTCACTTTCATCAAAAGAAAGAAAAAGAAATGTTTTTATCTTCCGAATCACAGTACGCCAATTTACGACGAATAGAAATCACGAGCGGAACCACAGCATAATCTTGCGTCGCCTGTCTCTAATCGCGATTACGTCACGCGCATGACGCGAAGAGTTAGCCAGCGCGACCGGGCACGTCGCCTCGCGCCACGTCCAACAGACGAAGCGCGGTTTTAATATACCGTCATTTCACAAGCGGAAAGATCGGCGCGTCACGGCTTAACCTTACCCATTAACATATCGGGACCGACCCGCGAATCCCCACACGCCGAAAGGACGCGAGTTTCTCGCGTCGTTTCGAGGCCTTTCGCGGTTGCGCCGCGCGCTGCCCACGTCGCCACAGAAATGCCGACGTTCCTCGATCCCGCGCATAAATCTAGCCGACAACAGTACAAAATACCACGCACTTTGTTATCTTTTAACACGGGAATTTAAGAGATGAATTGAAAAGAATCCGAATGTCATTTTAAGTAAAGAGAAATCACAAATACAACAAATATTCTAAATAATGTTCGTAAGTTTCTATCAAAACAATATTCTAACCAAAGGACAATAAACGAACAAAGCTGGATGACAGTGCCAATAATATATAATTCTATAAAAAATTATACAATAACAAACGCTTCGACTTGAATTAAAGTTATCTTCAGTGTCGGTTATTAATTAAAAATTAACGGTAATGATCCTGTTAGTTAAAATTCTTGATCTTATACATGCAGCCCGTTAAATGCAGTGAACTGTTATCGTCGTTATCGAACAAGTTGTAAAGTGCGGAGTGCGATTCAGATCATGTGGTATTTCCATCCAGTACCTTCCATCTCCTAACTATACCTTTGGACGTGATAATGAGATGATTGACTGCATGCACTTTCAAGATCAAGAATTTTAACTAACAGGACCATTATCGTTGATTTTTATTTAATAATCGACACTGAAGATAACTTTATTTGGTTAGAATAAAGAAAAATTAAAATCTTAATATAATAATAAAATTCTTCTTACGTTTTATTTGCATTCGCGAATACGTTGTACGTTTCCAATTTAGCGTTGTCTTTTAAATCACTAAACTAATGGTCACTCGATCAGTTAAATTTCTCGCAGCAGGAGATACGATCAGCGATCGATTTTACGCGTCTTTCCGGCATTAGCAAGCGAGTAGTAGCGAGAGTAATTAGAGCCAACCTTAATTCCGTATAAATATTGTACGCTTAATGCACCGTTGACCAAGAATTATCTACGCGGCCTGTTTGGCCACTCAGAGCTAAGCGGCTTACCGTTCGTCAAATTTTGCGTTACTTGCCGGATGCTATCGGTAGTACAAGTAGTACGAGATAACAGGCGAGAACGTCTCAGGAAGAAAGAGAAAGGAGAGGAGTTTGAATCTTAGGCCGATTACTTTAATTATCGGCTATCGATTTTTTAAAAATGTGAAAACTGAAAAGTTAGTATATCAAGCAAACCAAAAGAGAGAGAGACACATTTTTTTTTTCATTTTCGCTTTTTACATATACATACGTACATACTACACACTGAGATACACGCAACCACGCGATAAGAAAAATTAACTAATTGACGCTATGTTGTAAAAAACAGTAAGTATACAAAAAGGATGATTGGAGAGGAAGATAACATTTTTTTTGTCTTGTAAGATATAGTTTTTTATCGAAGGCATTTTGTTTCGAGCTATCGATCAATGATAGGAATCGGAACGTGCATTTTTAAAAAATAAACAAAAGTCACGTCGTGAAAATATGTCGAGAGAGATAGCCAGCTATTAATGCTAGTCTCAGACTCAATTAATGTCAATTAATACGCTGGGTCTACCCTCTGGCTAAACCACTTGCAATTTCAATTAGCGCACTCCTAATTAGACTTTTAGTCTTCCGGATGATGCAAATAGATTAGAACACGACATCGCGTAATAATTCCAAGAACTTTTCGAAATTAGTCAAACGCGTAATCGATTCCCCGTTGCTTCCCATATCGACGAATCTTGAACTCTTTGTAGCTACGAGTAACGAACCGATGAAACGGCGATGCGAGAGGAAAAGGTTCGCGTTTCGGCGAAATAAATCATCAAAGGTATCTCGTCAAAGCTCGAGTTTGACCGTTCGGGATCGGTTACAGCTGCACGTGCGCGTGAAGTTTCCAACGAAAATCGTGAACGTGCATAATTCCCTCGAAATTGCCGGATTACGCGACCGTGTCGCGTAATCCTAAATTTATTTGCAACTATTCGCAAGAGCTTGCACGAATCCAGGCTAACAAGGTCGGCAAAGAATTACAAAATGTACCGAACCTTCCTCTCTTTTCCAATCATCTTATTATAACGCGGTTGATCGAACGTAACCGTAACGACGAGGGAAACCGATATTTTTTATCTCACGAGAACGTCAAGGGTGTCGTGCATCGGAATTTCGGAGATGCTCGATAAACGAAGAGGATAAAGAAAAGAGAATATAACGTATTCTATATATTCGCCATCGGCCGAATGTAACGAGCCGCGCGGCTCGTTCGTGGACTCTCGCTCCTTCGCTCGTTCGCTAATTCCTCGCTCGCAAGCAGTTAGCGATGCGAGCGGCGGCTACCCCGCGCTCGCGATTGCCCGAACGCACGCACGCATGCACGCACGCACGTTCGTACGAATGTGTGAGTGCACGCGTGCAGACAAGCAGGCAGGCAAGCAGGCAGGCAGGCAAGGCGGCAGGCAGGCAGGCAAGCAGTCAGTCAGGAAGGCAGGGGGGAGGGGGAAGGGCGAACGGGCAAGCCGCGGCGGACGCATATGCCGCACAAGCACGCACCAACACGCGCGCATCCGCGGTCCGAGAGCACGCACGCAACTCGCCGCCGACCGAACTTGCCAAGAGAGCTCGTCGTCATCCGATGCACACGCGCGCGCACGCATACACGATCGCGCGCGTGCACGCGAGAGAGTGCGAAATAACGCGAGGTGATGGCAGAGGACAAAGGCTCTGCGCGACGTGGGTACTAGAAGCTAGACGGGAATCCGAGAGCGGGACCGAGGGGCGATGGAGGAGCAGGCGGCGGCGGATGCGGCGGGAAGAGGAGACAGCCGTGGGGGCTCCTTCTCCCTCGGATCAGGCAGCGTCCAAAGGGGGAAATCGGTAGATAGGAGACGAGGGGGAGCGCGCGAACGCGAGCGAACGAATGAACGAACCCGCGGGTTCCTCGCCTCGTTCGCTTTTACACGTCACACGCGGCCGTTCGGTGTGAGTCACGCATCGCGGGCTTCCTGCTGCTCTAGGGAGCCGTCGTTCTCCATTGCCACCCGCGCCTAAACTCCGTTGTTCGCTTTACTCTTTATCTATAGAGAGAATAACCGTCACGGTTTCCCGATTTCTATTCTTTTTGTTGACCGCTTGACCGCTGTCGAAATAAAAGTATGGGAAAAATATTTTTCCATTAATTATCGGCAAAGGTCACTGTCAAACATTTGTTTAAAATAACTAAACCGCTAAGAAAAAATACAATAGTTCTTTTCTTTTAAATTCTTTTTATAAATATATGAAACCAAGTGTAAAAGTGCGTCACAAAAGCAAAGAATCCTTTTGAAAGAAAGAAAATTGAAAAGTGAAAGTTGCTTTTGACATTTGAATTTTTGTTTCCGTGCGCTTTTCCTGACAACGATCAATCAATCTAAACAATACAATTGGGAATGTGTTTCGAGAATCGAATCGTTTGTTATCGTTGTTTTCGAGGAACTACGGTATAATTTGTCTCTCGTCGGATCGATCGCTACCAGTTTGCGCGAATTAGTCCAATCGCGACAACGAAGTTCCCGTCTCTGCTTCCGTCGCGGATGTCGACGACCTCTTTTGTTGCATCTGCTCGCGGCATGTGTTTCGCGGCTCGTCGCGAACGATAACGTTTCGCGTTTCCTGCTGCACGATCCGCGTAAAATATTTGGCGCGTCGCGTCTCCGCGTCGGTTATTTTAACGGGCTGTACGACTCGAGTAACGGTCGGTTAGCCTGTCTACGAGACTAATAAACACTCGTGCTGAATCAATCCTTAATTTAAGGTCCAACGCGCGGTACTTGGTGCCTTTATACATAAAGCAAAGTTCAAATCGATGCCGCACGCGACCCCTCGGGGTTATAGTCTTCGATATTAATTGGCACATGGCGGCCGTGCGAGAGCCGCGTTAGCACACGACGATAAAATATAGCAGGACGAAATTCCATTTCGGCGATCGTGGCGATAGCCTTCGCGGTGGAACGTAAAATATTACCGAAAACGTCAATCGCGCACGCGCGCGCGCGCTCTCACCCCGCTAAAGATCCGGCGCATGCTTCCTTCCCTTTTCGATAATTACCGCGCACCCGATAATCCGATCCGCAGCATCGTTTTATTACTTTACCAATAAGCAACTGATATTCGTGCCACCCGAATTCCCGATAAAATTCCTCGCGAGCTCTATATGTGTAATAACATAATACGCGCGTTACGCGGGAACCGGTAGCGGCCAGATACGCTCTATTCCCAGATATGCAAGAAATTAATGCGCAAACGAGCGCCGTGCACCACTATTCTCGCTCCTACGTTCCCTTCCCTACGCGTGCATTGATCAAACACGCACGACCCGCGCGTAAAACCCGAGAACTTGAATAAGGGCTGATATCCATAATTCTTAATTGTGGGCACACAATATATTTGCGATTGTTTCATGTATTTCACCCTCCCTATGACGTTATAATGTACGTAACGCACAGCAAATATACATAAAGACAGTAAAATAATACACATACATTATTTGTAAATAATACAAAAAATTGTTCTAAAAACAATATAGTTGTAATAAAAAAAAATTATAATATTTTGATATTTAATAGAAATAATAATAACGAGTTGTAGTGAAGTTCGATCGATTGTTCCGATCGATGTGTTTATTGATTATAACCATTCATCTCGAACTGACAAAAGCGATACTTATACATTACGAAATGGTAATTTGGAAATAGTAGTTTGTGAGAAACTTATTAAATATCGATACTATTAATCATAAACATCCTTCTCGAATTGTCAAAAGCGATACTTGTATATTACGCAATATTGGTGTACATTGATGTATTATATTACGCAATATTGGTAGTTTGTGGAAAGCTTGTTCGAGCATCAGACAAACGCGTATCGGTATCTGATAAAATCTGAATGTCACAGTGGACGCGTTCGGCGGTAAGATACACTCGTGAAAGTATGCCGTCGAATATTAGGCTCGCGCGAATGAATTATAACGGTTCGGCTCGCTCGCTTCTCCGCTACCGTCGCTGTCGTTCGAGCGCGACATATCCGGAGCGAGAGAAAGAGAGAGAGAGAGAAGACGGGAACGGAACGAGTACACCCCGCGGGGCCCGTACGTATCTCCCCCGCCTTTGTGTGACCGTTGTATGCGTACGAAGGAAAGAGAGAGAGGAAGAGAGAAGCCGCGTATCTGGGCCCTCGGGCCAGACGATCGACGATTGCCGTGGCATGCGGGTCCCGCGACCAAGATCACGAGAGGTGTCGCATGCACGGCGGTGCTGACCAGCTGCCGTTCTCACCGAGCAAGCGCTCACGGTGTCGTCATTATCGTCACGGCGTGGCCGTTGTACTCATCCTCCTCATCATCATCATCATCATCATCATCATAATCATCATATTCGCGATTGTTATATAGTCATCGTAGTCTTCGTCATCATCGTCACCTTCGTCATTTTCATCATTGTCTTCACCATTTATCGTCATCGTAATCGTCATTGTCGTCATATTCGCAGCTATTATATAAGCGTCATAATCTTCCCATCGTCGTCGCCGATATCTTCGTTACTTCTTTCATCGTCTTTATTAACATCGTCTTGCTGCCTCGCTGCTGTTTCGTCGCTATCACCGTCACCGTTGTTCGTCGTCGTCGTCGTCGTCGTCGCCGCTCGTTTATACCTCTTCCCCGCGTCTCGGTCGGGCGCGGATGCGCGCGGCAACGTCGCCGCGTCACGACACGCCGCTTGGGTATAGGTTATCGCCGCCGCGGCGGTGGCTTCGGGAGAGCGCGCACGTACACGTCGTACACGGACGTGCCGGGCTAATGCACACAGACGTAGCCAACGGCGCATCGGGACGTGTACGTGTACTTGGGCCTGCCACGATCCCTCGGGGTTGCCTGCCTCCTCGGCACGTACATGCTCAGGCCAGACCGATGTAGCCTGCCGTTCGCTATGGCGAACGATCGGCGGACGGGCGGGCCAGCCAGCCAGCCAGCCGCGGCGGCAACGGATGCGTCCTGCTGTTCGTCGCGCGTCCTCGTCGCACCCGCTTCTCATTCCCGCGATTCCCCGCTTCGTCTCGCTTGCGCTCGTTGGTCCCTCTTTCTCTCGCACCCTCGCTCTATCCCACGCCCGCCGAGTCCCGGCAATATAAGCCGAGTAATATTACCGCGGGAAGAGCGGTAAGGTAACAGAGAGCCGCTGCTACGGACCGTTCCTTTTGAGAATTTACGAGCACCACGGTCCGGGTGCCCGACTCTCTCTCTTCTCTCTCTCTCTATCTCTCTCTTTTTCACTTGCTCTTCCTCTCACGCGCGTATTCGCCCGTATTCGCTCCGTATTCTCTGCGCCGCACCTCGTGGAACCCACCGACTTGGCGAGGCGGTATCGTTCGACGGTGCCGTAAGCGTTTCCGTGCTACGCTCGCAATTTTGAGCGAGTGAACCGAGCACCCGCGATTATGCGAGGGCAATCGCGCGACCGAGCGCGGCCCGGCGCGGCGATAACTTTTATCAACGTCGGGAGATAAAGTATTGATACGCGTCGGCACAAAAGATCGTGCCCGCGAACGAACGATCTCTATCGAGTTCAGTCCAACATTTGTAGATCGATCGTATGCATCGTCGAGCTGTGTGTAGCCGCACAGTTAAATCGCGTTGACGCAGATATCGCTCTGAAACTATATTTTCCAGGAAATGCGTTATATACATATTTCTTTAAAAGTTTGTTTAACTTTCGAAACAAATTGTTATGTACTTTATGAGAATGGTTGTGATAAACTTAAATAAATATACTTAAGTTTCTAATATCTACTGTTATACTTATATTTAATCTCTTGTAGATAATCTTAACTAATGTAGTTTTTCTAGTTTTCTCTAACCTTGTAAATATGAAATTAAGTTGTAGAAGAAAAAGAAGTACGATCTCTCAGTAAGATATCCGAAATCATGGAGGAAATATCACGAAGGATTAAGAATTGGGAATATCGTAGGCATTCTCTAGATTGTATATATTGGTCATGGCTACTTTGATGTGTACGTAAAGCGTGTATTAACGTGATCATTTTTTGTATTGCACGATATTCACGGAATATCGCATTACATGTTACGTTCACTCAGTGGCGAGTGTATTGGCCCGTATCTTTTGTACGCACGACGCATATCGGTATCGGACGTAATCGCTTCTCGCGCCTTCCACCTCGAGGAATCGAGTTGGGGGCCTCCGATTAGCGATAGCCGACCGACAGACCGGTGAAGCCGCGCGTCGCAAGATAACAGGCGGCGTTCTCGAAAGCGCGTTTTGAAACCCGAGACCGTTACGATTGTTTACGGGCGAGCGAACGGCGAGGATTTCATTCGTGCGCGCGAGTTAAATCGGCCGCGGGTTTGAAACGCTCGCTGCGTCGTATGTATCGCTGACTCGCTCGCGCATCCGCTACGCCGCATCCGCGAGAGAGGAAGGCGGTAACGATAAGAAAACAACGGCGAGGGGAAACAACGAGGGGGACGGTGAGAGGCAGACCGGGGAACAGCGAAAGCGAGAGAGAGAGAAAAAGAAAAAAAGAGTCGTTTATTCGGCGCTGCGGAAGGGACAGGTCCCCTTAAGCGTGGCGAAAGAGAGCGAGAAAGAGAGAAGAGGAAGGTCAGGGGGGAGAGTGAGAGCGGAGAGGCGTGCACGCGGTAATACATAACGACCGAAACGCGACGCGGCCGGGCGCGCGGCGTAGCGCGGCATGGTGCGATCCGGGCGCGACGTAGCGCGGCATGGTGCGGCCCCGGCCTCGCGGACCCTCACATCCTGTCTATGACGCCTGTGGCCTGGTCAGACCCGATGGTTCTGGAAGGGCCCTACCCATGACCACCGTGCCTTGTCCTTTACCATGTCACGCTGTTTCCTTTCAGGAAAAAGCATCATGTTAAGGATTCGTTGCGACGCCGATGCAAACCCTTGTCATTCTATTATTTGATGGGCTCAGCCTGTATTGTTTCCGAAATGATGATGGACGATGGTGTAGCCGTTATAAGAATGAAGAAAAAATACCGTCGAAAAATCTCTAAAATGAATGAATGAAACTTCTAAAAATAACTTAAAAAAAACTTTTCTCAAAGTGCCGCAAAAAAGAATTTGACGGTCACGCAGTAGGAAAGGCAGACTCCATATCCTTCAATCACAGGAAACTACGCGCATCTACCGAACAACGAGTGCTGACGACGGCGACTACGACGGATCGAAAAAGGTGAGACGTGCCGAAGGCACGAAGGGGATATAGGCGCGGACAATGAGGCGGATGAGAGAAAAAGAGAGAACGAGAGAAGGAGAGAGAGAGAATGACAGAGAGAAAGAGCGGCGGGTTAACAGTGCGAGGGGAAACCTCGTGTAGAAGAGGCGAGAACGTGACGAAGCGCGGCACGGCGAAGCCCGCGAGGGGGAGCAGTGAGGGGGACGGAAACGCGCGAGGGGAGCGCGAACGGTCGTCGAGCGACGGCGATTTGGCAACGGCTTTTATGGCTTTCGTTGCGATCGGTTGGGAAGCGCGGCGCGACACGACGCGGCGTGGCTGGCGAAACTGAGCCGCGCCACCGCGCCGCCGACACGACGGCTGCGTCCGGTATGCGCATACCGAAAACGAGGCCGGGTACCGAGGACCGAGTGTGCCAACCCGAGGACCGAAAAATCGGGAAAGCGCCGAGAATATATCTGATGGTTATACATTTCGAAATTCGTATATAAATATTACGTCATACACACGCGCGTGCGCGTACGCGCACACGCACACGATAAATCCGTCCGATTAGTCGTGAGAATTATTTGCGTCTCTCGCGATCTGTCAGGGTCAATAACACCACGCGCCGGTGACATTCACGTACGGTCGTCCGCGAATATATTATCTGCGCGAAGGAATTTCGTTTATTATCGTGTTCCGACGATGCTCCTAGGTCGTGTTAAACTATCGATTTTGCGTTCAGCGATCGTCACGTTCCGTATAACAGGTCAATTAGATATTACAGCAGCGGTGACGAGCCGGAGACCGATCCCCCGCTCGCATTAATTTCGTATTCAGTGCTAAAGGAGAGAAACGTCGATGTACAACGTGTTGAATATAGTATTTCACAATATGCGACGCGATCTTTTTAGAACTTTCTTCGCTCGTTATTGTGTCTCATTACAGCTTGGCAATCACGCTCAGCGCGTTTTATTTTAATTACTAGCACCCCGTTGTTTCTTAGGCCGTCTCTCCGCGCGCCATGCCAACAATTGAAACACCTTTCGCGTGGCGATCGAGGCCTGAAGCGCGCCGATGAAAAAGATCGAACGGCAACAATCGAGCTGCAGTTGCTGCAGCTTGGCACATCCAGTTCTCCGTTTCTCTCTTTCTTCTCGCCGCCGGTCCTCTCGCCGCCGGTCCTCTCGCTTGCTCTTAACAATGCCGTTGGAAACGACAATACGTTGACCACCGATCTGCGCTCAGGACATTCGAGACGGCACGAACGAGAGTGAGAGCGCTTCTCTGCCTGCGCATTCCATACATCCTAGCGGGACCTGTAACTATCTGCCGCCAGTCCGCAGTAGAAGTATTAGATGGGGGAGGGGGAGGGGGAGGAACGGGCAGAAACAGAGAGAGTCGGAGAAAGAGAGAACGGAGGGAACGGTGGTGGAGGCGGCGATGGCGACGGCGGAGAGGGTAAACTGGGTCAGTGTCGTGGAACTTGAAAACTTCGCTTCCGTAATGCGAGAACGGCGCCGACTGCCATCTCGAAGTCGCTTAAACTGCGTTTACGAGTCGACGGCGGCGGTAGGTAGGTAAAACAGAAACACTTGGAGAACTCGAGACCGAGTTATGTGTAGTTATATGTATATAGATTTATACATATATATATATGTGTATGGTGTATAGGCGTGCATCACCCTCTTCCTCCTTCGCAACGACCGGGGAAAGAGGCCGCGCACCGACACGGCAGCGGTGAAAGAGAGACGACGCGAGAGACGAATGAACCACGAACGGTAGGGGCGCGAGCGAGAGCGAAAGGAAGACATATAGGAATGCGCAAACTAAAGCGTGCCGTTTCACCGCCAAGTGGGGAACGGAGCTGCGCGGGGGAGGGAGGATGATCCTCGTTTGTTATACCGGCGCGTCTCCCGGCTCCGGAGTCGACGAGCGCGGGGCGCGTTTTACTCCACGTGATCGCGCACCGGCGCGGCAATGGTCTCGCGGCACGAATCTCAATGTCATCAGCCACGTAGCGACCGGGTGCTACGAGCGGAAGGTCTCGCAAGGTCACGAATTTGCCGCTGCTGCCGTCGCCGCTGCCAATCGCGCGGAGAAAGTCCGATTGCCTAAAATTGCGCTCTCTCTCTCTCTCTTTCTCTCTCGCCTTCCCTCCCTCTTTCGGCCTCGGTCTCGCTCTCGCGACCGCGTCGGAATTTCCATTTTCGCGAGACGCCCGTCGGCTCATTTTCTGGTTTAATAACCGAAATGTTCAGCTTGAACGGGAGTCGAGCGATGCTGAGGCAGGAGAGAGCGAAATGAGGGAAAAGGTGGCAGAGAGACGGAGAAGGATACCGCGTTGTGCGTTGGATAGGAGCAAAGGGCGTGTTACGCAGGAAATATGTATGCCCACGTATAAACGCGCGTTATATAGCGTTAACACGTAAGTCTGAAAACACGGGTATCTGCTCGTTGACGCGGATAAACCGTCAGCATGACGCTATATTTACAGGCCGTTCCCTCTTCTCTTTCTCGCTCTCTTTGTACGCGCCACGGCCTGTTTTACTTTGAATATATTTTTCAAGCGCCTCGCGGATTTCCAGGGAATGTAATCGCGACCGCGAGAGAGCGAGCACGAATGTCGACGAATACTTTTTCGGGTCGCGCCACGTGTATCGCGCCGGACATACGCAGAAGCAAAGGCGAGGCGAGGCGAAGCGAGGTGAGGCAACGAAACGCGACGCGCATTTTTGATTTCGCAACGAGCCTAGAGATAATTGGCGTGCGCATTAGCGATCCAACCGCGAGCGCTGTAACGACGACACTGATGAAAAATATCGTGACTATATACTCTCGGATATTTTCAGTCACAATCATTTCCCAACGTCGACTTTATCAGTATAGTATCATTTCAAAAAAATAGAATACTAAACTATTGTAATTTTGTATTTGTTTAGTAATTTTTTTTCTATTGCAACTGATAAATCAAAAACTCTCAGGAGGGGAAGCATATTTTAATCGGTGATTTTCCTGAAAAATTGCAATGTCGTGGAGACAATGTCAATAGAGTTAAAAAAAGATAGTTATTTCAGATTTAATAATAAAAAATATATAGAATCTCTTTTAATTAATTCTATCGCAACACGGATATCCATATTTCACGTAGCGATGAGTATACGAAATCTCTTGCACGCACGTGTGTATTAATATTTTAGGATAATTAATACTATTTCACTATTCGTAAATAGAAAATCAAAGTATTCCGTATTCTCTCTCATCGCAAATTTATGTCTAACTATCCTCATTCTCATTCCTTTATAAGAGGTACATAGAACTTTAAAAGTTTTAAAAAATTGAAAAATCGAATTTTTTTAATTTTTTACTAGTTTAAAAATGTTAGTAAAAATGATATAGACTATATTAATAGTCGTAAGTAAATTGCAGTGAGAAAGAAGTTGAATGAATTTCTTGCAGCGGTTGTCAAATTTGTTTGACAAAAATATTGTTAATTTTTAAAAAAGTGTTTTCGTAAATGATGTATGTTTAATTTACAAAAATATATTCGAACTAAAGAAATACTGCCAACTAAACATTTATTCATATCAATAACCTTTTTCTTCTTAATGTATTAAAAATTACAAAATTTTCCCAAGATTTCAACATATGCTTTTCTCTCAAAGTATTATTTTTGCAAACGGTCATGACAACACTGTTTATCCGATCAATTTGAAATTTTAAAGTAAAGTAATAATTATATTCCGGAAAACTTTTTCTTACTTATAATTTTTTTTAAGTTCTAGTGAAACAAGAATGAAATTTGTCAAGATGATGCAATTCCCATATATAGTTTCGTAAAAAATAAACTCTTTAAAAATTCCATTCGAAACCGAAAATGTGACAAATGTAAATAAAATAAAAATATGAAAAGAACACCTTGATGAAGCTTTTAACTTACTGAAATTAAAATCTTGATCACCATACAGGTGCGCACGAACTGATTTATTGATAGGACAATATTGCTTATTATTTCAGTATTTTTGTTATAATTTTGCATCTTAATTTTATTATAGAAATTGTTTTTTCAACAAAAAACACTATTTGTCTATCTTTTTATAATAAATTTATATGATGTTGGGAAAAGTATTCTATTTTTCAGTTCACTACACTCCTATGACTTATCCTTGATATCGAGGATCGTCATTTTTCTGCGTTCGAAGCGTAGAATGAAAAAGTTAAACGAGATAACATTCGCAAATGGACTGCATCAATATATCTCCGGTAGTTTTATAAAATTAATCGCGATTCGGAGCGGTCGGACGTGTTAAAACTTGAAGCTCGTTCGTAGAACGCGAGTGGATCGCCAACAGCGCGGTCTCGTTATAGCTAGAACGCCCGGTGACACAGAGGCTCTTTCTCTCTCTCTCTCTCTCCGCTCGATTCTTCCTCGATATCGACTTTAGACCGAACGGCCCGGAGGCAGGCAGCATCGAGAGCGTGTTCGCTAAGTCTAAATAACCTCTGGTATATCGAACCGCTGCCAGGGAATCCGCGGCGAACGGCGGCCTGGCCGCGGATCGCGAGGCCGCGTTTGGGGTCCCCTTCCTCTCTGTCTCTTCGCTCTTTCTCTTTTTCTTTCTCTTTCTCTCGCGTTCTCTCTCGTTCGCGTCGCGTCGCTTCGCCGGTCTCGTTTTCCCGTTTAATAACCGACATGGGAGCGAGTGAGAAGGAAACATGCGGCCACTTGGACCACACTCAGTAAAACGGGATATACGAGGGTCAGGGGAAACCGAAAGGGACGGAAGGGAGAAAAGGATAGAGAGAAATAGCTTCTCAAAAATCTCTATAAAGGGTAAAATGACTTACAAAAGTCTCTGTAAAATGACTTACAAAAGACACTACTTTTGAATATCGGGTATTTTTTCATTTCTCTCGCATCCACTTATTTCGAAAATAGAAATGGGAACAGAAATTTGAAGAAACCGATGGAAGCAGGTAACAAGCTTGAAGTAGAATGACCAGTACCTACTGGGATTATATAGTTGATATGAAAAGGCTCGAAAGTAGGTACAACTGACGGCGAAGCTGTGAACGTGGAAAGAACATGGAAAGGATGAAGATTCAGAGAGAAATAGCGGCAGTGACAAAGAGGACGTAGAGAACAAAGAGAACCAAGAGCGCGAATAAGAAGAGAAGGATAGAGCAAGCCGTTATTTAGCTGGGCGCGCGCGCGTCTCTTCGCGTCCCTTCGCGACCTAACTTCACCCGCGTGTCCCCCTCCTCCGCGCGCCGCCACCCTTCGGGTCACCCTCGGAGCTTGAATGCCGCCCCCTCATCGCTCACACCCGTTCCACTACCTTCCGTTAGCCATCCTTCCATCCCTCGGCTATCTCGCTACGCTTCTATCCTTCGTTCGGCCCTTATAACTAAACTAAATCTAACTACCTACATTGGTTCTAGTCATACTATTTCCTTCTTACCCCCATATCTAGCAAAAAATCCACCACGAGTATCCATGAACGCATAAAATATCAAGGTTTTTGAAAATAACGACTTGCACTGGTTAGTAGAATATTCCTCCTTTGTGCATTTTCTGTTGAAAAATTCACGGCTCACGCGCGTCATAGAACGAGCCCCGCTGTGAGCTTCTATGCGAGAATTTGGTATTTCCACTAATTAAAGTTTGAAAGACTTAACCATTTACTCATTGAATTGTTCGTCTTTCTTCTTCGGTTTATGGATCTACTTCACATCGTCACTCTACTTGCTCGACTCAATTGTTCTCGTGATTTGTGCTTTACGTATCGCATATTTTCAGGTACATCTTTTGAGTTATTCTTATTTTATTTAGTATGCTCTTGTGTCAAAAATATTTAAATAATTCTGAGAAGAATTTAGAAAACCTAAAAAATCTAGAAAATGTTTTAAAAGCTTATTGGTTCTTGCATTATTTGTAGTGAACATCTGCCATGTGCATTGCTGCAAGTTTTCCTCGTTCGCTGCGGGAGTTTATTAGGTACCTGCGGTATCTCGTATTCATTACCTGGATACCTGGATACCTTAAATACACGGATCGTGTCGATGCATGTGTGGCATAACGAATGTCAAATTCGTCGCATTACCGATGGGCGCCAGTCGAGTTCGTTAAATGAATGAAACAAAGTATATTTCTTAATACCCGAGTGTCTTGCCTATAGTAGATCATACGACGAGAATTTCGTTAAAATCCAGTATAAAATGTATAATTTTCGTTAAAAATTCCATCTTTAGTGTAAAAAATAATCTTATTCAATTTTGTTTTTCGAAGGAACTTGGCTGTTATAGCGGAATGCATATCTAGAATTCAGAAATCATAAAAGAAGAAGGATAGGCTAAGGCCATTGTAGCGTATAAAATCTTTTCACATTCAAAAATGACATATTTTCACAGAGAGTAACAACTTTATTTAAAACGCATGTATTCTAAATCCGAGATTTACACGGCGAGTTTACTGGCGAGCTGCATCAAGTTAAAAAGAGAAAGAGAATTTGTAAAACAAACTTATCGAAAAGAATAAGTAAGTAAGCCAGAATAAGGCTCGCCGAGCTACGCGGTGTGTAATTCTGGCTTAACATGTTTTATTTATTATAAAAATATAAATATACAAAAATATTGTTGCAGTGTAATAAGAATAAAAATAAGAATTAAATTAAACTTACTACATCGATATTATCGATATTTTATATTAGAAATATTAAATAAATAATATTGAAAAAATTTGACAATATTCTAAACTGGTTGAAAGGAACTTCTTTCAACTTTCTCTTCTCTAGTTTTTCATACCTGTCAAAACCGCAAGCGCATAAATACAGGATAACGTTCGCTACGCTCATCCATAAAACCATCTGTCTTGTTTAATCGCGTTATTCTTACTTTGAAGAAAAATTTTTCTGTCAAATATTTGTATTGTACGTTACGGGATAATAAAATACGTGAAAATAAAATAGATGCAAAATTTAAAGGTGACAATGCACGAACGTCGGCCTGTTCATTTTCACGTAGGCTGTGAAAGACACGTGCACGTATCTGTGTGTGTGTATGCATACATGCACACATGCAGGTTATTCACGGGCACTGAAAGCGAACGCATATGCGTTCGTAAAACGACCTTGTGACTTTACGATCGTTTACAAACTCTTCCGACCTTTTGGGTCGGGGAGAACGGCAACGCACACACTCGGCGTTATTCCAATTAATCTCACGCCGTAATATCGTCGATTTATGCGAGCGCGCGTGTACATGTGGACGATTGCGTAACAGCGGGAATAAAAATTCGGCAAGCCCCCGTTAAACGATACTCACGCGTCGAATTTACGTCGATAAAAGACTCGGCGCATGTATGTCTCGCATTTTTTTTTCTCTTCTATCAACAGTAATAGATTGTGAAATATCTTCATTGGAATTGCATCAATTGACATTGTTAATTAATGACACTTATTCGCACTTTCTCAGTTGTGATTGACGAAAAGATAGTGATAGATAGGAAAGCTTACAAGGATAAAATACTTCAGAATTTCTTCTAAAAATATGTTCTCGGTGAAAGCAGTTAAACGTCGTGAGAAGAAGTTCAGAGCGCACTCGGAATAACTTCTCGATAAAGTTCTCGGAAACTTCCGTCAATGTATCGTACGATCGTGAGAACGCGCGGATAAAAAATCCATTAATAAGGATTACTTGTCGAAGATCGCGCGGATCGTGGTCTCGCTACGTTGTGTCGTAATTTGCAAAGTGCGATCAAAGTTTCTTCATCATTGAAAATACATATATTCGGATCGCCTTTAATGATGTAACGCGAATTTTCGCTTTCGGTTGAAACGTGCAGAGACTGAGTAATTACACAGAACTACAAAAAAAATTTTTTGAAAGTTAAATGGAACCGGAGTAGATGTGTTAACAGGTTATAAAATTTTTGGATTCAGCGACTCAAAATCTATAAGAAACACCTACTCTAGTTCCAATTTAATTTTCAAAAAATCTTTTTGTGATCCTGTGTTATTCTCGCAAATTCGAAAATCACGTAACCGAAATAAATAAGCGTGGCCAAGAGTACAAAAGTAAAATAGGTGAATAAATAGAGCTAAGAAAAGAGTCAGGGAATAAAAGCGCTGTCGTGTCCGCGAATTGGCGAATTGGTGCGCAATGACGAAATGGCGAAATTGATGACAATTCATCGCGGAATCGAATTTTTACACGCGAGGAAGTGGCGGCTTTCATCGCGGAGAAGCCCGAAACTCGTTCTCGCAAAGCCGCAAACGCGTTTCAGCCGTCGGCCGAGCTCGTGGTCCTTTCTCCCGTCACATCCGTGTGAAATTTTCGGGCAAATCGTGAAAGGGCGCGCGATCGGCAATAACCCGTAATAAATCGAGTTCCGACGCGGAAACACCTGTGCGGCAGCTTTGACGTAGAAACTCCGATCTACGCAGGCAAGATGGTAAAGGGAATTAACGACATTTTGTTAAAGTTTAGATTTTCCTGCACGCACTGCGTAGATTTTCCTGCGTTACTCGCCGTATTCATGCTACATTTTTAAAGGGGATCGTATGCAACGAATCGTGCCACTTGTTATTTCGGACAGAATGGGAAGATTAATCGAGTAGTCTGCCCTCGAAACCGCTTATGACATTTCAATATTCTTCATACAGGGTGATCATAAAGTCTTCGTGCGACTTTAAATTCATAACATCGATTCTATACACGATAAAATTAATTTATAATAAATAGTTTAAACCAAATTAAGAGATGAAAGATAAAAAATTCATTTCAAGCTTTATTCTTGTTGTTATAACACGTGATAAATAAGTTATTTATAAAATTATAAATTGAAAGACATAATTCTTAAGTTTTATGTTTTGCAATCGATTTATAATCCAGCCAGAAATGTAGAATCAAAGTCAATTTGATGTCGATAAATATTCGATATCGAGTACTGATTGATATTTTTGTCTAACTAAGTTCTTATTTTCCATCCTAGTACTGATTGAAATTTTTGTCTGATGGTGGATCAAAGTCGATTTACGAGGCTTGCGGAGGTCAAAAGAGGATAGAAATTTAGTAGAAACATTCAATTGTTTAATTAATATAAAAAACAATTATGATGAGATCAAAGGTGACAAAAATATCAATACCAGTATTGATAACGGCATTCCTCGATATCGAATCGATACCAATTATTTTTGGCAGAGATACACATTTAATCCGCAGATTTAAAGAAGTTGAATGAATAATAGTATTAATATGTCATTTCTAATTTTAAATTAATTTGTAGGGATTCTAAGATCCCAGATTTCGCGTCCACACACACACACACACACACACACAACTCTCTCTCTCTCTCTCTTTTTTGAGGACCAAAAACAGTTTTCAAAATACGATCGTTAATGCAGAGCATTTCTACATATTATCTGTTAATTTTGGAAGAAATCTCAGATATTAGAACTCATTCTATTTTTTTTAAACTTTTGTGTGATTTGAATCGTGTTATTCTTATCGTTATTATTGTCATCAATCCTCGTAATTTTATTCGCTATGTGCCAATTATCGATCGCTGTATTTGAAGGTAGAAGAAGATAGAGAGAGAGAGAGAGAGAGAAGCAGCAAAGGTATATCAGCGAATCGAAAACCCTGTGGTGGATTCCTCGTGGGATAATCATGAAGTGACTCACACAGAGCGGATGGGACATATATGTCACGTCGGTCGGCCGCGCGTTGATAACTTTCCGCGGAGTCGTTTGAAATATTCGTGAAGGTGCGGCGAGGCGCGCACACGGCACACGGTTTGGCTCGACCCTAAAGGCGAGGAGCGTCGAGCGCCAGTAACCGTCGTTCGCTTCTCTCTCGCGTGAAATTTAAAGGCGGCTGCTGTCGTGTTTTCCCCCCCTGCGTCACCCCCTCGTCGTCGTCGCGCCACACGCGCGCTCCTCGCGAGAGAGGACTGTGCTGGGCCCCTCGATCGATCCACGCCCGCATAGTCGCGAACGTGTAGAAGAGGTTGTTTGTCGGCCAACCGGCCACGGTCGCCATTCGCCATCGACGTGGACGACGCCATTGCTGCCTTGCTTGTCTGCCCGCCTGCCTGTGCGTCGCACAGGAAGAATTTTTTATCGCGGGTTTTCCCTCCCGGAGTAAGCTGGCGGGTAATTAACGGCGGACCTCTTCCCTCCGTTCCCCGTTCACCCTGCCCACCTACGTACCGGCCAGCCGCCGCGAATCCCCGCGACGCCGAAAGACGACGTCGTCGTCCTTGTCTTTCGCGATCTTTAGTATCAAGGCCCGCGCATTTATTTGTCGTCGACCTAACGGTTAACCTAACACATAGCCTGCACACCTGCTGCCTCTCTCGTGGAGGAGAGTTCGCGCGATTCACGTCGCGCCTGCGAAAAAGTTGCGAGAAGTCAACGAAGAAGGTGCCGCGAAGTTTAAGGGGTCTCGCCTCTAACGTATTTACCTCGAATTTACGATCCAACTGTGGCACTTGGAGAGATTACACGTCCTCCATGGATGTAATCGGTATTCGAGAATTATTCATGCCAGTTGTTTCGCGATTTATAATAAAATGCGGAAGTGAATCATAGTGCTTGCACAATCCATTTGCTCTTCGCACGATAATAAAATTTCTCGTATCCTTGAGATATAGATCATTATTTACGTATCTACACAGTTGAAAAATTTGTGCTAATGTTAACAGATATCATCCAAGTCTCCCAGTGTCCCAAACGGTCCACACAAATTTTTCTGTTAATTTAACATATGAATCTGTTAAATGGTGACTATTGGCTAATACTATGTTAATAAACAACATACAATGTATTAATACTATGTTTTAACACAGATAACAAAATAAATAAGACAAAATAAGTGCGAACCTCAAAGTAATTTAAAATGAATTTTGTACAAAATCAACTTTTTTAAAAATGTTTTAGTTAATTTTTTTAGTTAAAAAATTAACTAAAAAAGTGATTAGTAACAAATGATGGTCTGTAATCATTCTCATTATATTATAGAATAAAATCACATTTTTTCCTGTAAATTTTAACAAGTAAATCCTGTCCCACTAATAATACGGAACATATGTATCTATTGAGTAAGATTAAAAATAGGTGCACACAATGTTATTTTTACACTTTATTTCAGTTGTTTTAATAATTCAATACTTGCGTTCAACTAACACAATAGCAATAAATTTGCACATGAATATATTAAATATTTAACACAAATATTTTTTTTAACCGGCATAATTTTTAACAAGAAACGCAAATTTTCCTACTGTGTACATGCATTAAAAGTTTATGTTAACGAATAATAATATATTAACGAGTAAGGATATAACAATAGCGCGAAAATTTTCCACGACGGTGTATCGAACTCGGCGGAACGAGATGAAGAGGAGAGAAACCATGCGAGCGGCGGTGTTGAAATTCCTGTCGGGCGACGTTGCTACTTCGTGGTCTAAATATCGAGCCGTCCTCGTGGCTGGCCGCCACGAAATTCTAATCCGCCGCGATTATACGCGCGATTTTTTTTTTACGGACTCACGCGCGAACGCACTTTCGAAAGTAAGGACACGGCGTCAGCGACTTACATAATCAATGAGCATCCGCGATGTAATATCTCTTCTTTCTCGATTATTCTAACTCTAGTTCTTTATTCTCTAGTTTTCTCATTCTTTAGTTTCCTTCAAAGTCTTGTTATTTCTTTGCTTGTTAGAAGTTCCTTTTTTCTTATTCAACATTATTTTTTACTATTCAGTCTTTGTCATTACTTTTGCGGCGCCATCCCTTTTGCAGCGCCATACCTTTCAAATAAATACTATATTCCTAAAAACATGTGAATACAATGACAGGCAAGGGACTCAAGGTTTGGCCTAATCGTGACCACGCAAATTCTTTACGGTCTTCTCTTTTGCACTGCTTTTGCGTTCGCGCCGCGCCACCGCGCCATTTCCGGACACATGCCAGGCATCATCCAACCTCTCTTTTCTTCGAGAGTGTGCCACGAGCATCGTCGGAAAGGGCACGATCGGAAAATTAACGACCCCTCGAGCGTTAACTCCCGACTCCAGGTCGACTCGCTCGTTTCTCCCTCACACTCTAGTTCTCTCTCTTTCCCACTCGTTCTCTCTTTCTCTCTCGGTCCGCTCGTTCGTTAAGTCCTTCCTCCGCTCTCTAGATTCGCGCCGCATTTTCATCCGTTCTCCCGCGCCGTCCCTTTTACATCTCGCTCGCCACCGCTCGTCCGTTCGTCCGCTCGTCCGACCCTTTCCACTCTTTACCCCTCTTCGTTCTCTCCTAACTATTGCCGCCGGCAGCCCTACCTACCTACCCCTCGAGGCTACGAATCGCAGATTGGTAGAGAGAACGAGCGAGCGAGTGAGATAGAGAGAGAACGGTCGATTATCTATAATCGATAGCGACTCCCGCGCTCCATATTGCCGTAGTACGCACCGGAGATGGTGACTGACGTTTAAATACACAGACAAGACTGTAATATATCCTGTCGTCGTCGTCGTCGTCGTCGTCGTCGTCATCATCGTCGTCCTCGGGGCCCTCGCGCGGACCCCAGCCCGATGTAAATCATCCCCTGTCGTCGTCGATATATCGATTCGCGCGGGCAGAGACGGGCGTTTAATGTTATTATTAAATAATTACGCTTTCGCGAAGCGGGAAGAAAGCGAGGGTGTAAAACGCGCGCGACCCGCCGTAAATCCACCGGCTTGACCGGTAATGGATGCGCCACGGGAAAACGCTCTTCTTCTCGGAAGATTGCGTCGTCTTGCTTCTCGATTTTACATTCTCCGTTCTTACGACAGTTGCGCGTGTAAACACGGAATAACCTGCGTATCGATCGACAACGAGGACTTGTGATCTTTATTATAATTTATTACAAATTTTAAAACAACTTAAAAGCAGAGGTACTCGATATATATATATATCCGTTCCAGCGTTTCTTTATCAGTATCAATATCTGAAGTTTCTGTGACATTATTGCGACAATCCATGAAAATTATGTTATTCTTTTTAATATTTTCTAAGCAAATTAAATAAAATAAGACAGAGCTATTTATATTTGAGTTAAAGAAAAAAATCGGATAACAAATTTTCAAGACAGGGAAGAACTATTTAATTTTCAAACATAGGAAAAGGCTTTTTGGCCTCTTGTCGATTTTTGATCCGATTTTTTCTTTAACCGATTCAAATACCCCCGCCTTATTCTAATTTGAAGCTTTAGTTAGGCAATTGCGGATGAGACAGCAGGTGATATACAAGGTAAAAAATAAAAAATTAAACATAGGCTACTGCACTGCACTGTAAGAAAAGGACAAAGAAAAACTAATTATTTCTCTCTGCAAGAAATATTATTTTCGCATGAATTTTCTTTAATTTTGAACTGAACTACATAATTATCAAACAATAGGAGTTGATTACAACAATTTGACTAGCATTGTCTAATTGTACGAATTATAAGTTTAAGTTTGAACAGTTTCATCCTTTTCTCGAATCTTTGAATCCTGAAGTGAAATGAATTTCTCTTTCGCATGCTACTCGTATTTGTCACAATCAGTGATGTAGATCGGTCGATTAAAAAATCTGCAAAATTCCTTTTCATTTATCCTTCATTAACAAATGGGCTTTTAATTAATCTGAAAATAAATATTTGAAAATAAATTTTCCGAGAGTTAGTTGCGCAAACGATTTGCGGTTATTTATTAATACATGAAGTGAGAATTTTTTGTCACAGAAGAAGCAAAATCTTGTCCAATTTTTTTATTATTAAGAAGTGGATTTAAACAATCATCCATTCTTCTTCGCTATAATTATATTTGCTTTATATAATTTTGGGTTAGCTAGTCTAGCGAATGCGTACAGTATTATAATATATTTAAAACTGCTTTGACAGTTATGAACTTTTGGAAACTTCTTTCTCAAAATCTGAAAGAACGCGGAAAGAATTTATTCAATCTTTTTTTCCTTCGTGAACACTCAAATTCCTTAATCCTCAAGCGTAATTTTATTTTAACCTGTGACCAGGTATCGAAATTTATGTTAAAATGTTAAAATACGAACGCAAGACTATAAACACAAAGGAACGATTTACTTTGATCTGAAAGATAAATGACAGTTCGATACTCTAAACTATAACTTTTCTCTCACTATATTTGCTCTTGTTTGAAGTTCCTGCCGTTAACTGCGTCTGCACTTTCCGCATCTGTCCTTTCCCTCTCGTCGGCATATTCAGCAAGTTCCAAGGTGAAGGACCGACGAAACAAAGTTGCGAACAGTCAATTAAAAAGCCAGTCGAAAGCATGAGATTAACGCGTGCCGATATATTCGCGCGCGTGTATTTTCCCATTCACGGCCATTCACTTCATTCGCAACTCATGCCCAACACAAGGCCAGTACTACGGATTCTACGATTATTGCTGGTGAGGTAGAGGAGTGAGGGGAGGAGGGAATCGCCGCCGGTTCCGGAAGCATCTCTCGGAGATCTCTCTTCATTCATAAACTCTTTCTGCCGTAATGGAATACTCGATCCAACCGACGTAGTATAAACCAAACGAGAGAAAGAGAGAAGGAATGAGAGATAAAAGGAGAGAGGAGAACGACCGTAGAGAAAGGTGTATGAGGCAACCGAAATAAATCAAATACAGAATGAATATACTTTCGGGGTGGTAAAGTCTCGAGGAACACGCATCTCGGCTTTTTAGAAAAGAATAACGGAAACAAAAGGATTTTGCCTTCGTTGACTCGTTTATCGTCCATCTGTCCGAAAGCGAGGCGAGTCCGCAGAAAGTACGGCGATGGTAACGGGAGCGCATGCTGTGCGAAGAGGTCGACTATGTGAACACCCACTTTTACGTCTGTACATGTAGGTGTACGACGTGTGTATGCGTGCACGAGTATGAACATGTGCACCGGCAAAACACGTAGGTGCTCTCTTACGTTCGCGCATACGTACGTACGTGAGTGAGAAGACCACACGTTGGTCATCGTCGTCGTCGTCACCAACATCACCGTCGGCTTCCACCGTCGGTGGATCCTTGAAAGGGCAGAGGTGAGGCTCCAGCGAACCGTACACAAAACCGCTGTGCTGCAAAATCGGGAGATTGGACGTCACGGATATCTACGGGTGGCTTTTTTGCACCGCCGGGGTGGACCTTTGAAGGGCCGCGTTCTGCTGCTGCGAAGTCCTCCGCTGCCCGCAGAAGGGCGGAATGACGTAACTCGGTCGCCTCGCTCGGACACTCGCTCAGCGAGTTATATACATGTATATACGTAATCATTTCCGCGACCGTGTTCCACCACAATGATAAATGTTAATATCTCGCGTATGTCACGCAACTAATTGAGAACGTCCAAAAACTGCAGGAACTTCTTTACGAAGAAATGAAGAGATTTTTCCTGCACGAGTGGAATAATTTTTCTCTCGTTCACATAAACGGCATGTATTTCTTTTAATTTTCTGGTATTTTTATTTTCAAGATATTATTAGTGTTACGTAAGTCCAAATGTATATACATGAAATATTATGTAAAAATGTTTTATTTACTTTTTGTTTTATTTATATATGAGCTTATTATACGATAACATATTAATGTACACATTAAAGTTTTCTAATTTTACAAGGTATCTCGTATTCTCCCTAGCCTCAGGCTCGCGTCAGATGTATCGAGGTCCAAGTATGACGCGCAACATCCGCCTCCATTCGCGGAACGCATTCATTATCGTCGGTCGAGTGAGACCGGTGAGATTCGGGCAGAAATTTCGCACAGCCTTCTTCCCCAAGACGAATGGCATCCCGTCGTTCCAGAAGCGAGCGCTAACCGTGAGGCTTCGAGGTACCGTGGTTATTGGCCGATCGCGAACGTGCCGAGCCGCGCCGTATCGTACCACACCACGTCTCGCCTCGCCTCGCCTCGTCTCACCACGCCATGCCGATCCGCGGCCGCGCCGCGCCGCGCCGGCGTTAATGCGGCTTTGGGCGTCTCGCGTCCCCCTCGCGGTCCCCTCGCAGCCTCCTCCGCCGCTTCCTCCTCTCTTCCCGATCCCTAAGTTTTTTTCCTCTCTTTTACATGCGCCTCGCGCGGCCTTCGAGAGATCTCTCCTTCGCCGAGGGAGCGCAAGCAGGAACGGGCGGTAAGGAAGAGGAGGTGGAGGAGGAGGAGGAGGAAGACGAGAGGAGAACGAGGAGGAGGCGGACGCGGACGCGGACGCGAACGCGGACGCGGACGGGCCCGGAGGGGCCGGCGGAGTGAGGAAGGCGTAGACGAGAAAGAAAAAGATAAAGGCGAAAAAGATGCGGGAGAAGGTTCGCTTCGCGGGCTTCTGGCCTGAACGGTGAGCGAGGTAAAAATCGCAAGGGCCGTCAATTAGGAGCGCCGGTTCTCCGGAGCCGTCTCTTCCTGCGCGAACAAAGAGCAAGTTTGTCGCCTACTGATGTTCCCAGACCCTTTTGTCGGACAAAGATATCTTCGAGATATCGTGGTGAGAGAATGTTACACGAAATTTAGTCCAATATCGTTTTTCCAACGACATCGTTTGTCCACGGAGTTTGTGGACTAACTCTAATTTTCGTTGGAAATATTAGCGTGAGAAATTCTCGGAATTATCTAACGAGGATAAGCTTAGAAACGACAGTGTTCGAAATAAATGGACAAATAGCTATGAAAGAAAACAATATCAATTTTTAAACTTGTATCAGGATATTGCACTTTTCGTATGTCATTTTTTTATTATTTCATTATTTTTAATCGATTTGTTTTATCAACATGCTTCTCTTATTTCAAATATCAGATCAGTTCAATTCCAAGTTATTGATTGCTGCGTGACAATTAGCGAAAGTAAGCAGCGACCGAATAGATCGCAGAGGAGCGACAGTTCGACGAACTCACCCGTTTTATAAAATTCCACGATCTCACCGTTGACGTCGCGATGGAAAAGCGATCGTATGTAAAGCGCGCTTTAACGCCCCTCCTGATATTCTTTCTCTCAAACAAGTGCCTGCTACGGGTAACCCGATAATTTATAGCAGCGCAAGAGAAAGAGAGTGCGTATGCGAAAGAGAAGAGAAAGAGATAGAGAGGAGTGCCGCAGCGCGTGAAGTCCCTCCGTTTACGCGGATACGCACGCTTTATGTATATATATTCGCACATGCGTGCGTACGTTCTCTCTCACTCTCTCTCGCTCGCTCGCGGCTCCTGCTCCCCATATGTCCCCGTAATGACGACGAGCGCGCGCGTCGAGACGGAAGAGCGCTCAAATTTCCCGCGTGAACGACGACGCGTTGCGTGCGTACGTGCATACCACGGAATGTTAGTTCTCTCCCCTTGATGTGCGCAACTTCTTTTCTCCTCTCGGTCGCATTTATATAGGCCACGCGGTATACGAGATATCCGTGCTGGCTATCGATTCGCCGCGCTCGCGCTATGCCGTCCGCTCCGGCGACGCGACGCGACGCGACGCGAGAAATCGAGGGACGACGACGAAGACGATGCGAGGAATGCGACGCGACGGACGAAAGCGGTATAGTAATAGACAAGGCGGATTATCTTTCTCTCTTTCTCTTTCGTCCCGTTTCTCTTCTTCCTGGCCTGTCTTGTCTGGCTGGCCCATCCCAAGTCACATAGTGGACAACTTGGAGATTACGAGAAGCTCGCTTAAGGTCGTCCGTTGCAAGTACAAAAGAAGTCAGTTCACGAGCGAGTCGAAACGATGGAACGCGGTCCCAAAGATAAACCGGAGGAAGTTTCGCCACAAACGACGAAATGTCAACGAAGCGGATTTATCTCTCGGCGAAGTATGATGCGTTGGTCGATCTGACTGGCGACATCATCAGGCGTCAGTCGGAACGGCTCCCTTGTTAAATAAGTCTTACCCCCGAGTGCACGCGATATCTTCTCTTTGCTTATCCCTCCTTCCTCGCAACAACTGATTACGCGATACTGCCGGCATTCTCTTGAACGCGCGCGCGCGCACATCATTGCCTCGTAACGTATTACGCTAAGCCGTTATAACGAGAACTGGAAAGGTTTGTCGACGCGTCGACGGCAACTTTTAATTCAATTCCGTTACCGCAGAGCCTTCCCCTCGTTCGTGCCTAGTCGACGACATCTCGCTATACCTACGAGCGACTACCACAGACGGCGCAACCACAGACGAGAAAATCGCGGCGATTACACACCATGACCATTACCATTATGCCGTCCGCGAAAGCTATTTATTAAAGCGACGCGAGGAGCCAGACGTCCGAGAACGCGTTAAAGGCGCGTTTTACGCGCGTCAGCGCGAGTCTGAAATTCTACTCCGATTGTCTTTCGCACAGCCAAATCTCTTTGGCGCGGCCAATTGTGTGCTTCATAATTCATGATACAACGGTACACCTAAAAAATAAGATTGAAAATGCAGAATTAAATTCTTTCTGCGAGGCCTTATTTCCGAAAAAGTTAATCTCATCGTTTAAACGGCTTCCGATTGTTCAAAGGTTACGAAATATTTTATAAAAATTTAAAAAAATGGAAATTTTTATATTTAGGTATAATATTATATGAATGAATACATTTTTCTAACGAATTCATTTTAGTGTCATATTTTTCGGTAAATCCATTCTTAAAATTTATAATTTCTCGTCAAACGGTCAGAATGGATAAGCTTTTAAAATTTTCTGACGCCTTCCAAGCGAGAGAAAAGTTTTTTTTATCTGTATAATTTATTTGTAAAGAAAGCAAAGTCGTAAACAGCATACAAATTACAAAATTTTTATTGAAGATGACTAGTCAGTATAATAAAAAGGAGACTCAAAGCACAAATTCCTTTGTCTCTTCACTTACAAAGTACTACGGTTTTCTTTAACGTAGGAAAAAGAGTCTACGCAAACATCGTTAACTAAGATGCTAATTAATCCACATTCGATACTTAAAAACCTAGTAGAATAAAAGTAAGAAAATAACGTCGATCCTCGACATCATTGCATCGGCTGGACATCGGCCGATCGATTAACGACATACGTACAAAACTTTGATGTCATCAGATATTGTCGCGCATGTTCTTTCATCTCTTTTTTCGTTCTTACAGTATTCTGAATCATATTATTGCATTATAAACTGCACGAATTAACACAATTATATATACTTATATATACTTATAGATTACCGAAATGGTCGTGTGTCGTGCGAGAAAGAAATATTTGGTTGTTGAAAAAAAGTGAAAACTAGAAAAAAGAGAATCATTGTATTGAGTTCTTTCAGAATTATTGCTTCAAGGGTTTTAAAATATAATAAATATTCTTTCAAATACTGACCTATCTGTCAGTACTAACATAATTATATTATTATTAGTATTTAAAAGAATATTTTTTTTGTATTTCAAAGTAGATGTATGGACCCTTGCGGTGCCCATAAATAGATTTGTGTCCGTATATATAGACAGGTGAGATGTTTGTAAAGAGCCCTGTAAAGAGACCTGTCAGTACTAACATAATTATATTATTATTAGTATTTAAAAGAATATTTTTATTGTATTTTAAAGTAGATGTATGGACTCTTGCGGTGTCCATAAATAGATTTGTGTTCGTATATATAGACAGGTGAGATGTTTGTAAAGAGTCCTGTAAAGTCTAACTCTACTTCCAACCTGTTTAATTATTTTACCTGTTTGATTATTTTTCGAATAAAAGGAGATTTCGAAAAAAAGAAAGAAGTCAAAAACTGTCATAAAAAAGGATGCCAAGTCTGTCTTAATATTCAAGGCAATCACTTTATTACTTAAATCACTTAAGTCACTTCAATAAAATTTATAATTATGTATTTTATAGAATGGAAAAATGACCGAATTGGACAAAACGCTTACTATGTATTTCAATGTATTATTTTGTTTGAATACGTATTTTTCTATCGTGTCAAGATTATAAAATTTAACCACAAATCAAAATTTAGAAATTAAAATAATAGAATTTATTTTTTTTAGGAAGAAAATTTTCCTCAGTATACAGCTGCGAAAACAAACTTGAGAAGGGTTTTTCTTAAAAATACGATATTCTTGCTCTAAAAAATAATACATATGTTTAATTTATAATGTGTCACAAAAATAAAATATTGATTTTGAAATTATGCAGAGATTGCGTTTGATTAGAACAACGAATCCGATGACAATCGATATTTAAAATGCAAAAAGGAGAAAAGATATTTATAATGACATTGAAAGAGTTGGAGAAATTCTTTATGTATCTCAAAACGCACCTGCAGCACGTTCGCCGGATTCAGGAAATGGAAGTGAAGTACCTAATTTTCTCTCGTATTCTGATCTTGGTATAATAGATTTAAGAAAATAAATTTTATCTTCGCCAGTGATTAACAATCCAAAAAGAAAGGTATTATTTGACAACAAACTAGCTATATGTCTTTATTAGTATACACAAAGTTTCGACCATTGGTTTTGGTCCTTTTCAAGTGAGTATATTCTCACACAACAGTACATTAGTTACATAGGAGACTGTGCGTCAAATAGAGTCAAAACATAAAATAATAAATAAAAAGACATCATGTAGATCTTTGACACGTTATTCTACATTTGCACAGACTGATGTCTTTATAATACCTTAATAATACCTTTTTTGAACAATAGATTTACGGATTTACTCTACGTTGAATTATGTCTTGTGTTCAAAATAGAAGCTATTCTTCTTCTTAGGACAGTCCAGTATTGATCAAGAATCGATTTCCAATGTTCGACTATTGTTATTAATGGGCGTGATACAATTCTTTTAAGCATTCTTCTAACCAAATCAGCAACAAAATCGAATGCATATGATTAGGGTTGTGAATCTTTGGACGTGAAGATGTACGTGTATGTGTATGTATGTAAAGACTAAAATCAAAACGATAAAAAGGAGAAAAAAGCGAAGCGTAATTTTTTGACGGCCTTTGACACTGTCTATAACTCGCGGTACTTTTTTTGCAAGCTCGTACAGCTCCCTTTGATACCAACGTTACTTCGTTAAATATCATATTTTGTCGAGGGGAACATTTTTATCATCATGTAAAAATGATCGTTACTTGACAAGAAAAAAGAGAGGGAGGGAGAGAAAAAGAGAGAGAGAGAGAGAGAGAGAGAGAGAGAGAGAGAGAGAGAGAGAGATTGATATGGCAAATCGACGAATATTTTGCGGGAGCGTCAGTCGATTAGCGAAAGGGTTGCTTTCGGCATCGGATCGACTCTTTAATTCTCCAGAGCATTAAAATCGATCCCTCTCTCCCGCTATGAAATTCCCTTTCCCCGTTTGCGAAAGAGGAACGAAGAAGACCGATAAGTAGTTTCTCTCCCATCCCCGTGACCTCCCACAGTAATAATACTGTCCCTCTCGGTTTAAGTTTCCTTTTGAATAACCTGTAGGTCACCGCATAAAAAGGAAACTTGTTGCGTTTACTTTATGTGTGTATACGTATACCAAGAGTATCTCTCTAACCCATACTTCCAGCCGCCAACGATAGAATACCACGTGGATACAGTGTTTGTAGAAATGCAGTCGAAATAACTTTCGCAACAATAAACAGTTCGTATTAAGTAGCTTGTAGCTACCAAAATCGTTATCAATTTGCATCTGTACGTACAAAGCAAATCGAGTAAAACGCTTAAGAATTATAATAATGTTTTCGTTATTTCTTCAACCCCTCTATGCATTCGTTTCTAATACTTACGTAATAATAGTAAAAAAGATGAGAGCGCGAAGAGTATTGTAGGTCAAGGACAGCCTGTATAGTACACGCGGACATAAATACATGCGCAGAGAGACAGAGGGAGAGAGTGCCGACGTACTTTCCGCTATCTATAACAGAGCTCGCAATAAAAACGGACGGTAACGGCGGCCGGTGAAACGAAAGCGAAACTCACGGTCGGATAATAGTCGTCGTTATTACTGGGGCTCGTGCGATCTAATTAAAATTACTTTGCGACCGTTCGCACGTTGCGCGCGCGAGGAGGTGGGGGCAGGAGGAAAGGCGGCGGAGGGCACGAGCCTCGGGTGGAAAGACGGGAGTACGCAGTTAACTCGATAATTTGTGTTTTGGGCCGAGTGCCGATCGTTAAAGCATCTGGTCGGGAATTGTTTCGACGATGAATGGAATTGAGCCCGAACAGACCGAATCTCAATGTAGCTAGCTATCGTCGTGCACTTGTTGCAGTGCGTCGCCACCCCGAGCAGAAAGATAGGATCGACCCGCTTCTATAACTCCGGCTGGCTTTCTGATATACGACTATACAGGCGGGCGCATACATGGAAATGTACACATATACGTGCGCGCGCTCAGACACGGATACACAGTACAACGCTCCGAGCATCCGTAATGGCTTTATCATAAGGGATGAAACGGGAGCCATTAAGTAACGCGAGATCTCCGATTGAGGGCGGCAAACAAAAGCCACGTACCGATTAATTTGATAATAACACCGTTACCTAATTGAGCGGAGCGATTTAATTGACATCTACGTAATCGATTGCGACGCGTCTGTTCGGAACTCAAGCCTGACCTTGATAATAATGATGTAAATTATTCTTGCATCTCGATTTTAATTGAGGAATTAAGTTGCAACGTGAATTTAAAAAAAAGACATAAAAATTTTCTTCAAAATTCTCTATATTTTTTTCAAGAGTACTCTGTAAGCAATGTTATCACAAAATTCTTATTTACACGAGTATCTAATTTTAAGAACGCAAGTCAGTGTACCAAGTGTTTTCCTCACTAGGGGGGAGAAAAACTGGAACATAAAAAACACGTTTACTTTATCTAGGAATTTTTTTGTCTAGTTGACTTATTTAGGAAACCAACAATTCTTACAATTAATATTTTATATATTTCTGGTTGATTTTGGCAAGTTTTACAAATAACCTATGTACATATCTCTAAAAGTAGAGATATTAAAGGAGATAGTAAAGGTTATTTGTAAAACTTAATTATATATGAATTTTGCAACGTGGATTTGGTCATAAGCTTTAAGCCAAAGAGACTTGATTAGTTTTAAAAATATTAAAAAATATTAAAATGGAAGTGCTATTTCGCTATTAATCTTATTGTTATTCTTATACCACATCGTAATCTGCAAGAAAATCCGAAACCAGAAATATCATTTACTAATGTTATTTTGATGTATAGTTTAGTCAGGGAACATTAAGTACTTTTTATTTCTAAAGTATCCTAATATATCATTGAGTTTTTGTGCCCTAAACTTTAAACCGTTATGTAAAATTTAGTTTCGAGACACGTTTAAGATAATAAATTTGCAAAGGGAAAGAATAAATTTAACTTTTTTTCGAAATTTGACCCTTTTTGTTTCACTTCAATCGCACAAGAAAATTGTGCAGTTCGGGAATTCTCAACGCTCGTAAACGAAGAACGTGTCATAAAACACTTTGGCATTACCGTAACGATCGCAAGCTCAGGTATCTTTTATCTCGAACGATGTATTCAACAGTATGTTAGAGAGCTACAAAGCGGAATGTTGCTGGTTTCATCGTGGATTTATACAGTCTCTCGTCCGTCAAATTTATTCCACGTGGCGAGTTATTGAGCGTGCTTATACGTTACTTAAATCGTATTTCCAGAACACGAAAGGAAGCATCCCACACGACGATCGGCAAAAGCTTTTATCACAAGTTTCGATACAACTTTCCATGTTTCTTTATTGATCTAAGGAATCTAACAATAATTTGCCGTTCATAGAATGTTACGTGTAACATATATAGCACTTACACGTAATCGCAAATGTATCACGTTTATTTTTCCGACAAACAAACATCAATTCTCAATCATCCGTAGTTATCCGTCGGAATAAACTAAAAAAATCATTGTAGCGTACAATTGATTCATATTTATCTATAGATCGATTCGGGTTTTAGCACTAATCAAGTAGAAACTCGTAATAAACTTTATGATGATATTTAAGTCATCATTTAATGAGATCATCTTTCTTATATCACAATTACTTATTTGTTTTATTCACACTCTAACAATAAATTCAAGCAGCATAATGTTTTCGAAAGCCAATGTGATATTTGAGATTCAAGATTTCTTTTGTCATCTCCAAGTTATTTTTGCACCATTTTTATAAATTTTAAATGACGAAAGTTATCTTGACGTTATCATGATGTCATCATGACATCAGTATAACTTTTGTTTTTCCACAAAAGATAATCCGTACAGAACAAATTTCAAGAGACGTCCTCTAGAACATCCAGAGAACATCTTAAGACATTCCAAACATGTTCTTTGGAGATTTGTTTTGTATGAGAAATATTTTGTTTCCAAGATATTTGAAAGTAATAAATCAATGTTTAGTTTCAGTCAATGTAATATCAATAATGCAGAGTGTTATCGATAATTTACTTCTGCATCATTGACGAGAGAAATCATGTTGGTAGTGATAAATTTTATAAAATTGTTAGATCTACCTATGTCTTTCGTAAAATTATTCTTTTCAAGAAAAAACAGCAAATAAAAGTTAACCATAAAAGTTCAAGTAAAGATTTCATGAAATATATAAAAATAGGAAAAAAATCCTTGAAACCATCAGTTTCTCTTAAAATCTCAGGTATAATTTTAAATAAGTTGACCGACGCGGTATCTTTGCGCAGCGAAGTGTCGAGCTGTACCTGCCAAGATGAGCCACGCGGAACTATGTATTTACACCAGGGTAGATTGTCTTCCCTCTCGCTCTCTCGTAAAAGCCGTCGGCCTCTCCCTCGCTTCTCGCCCTATACCTTCGCTCTCAGCCCTGATATCTAGTACATAGGATGGCAGAGTACCTCTCTGTCCCTCCGTCTCGGCTTCGTTCGCCGTTCTTCCTCCTTCCTCTCTTCCTCCTTTCCTTCCTCGTAGGGTGTGTAGGGTAGCGAAGAACACGCGGTAGGAGCGCGGCGCGAAGAGAGAATCCGCGGCGTAGAGAGAGCGACGGAGAAAAAGGGAGATCAGTACCGAAAATGGAAGAGAGACGGGAGACAGGAAAGCCGCTGGATAAGGGGCAACGGGGAAGTGCGAGGGGTTAGGAGACAGCTGCAGGCCATGCGAGGGTCCGTCGACCAGGCCTGGCCGTTTACCGCGGAATACACCGCGCGCGCCGAAGAGAACGATAGCGAGAGAACGCGGGCGAGAGAGAACGCGATAGCAGGGAAAGAGATAGAGGCGCGAGGAAACGCGAGAGGGAGGAAGGAAGAGAGATGGAGAGACACAGGAAAAGAGACAGAGAGAGAGAGGTCGGAATAGAAACAGGGACGAAGAAAACACGGGGAAGCGAAGGAAGCGAGAGGAAGAAGATGAAACGATAGCGAGAGAGAAAGCGAGACGACCTACTTCGGCGTGGTCCGCGACTCGCTCGTCGCCCCAGCCGTGCTCGTCCCCTCCGCAACCCCCTTTGGCATTCCCTCAACCGACCCTCGACGCGTATACCGTTGCGTCCCCTCCCTCCCCGTCCGTCTCTCGCCGACCCTTCCCCCCGGTGTCCCCCTTTACCATCCGCCTCTTCACGACCCTCCAGGCTGTGACTACCTCCTCCCCCTCCTCTCTGTCCGCCCGTTTCCTCATCCCTCTTACCTACTCTACGATGCCTCCGCCGCCACCCGACGACGGACCCGAACCCTTGGCGCCCCTTTGCTCTTAGCCGCGGATGCGAAAGCCGCGCAGCGGTATATATGGAGGGATGCGAAGGAGGTTGTTCGGAAAACGTTACCCAGGCTTCCAAAAAGCTATAAGCAAGTTGGTAAATTTCCACGGAGGCCCTATTCTCGTCGACATATATACCTGCTCCTCTCTCCTTATCTCTTTTCTTCCTTCTTTGCTGTTCACAAGGCAAGGTTCTTGCCTAGAAACTACAATGCTGCGACATACCTGCAATATACCTTGCTTTGTCTTCCGTTCGTTTTCGTCTTCCTTCGTCATTTTCTCGTCTTTTCTTTATGCATTCATGCTGAGAGATCTCTATTGACGATGCAGCATATCAGGATTTCTTCCCTTGCTGCGATTACTTTCTCCCGTTCGTTGTGAATCGCGTCCGCTTACGTGTCCAGGGAGTCGAATGACGGGGCACGTGCGACAATGTGTCAACGAGGAGAGGGATGCGAGGAGCAGGGAGGGAAGATAGGGAAGCTATATCGATTTTCTTTTTTATCGTTGGAAATTTCGAAATCGCGCGTCGAAGGGCTCTCGCTCGATTAAGGACGGTCGACGAGAGGCTGAGAGAGGGATGTACGGGCTGATGGCCGGGTAATAGAGAAGGGTACAGGAGGGATATCGCGTCAGAGGGCCTACTAGCTCGATTAGGACGCGAATATCGGCGAGGGCGAGGCACCATCGGACGACCGGATAGGCCGATAGACCACCAAGGGCGAAGGAGGAACATGTCCACCCCCGCGGCGTAGGGTTGATCGATCGCGCGCAACATCGGCTAGATTGTGATTCTTGCAAAAAATAATGAAGCCTCTCGCGCGAGGCAACGTTGCAACGCGACTTTAATCCTTTGATCGTCCGGGCCTAACGATTAACGGACGGCTTCATTCGATAGAACGTAATTGTCCTCCGATATCTCGGCCGATATTGTGCGCTCTTCCGGATTTCATAGATATTTCCCTGTCTGAAGTTACATCATAATTGGGGTGTATTATTTCTACGAGGATTACAGTGTTGAGACATCGGAGTTGAATCTTATCTTTAATACAGATTTCAATTTTTCATCGACCTGTCTGGCCAATTTTATTGTTAGTTGATACAATGTTTTGACTTCTGATTTCCTTATCAAATGTACAGTTTTACATGTAACTCTATAGATGGAAAACGCACGCTGATATCTGTCTTGTTGATATTGCAAACCCAACCTGTCACTATCACTCTAGAAGCTAATTAAAATCGAGGACTATCAGTAACAAACGTGTACAATTACTTATGTTATAGAACTTACATATCTTATTTTTAATTTAAAATAAGTTTCGACAATTTTTTATAACATGTTGTGCGTCTCAACTGTATGGTCACTTGATGATCGAATAGAATATTCCAACGAAAAAGAATATAATTTCGAATAGCATATTTATTCAAAGCATACATAGCTTTTTTATTTTTAGTTTTTTGAACAAAATCCTAAAATAGAGTTTTTGTTCCAATAATTTAGAATTCGATAAGTGAAATATTCGAGTTTGAATTAATCGAGAAGAGACAGTATTATTAATGTTTCAAATTTTTTTAAATTAATTTTTTCTCGAAAACAGTGTTTTAAATTTAAAAAAATATATTGTTCCACTTTTATGTGGGGAAATACTTTTGAGAATTTTGAGTGTAGGCTCATTAGTTTCGTTAGCTGGCGTTATCATTTAGATAATCTGTTAAAGCATACGTTTACGTGCATTAAATTGAATCCATTAATCGAATCTCAGATTAGCTAATGACACAATAACGGTTTATACGCGTTTCATGAATGCAATGCGTGAACAAACGTATGGCTGTGCGCAAAGTGAGAGAGACACTGGGATATACATTCATGAAGTCACTCCATTCACGAAATGTGAATTCTCGCTTTGCAAACTTTAGGGGTCAACGGGTCGAGGATGGTTAGCCACTTCTGCTGCGCAGGTTTGCAAACACCCCCCCGCCCGTTATATATCGAGTTGTATTCGATATATCGTCCGTGAGTCTTTTCGAGTTACAGTAGCAGCCGGTGCCCTCCTGGCGGGTATTAATTCCGATGTTATTCGAAGAAGTTGCGGGAGAGAGGTCGAAGTTTCGCGGGATTTCCTATCAGCGCGCCGACAACTCGAGGGGAAGAGAAAGAGAAAGAGAGAAGAAAGAAATGGGGAGAAGAAAGAGAGAGAAATGATTCGCAGAAGGAGGAGAGAGAATCGAGGTTTATCACGAGAGATCTTTCACGGTTGCAAGGACGGCGCAGGGCAAAAGGGTGGGGGTAATCGCTGTTCTGGAGCCGGGGGGATCGGTGAACGGGGAAGGCAGAGAAGTAAGAGTAGCAGGAGGTATCATTCACTTTGCGGGAGTCTCGCGCTCCTCCGCCGCTCGTAATAATTTTCTTTTTTATGAATGAATTTAACTCTCCTCTTCTGTCTAACTCTATCTCCTTTCTTGTTCTCTCTTATCGCTCCTATCTAAGTTTTCTCCGCTTCCCCCGCCGTACCGTTTTCGTACCGCGCAAGTTTGAGTTTAACCGAGCTGAACGTGACACTGACATTCGTCTTCGTCGAAGCTTTCGAAGACGACAAATAACCTGAGATGAAAGATATGCGCATTTTTTAAGCGGATTATGCGATATGTGTGTGTCGATTGATTCTCGATAAATATCGATGTGTTGTAGCAGCGAATAATTTTTTATTTTATCCATTTACAAGCTTGTAGATGAAAATCAGGAGAAAGGATGGGGAAGGAGAT
Source organism: Crematogaster levior (assembly GCA_901521435.1). Classification (NCBI taxonomy): domain Eukaryota; kingdom Metazoa; phylum Arthropoda; class Insecta; order Hymenoptera; family Formicidae; genus Crematogaster; species Crematogaster levior. The sequence goes on from CABEGB010000635.1 coordinate 295,034, forward strand.
TGTAACTTTATTCTTGACTTTTGGAATAATGTGAGCCATTATCATTGAAAATCCAAATGCACACATGTTCCCTTTTTCTTTATTTACTCGAGATTAAATGGATTTTCCAAGAATTTCAAGGATTCTTTAACGGTGGACCGGCGTAAATGACACGTCATTGACAAATTGGCCATTTAATCGTTATCGCCGAACATCTTCCCCAATTAATTACTACATATTATCATCACGATCATTAAAGGGCGAACGCTTCGTCAATACTTTTGGCAAACAGTCGGAACGAAGTCAACGAGGCATCGGCGACGATGAGACGCCAGGGCGAAAGAGCAGGAGAGTCGTTTATCGATATTATCGTGTCGACGGCCAGCGGCAGCGCACCGTCGCCTCGAAGGAACGATAGCGAGCGACCGTTAACTCAGGCCGCGACGCGACACGACGGCACACATGTCGCGCAAATAGCCCGGCGTGGCCGTATATACATGCACACGCACACACATACGTTCTCCACACATGCAAACACGCACGCAACGCTCACGCGCCGCGAGTCTCGCACGTACACACGTGAGCCCGCGACGCGTTTTCGCGTGTGTACATTCTTCCGCGAAAGGCAGGCGGACCGGATGACGACGCAATGACGATGACGATGACGGGCGAGACCCGACACCGCTCCGCTCCTCGTCTCCGTTCGCTTCGAGGGAAGCAGGTGAAAATTAATTGTACGGGTTTTACCTGACTCGCGTTCCACGGAGAGAGTCGTGGAACGCGCGGACCGAGTCTGTTCGCGTCTACCCGCGTCTATCTGCGACGGCGGCGTGTGCAAAGTGTCGTGTGTGTGTGTGTGTGTGCGTGTGCGTGCGCGCCTTCGTTGTCCTATAACACCAGGACGCCATCGATCGATTTTCCTCTCGGCGTCGTCGTCGCCTTGTTGCCCATCGCCCCCATCAACGTCCCCCCTTCCGCCCATCGACTCCCCCCCTACCATCGCGAGTGCTTCCTCGCGACGCGGTGTTGGCGCGCGCGAGACTCGATTCGTTAATCGTAGATCGAAGCCGCGCCGTTTCGACGGTCAACGCGCCTTATCCGCGAAATCATATTTTTGTTGTCGCCGCGCTCTTAGCAACGCCATAGCCTTCGCGCTGTCACGCGTATATTTCACGCTCGGGACTGGGGTCAGCTGCTCTCCGCGATATACGCGAGCCGCGCTCGAGATACGAGCGACGTCGCACTAAAAAGAGAAAATTATTTTCTTTTCATACCGGATTAATTTCGACCCGATATCGCTAAATCACTAACTGTTACAGCCAAGTGTCCTGAAATGTTATTCGTATCGATGTTAAAAACCGACGTATATCAGATATTTATCAAAAAGCATCGATTGACCATCTCTTTTTCCGGGAATGGTTCGCTTACTGAATGTCTTGTTTACACCGTTATTTCATGGGAGAAATCATCGATTCCTTCTGCAATTTGCAGTTTGAAAATTATCCATCTGTGTTCCAACAGTATCCAACTAATGCTTTCAATGTAATTTGACTAATTACAATCTGGCAATTACAAGTGTTATCTTTCATAAACGATCCAAATCGATCGATTTATTTGCGATAGCCTCCTATTCCTATACCTTTTATTTGTATCAGGCTAATTATAAAAACACCAGTAAAGACTTTCGCTGTTGTCTTTCTACCGCTAGCAGACAAACTTTTATGTTACATACGCGTTACTTACATACATACACACATATAGAAATTAGTGTGTTATTAAAAAAACTTATTTTTATGTAATAAATACTATTGTCGTTATGATAATAACAATAATAGGCTCCAAGGACGGCTGAAGAAGGCGCACGCGGCCGTCCTCGTGCTTGTCATCATCGCGATACGTTTTCATCCGAGATTCTCAAAGTTAGAGCTCTGAAATCCTAAACGTGCGCGGGGACAGCGATAATTATCGAGAGTAGGACGCTCCCCCCTCCCCCTTGTCTTCCCTCTCTCGCTCTCGTTCTCTTTCTCTTTCTCTTTCTCCGTGCTACCATCGCACGGTGAAAAACGAGCCGGTATACGTGACGAAATGCGGTCGGTCCTCGCGCGTGTATCGCCGACGAGGCCGCGGGATATCGAGGCGCGTACAGGTACACACTTGTCGCGCATTCGCATTCGTGCGCGCACGACGGTTACTCGCGGTAAATTTACCCGCGAATTATCGCGAGAGCCGAGTCTCCTTACCGCACTTCGTCTCGTCTTGCCGCGCCGCGCCTGGTGTAACTCCGCGTCGAACGGCCGCATGGATTTTAGGCTGCGCGCTCGTAAATCCGGATCTCCTTCGGGGATTGCTGGCGGAGGTAGCGGGAAGGATTTAAGAGGTTTGCTGCAGAGAATCTGACGATTCTCTGACCCTTTCTCTCTTTTTTTCTCCTCTTTCTCCCTCTCTTTTTTTGTCAAGCTTTTATATCTCGCACAAAAGACCGGCAAACCTCCGCAAATGTTATAAATATTACGGAATTTTCTTATGTAATTTTTTATGTAAAGCACGAGAGCGGGGCCTGTTCGTGCTGAACGTTTCTCGTCCTTCCCACGTAGGGGTGACTCGCGGAACTTGTCTCAACAGTTTCAAAATATTATTTAGAACGGTTGATTCCTCTAAATGTATGCTTTAAACGTAGATAATAATATAAATAATCGAGGACAGATCGGAAGTGTGAATTATTTTATTAAATATTGTTAATAATAAATATAATATAATACGCAAAGTCGAAATATAGCGCAGGAAGAAAATGAATCATCCACCAAAAATTTTTTTTTGCTGAAATTCCTTCAAAAACATCTATAGTTCTACATATTGTTCCATAGGGACGATTTGGTGGATCTTAGCAGGCTATATTCTTTTTGTCCAAGTTCGAGGGTTAAATGACAGCGAGAGGTGTTCGACGAAGGGCGTAGGTAAGAAAATACAGGCAATTCGCGGGCTCGGAGGATGGGTCAGTGGTAGGGGTCTTACTCCCTCCGTCGACGTCGTTGGTACGAGTGAAACGGCGCGAGAGTGGGGTGGATGCGCGCAAAAGGTATCCTGCCGCGCAGCTGCGCGAGGTGGAGGGGGCGTCATCTCTGATGACCAGTCGTCCGCTTCGACGGCAGCGGAGTAGGCAGTGGTTTGTCAAACGACATGAGGGGTACACGGTAGCACAGAATACCGTGGTAGTATTGTTAAAAGTTAACGACGGTCCGCGGACTCGAAAGTTTTCGCACAGTCTACAATCGATCAGTGATCGAAGCAGTATCTTAGCTCCGAGTCGGTTTTAGTTGAAAGTCAGTCTTAGTTCCGAATCTTAGTTCTGAGTCAGTACGCACGTAATCGCGTGGTGTACGCGGCTTAGACGTGTGGTCACCACCTTTCGGCGATCATAGCCTTTTGGCGATCACAGCTTGTCAAGACTCATTTTCGGTGGATCAATAGCCGGTGGTCACACTCCAAGTGGTAAGTAACTTATCTTATTGCATATATCGGAATTGTATGTCGAGGGTGGTACGGAACTTCCCCTTTCGCGTTTTACCCGCAGTAAAGTCATACGGCCGTGTCGCGACAACGACGCGAAAACGACGTGATCGCGTTTTCCTCCATTTGCTCGCGATCGTGCTCAATCTCGTTTGCACGCTCGAGGCGTAGAGTATTCGAAGAGTCGTCCAGACCGCGAAACGAACGCGCATCGTGTGGGGTATTACGCGGTCGTGCGCATCGCGTTCGCGAATTTAGATCAAAAGACGTCGTCGGACGAGCGCGCCGGCGAAAACTGATCATCGGGAGCCGGTGAGTGTTCTCTCGTAGCGGAAACGTGTGTGCCTATCGCCGTCTCCATTTCACCCGTTTCGTCTATCTCGCTCACGCTCCGACTACCACCCCGACCACGCTATTCCTCGTGGTACAGCAATAATATCGTTTCCCGCGCGCAGTGCGGATTGGCTGTTGCAGTTGCAACCGAGGAGCGGAGAGGAGCGCCGGGGAGTAGCAACAAGCTTCGTTTTACTCGCGCTAGCGCCGTCAACGGGAGAGGAGCAGAGCAGAGGAGAGCGGTGGAGCGGCAAGGTGTAGAGCAGAACCAGCAGCGGCAGTGCCTTGCTTCGACGGAGGGCAGTAGCGTGTAGGAGGGGAGAAGAAGTGCGAAAGAGAGAGAGAAGAGGTGGTGGTTGTAGCCGCCCGACCGACCGACCGAGTTGTTTCATTCATAAAAAAGTTCTTTATTACTCTCTGTGAGCGCATGTGCTATTCCACTACGGAGGAGGAACGAGTACTACTACTCCCCCGACCGGCTGCGACGGCGTAACCGCGTTTACACACAGTATTATTTACTACTGTGCGAGATACGAATCGGCGCCACACGCCGTACCGGCAGCACGGCGTACGGATCGTTCCGCTGTCATCTCCGCATTCGTGTGCGCATCGCTGTCGCGTTTGCTCGTGCGGTGAAAACATTTTGCATGCGTGTGCGTGACTGTCTATCTCGCGTCTAAACTACACGAGTGCATAATTTCAGTTTTCTTGTACATTTTTGCGCCAATCCGGAACTGGGGACGGTTAAGTGGTGCGAGTTTGAAAGTTGAGATCGTGTCATCAGCGAACGAGAGTGTAACGTCGTTGTGAACTATTCCTGACAGCAACCTGGATCAAACACAAGAAGCAGCCGTAGATCTCTCCCCAGAAGCGGGGGGAGCTGCGGATCGGAGGGAACGCAAGCAGACTCGCGAACGTCGACAGCATAGTTTAAGCTATCGCCAAAATTACTTGGCCAGCAGCTTACCCAGCAACTTGTCCAGATACGCCGAGGCTTTGAACGTCAGCGATCCCGGTCCTAGTTCGAGCCAATCATCCAGACAACAAATGCCGCGGACTGAATCATCACGGTCGGCGGGCAAGCGACCGATGAGAGCGATGACGCCACAAGAAAAAATGGATGCTATCGGCAGAGTACACTCTGGCGAATCTAAAGCGGCGGTGGCACGTGATATCGGTGTACCGGAATCGACATTGCGCGGATGGTGTAAAGCAGAAGACAAAATCCGCAATCAACTGAATAATGTAAGAGGTTCGGCGACCTACGAACCCATTTTGACGTCCGGAAGTTCGGCGGAAAACAGTGATAATAGTCGGCCGGGATCCTCAGGCTCAACACCACCGACTCAAAGTACGATGGGAATACCGACTTCTGGAGCTGCGGAGAGACCTAGCGAGGAGTCTGAAGGCCCGGCTCTAAAACGAGCAAAAATCGAGAACAATTTGACACCTTCCGCTGCAATTAACATGAACAGTTTGCCTACGTCGACTCAACGACCGAATGAAACATTTTTTAATTCATATCTCTACAGCCTGTTCAACACTGATCCGAAGTCTGCTTCTCAGTTAATCAACGATTCGAACAAGTTAGCCCTTTTGAGCACGCTTATGGCGCAGGGAGAATCACTTCTTCCTTACTCCGGATACACGCCTATTACAAATCTTTTTACAGCCGACACTTTAGCTCAGCTGCATAGGAACAACGGCGTGACGATGGCCAACATGACGATGGCCAACATGACCATGGCGAATATGTTACCTACTAACAACATGCAAGTCAATGGCAAAAGAAAGTATAACGCCCTTACTTCAACCGCGGAGGCTCCGACGAGAGCCTCGATGAGGAGACAAAACGACCAATCGCCGAACGTGGAGAAACCGTCCGGAAGCATCTCTCAACCATCAAATAGTCGAACTTCCCCCTTGCCGTCAACATCAGGGAACAACGGTGAGATCGCCAATACTTCCGCAAGATTACCCAAAGACTGTAAGAAACTTGAAGATATAATATGTCTACTGAATCAACAACAAAGAAGTGACGCATCGCGAGTGTGTAACATGCGCGAAGTGAATAATACAATTAACAATAATAATGTCGACCATGTTGACAACGAGACCACGATCCGAAGATCTCCAAAAGAGCTACCACCGGGATTTTCGGAGATGGTTACAAATTGTTCTAAACTCGTAAACTGGTTAGATACGTACGGAACTCCGATCTGTACCTTCAAACAGGTGAAGCACATGAAAGCAATTTTGAGCAACATGATTCTCTGGGCGAATTCAACAGGATCTATGGAGTCTCAAAGAACAATTAATGATATGAGCTAGCTGAAGCAGCGGAGAAAGTGAGTGTAAAAAACTGTAAATATATGTAAAAAAACTGTAAATAAATTTATGTATATAAAGAATTTATAAAATTACATATACATGTACATAGGTAAATATTCGTGTGTGTTTGAGTGGGCGAGGAATGGGAGTAATAAATGGCGGATCTATATAATCTTGTATAAAATCTTGTATATTATTAGTATTAAATATGATAGATCCGCTATTTATTACTCCCGTTCCTCTTTGTGTACATAAGTTTTGTGTATATAGGAGTGGCGGTTACAAATTTCGTTACAAATCGTAAAGTAATAGGATAATAAATAGTGAATATGTGTAATCTTGTACATATATCCGCCATTTATTACTCCCGATTTGCTTTATTTTATTAGAGTCATACAGAATGTGTTTAACGAAACAAGATCGCGAATTTTTTGAAGTCCTGTAGGTGCACTCTTCCTACGTTTTTCTACCTCTTAGGTAGTTACTTTTACTTCAAGAATTTATTATTTTTTAGATGAGGCAATTCAGTTTTGAAGTACCTCAAGTTAATACATTCGTATGATAAATCCGGACTGCGCATATGACGACGGCGTAATTGAAAAAGGAAAATGTATAATGGGAAAAATTTTAGATTGGGTCAAATGGATCATAGGTTTGTCGGCTTACCATGATAAAGGCTTCGTCTAATGGCTGATACTCGATATGATCACTGATGAATTTTACACATCCATGCCAAGTCGATAGTTCCGAATACGGCAACGTACTTCGTTTGATATTGGCAGTTACAAATTTCTATGCAAAGTAGAAAAGACCCATTCTAATGCTTTTTTATAGTTATTCTATTATAATTATGCGCAATATAAAAAATGTTTTGCGTTTCTTTTATGTTATTAAATATTTCTTTCTATTATTATCATATTGATTAAATAGTTAAAAATTAAAACAGACACTTACATACGGCTCAAACAGTATTTTCTTATGTATATTAATTTCTATAGATTGGTCGCATATGAAGATATGTAGCTAGAGAGATTTTCTTTTCTTCTACATGACCAACACAAAAATTTTAAAAATTTATTATACATTCCTTTATATATGTATGTATGTGTGTGTGTGTGTGTGTGTGTACTGCGAATGTTTACAATAAGTTAAAGTTCAGAGCTACATCATATTTAGTTAATACAATAACAATCTCGTGTACAGCACGTTTTAAAAATAATATTTTGTAAGCATTGTATATCCTTTTTCAATTCCTTCGACTTAATATAAAACAAATTTTAAAAACTTTACACGAAAATAAAATTTTGATGAATAAGAAAAAAATATGTTCAAAACATTAAAAATATGATGCAAAAAATTAAACGTTATAAAACGTTATAAAAATTTGTAATTTTATTTTTTCATCTTCATTTTTTATGTAAAATTTTTATATAAAATATATCATTTTTATGTAAAATATATAAAACGCAAATGCTGTACACACGATTGATATTTTATTAAATTAAATCACATAGTATAATATTGTATAATATAATTTTTAGAATATATTTTTAAGGTGTAAATATAAGAATTCATATACCAAAGGAAAAATACTGTCGAGCTGTGACTTAAAAATAAGACTGGGTTTTGCACTTATGTGCAAATGGTATAGACAATTTATTGTATAAATATTCGAATCTATCGCGTAACTTCATATGCGATTATTTCGATTAATACTATGTAAAACTGCTGTAAAAGTACGTACAAAATGTAATCACAACGATATTCAGGAAATAGCATGAGAGAGACGCAATCAAAAAAAGAAAGAAAATTAAAATTTTTATATTATTTTTAAAAATGTCTTAAAAAATTTTTGAGATATACGGTTTAATATCTCATTTCTTATTCAATCTCATTTTCCAAAATATCTTTTTATTTGCATCATGTTATATCTTAAAATTTTTTATAATTAAACTGGAGAAACTGGAGAGACAAGTGCAGATGATTTTATTGTATCTTAAATCATTAGATTATCTTTTCATGCAAAATGATTATTGCACATCTCGATAAAGACTTTATCGAGATATTTTGTCAACACGATTTGAGGGAGTATAATTCGCACATTTAACGTAACGTCTGTTTGAAATTTCTCTTGCGTCTGTCTTTCGAACATACACTCGAAATACTCCAGTTCCAATTTTGTATTGCATGAAATTTTGTAATCAGCACTCATATAAGTTACTGTTACTGTTAATATTATAAGAAATTACAGAAATTTAGCGAAATTAAGATAATTCGGAAAAATTGAGATGTGATTTAATTTTCTCGTATTTTAATCATTATTGTAACTTAGTATTTTATTCCTGACGTTCCGTTTTTTGTAAAATGAATAATAACTTTGTACGGATTTAAGAGCAAATTAAAAAGACAAAAAAAGTACAAAAAATAAAAATCTATAAAAAAAAATTTTGTCTCTATTTTCTTTAATATCCTTTAATCCCTTAGAATAGTTCTTATTATTTTTAATAAAAATTATGAGCGATGATGTCTAAATTAATTATCAGAATTCTATTCCTTAATCTCATACTATAATAATGCATATCTTATATTTAGTACATAAGTGTAATTCAATTTTCTTTCATTTGTTTCTTGCAGCGCCTAAAGACTGTACATGTATAGAATTTTACTCTCTCTGAATTTCTGACGCAAATTACAAACTGTCTAAAAGAGCTTTTAACGACATTTCAAACAACGTTTTTCAATTCCATTTCATTTTCACTATGCACTAGTAGCAGAGTGCGTATGATCAGCTGATCTTGTGATCAGCTGATATTACAAACAGCTGACTTTTCAATCAGCTGATTTTATGTTCTACTAGCCATATTTATAACATCTATGACAATCTCCCTTTACAACATTCGCAAATTACAAATGCAAAAAATCAAGCTGCATTGTAAAATTCTCTACATACAAATAATAAGACACGCAACTTTTTTCAGAATTAATTCCTCGTTAATATACATCCTGCTTTTCGACTTCTTTAATCGATATTGCGCAATTTGTCCAGATTCTTGTAGTAATGTAAAAAAAAGAAAAAATAATTTTGCTTAATTAGCATAAGATTTATGTAAGTAAAGTAATTAATAATTAGTAATAACTACGAATAAAAAAACGGAGAACTTTGCTTTTATCATATTAATTTATATCAATAGACGGATATATATTGTTAATTAAGGTTTGCAACATAGCAAACGTTCAAAATCAAATGTTACCCACTTGTACACGACACTCGTTCTCGCAGGCCAACAATAACGGTCTGCGATTCGTATACTTTGCGTGGAACTGTCGACGAAAGTTCTCTGCGTACCACAACAGCAATCGCTCCTTGTCGCTGACGCAACTGTAACTGTCCGGAAGTGATCGAGCATAGGGATCCTCCGTGACTATCGATACATCCGGCCAACACAATTTGATTAGACACAGTTCGCGTTGCACTTGTCGCAGGGTCTCCTGGACAGTACGAACGTATGGTTTCTCTGTCCTCTGTCCATTCTCTGGATGTCCACCCGGCAACACCGAACGTAGGTCGTTAAAGTTAAATTTGATTTGCTTCTCGGCCGCGTGACTCGTCATAATGTCATTCATTGCAACGGCAATCTGATTGTTCGACATACCCGGTATAAAAATGGTATAAAATGGTATAAAAATACGCATTTGATCAACCAAATGGCCGCGAATGTTTATTAGCACGACCTACGGTTAACGCGATTCGAATTCGTATAGACATGCAAACAAGCCGCGGTCGTTATGACAACGCGATGCGACAAGTGTATCACGTCCCGATTAAGTACCATAGGTGGCAGCATCAAATGGAATGTGGTGGGTAATAAAGACCACTGAATACCCACTCGTCGAAAACTCTTGTAAAAGGTGAGGAATTATTTACAAGCAGTTATTGATTAATAACCTCTGTGGGTAGTCTTTATAGTAAATGGTGAAAATGGGCACTCTGTTCACATACTTTCGGTAGAAGAGAAACTTGTTTTGTCAATTTCTTTACACGTGAAAAGCAAAAGATTATTTTTCTTATTTTACAAAAGAATGAACGATTTACAATGGGAAAATGTCATCCTAGGCATTTAGGCATAAAAGATAACCATGTAAAATTGGAGATTTATCACGTAGTCAAAAGGAGGTCTATTGACGTAGCAAAGATTAGATATACCTGTTATTTGGAAACTCGAGAAAGGAAAAAAAGATTTTATTTCGAATATTATCATAGAATTGATATATTTGTAACTTATTTAAACATGATGATGTCGGTAGAGAAGAAATTGCCTCAAGTATAACTAACTGTGAAAACATGACAATGTTGTCATATGAAGTGACAACAGGTCGTAACAGAATCGTAACAGGTCGTAACAGAATCGACTATCTACTTTTATTGGAGAAGGTTTAAAGACTCGAAAAAAAAGAACAAAGGGCTATTTTGATATTTTACACGCATAATGGATACGTAAGAACACTTAATGTTCCGTTTATTTGTCGTCGGTAGGGAAGAAGTTGCTTCAAAATTATCTAGAGAAGGTTACTGACTTTTGTAAGGTCCATTTTGTAAGGTCCATTTGGCTTCTCATTTTACAACAAAATATTCATATATTCATATATTTGGATTATACATCGTTTGTACATGAATGTACTATAATTTTTAGTCTTTGTATTTTTAGTGGTTAATTTTTCTTGGTTAATTAAAAGAATTAATAAACGAAATTTACTAACACGCCCTCTAAAAGTTAGCCCCTCATTCCAAAAATAATGATAAATCATATTTTATTATTTAATCGTTTGTATATACAAAAACTTCTGGAACTAAACTATATGTACGAGTTTACTACGTGTTTTAGCCATCTGCCATTTTTCCTGTACATCATCCTGTGCACACTCAACGGGTATTACCCCTACATATGTTTATGGACCTATAGGCGGGAGCATATACTTTTACGTGTGTGTGAAGCTGGCGTATCATTTTGTGGAAACTCATAAATAAATGGGAGTTCTGAGTGTATTTTCAATAGTTCTAGAGTTTCTGATAGTTTAAACAAATAGTTCTGGCCATTAAAACACTGAAAAACGCTTAGGACAAACTGAGACGCCAACTTCACGCAGCGTCTAACTTTGCCCTACGGACATTTCCTTATCAGGAATTGTTCGAATTGAAAAGATTTATAGTTCTACATGAGTTCTAAGAAGAGTTCTGCCTTTTAAAAGCAGAAACATATTAATTCAAATGAAATTAAAACAAGCGATCCCTATATCTATAAATATACAGGTGAGACGCCGGTCGATTTTCGACAGTTCTGCTAATTATAAAATAGTTCTCGTATAGTTCTGGGCATGTACATTGCCTTTCCAAAGAGTTCTGATCATTTCAACAATTAGAAATTTATTTAAAAAATTATTTTGCCCGAGAAACGTATATTTTCGAGCATAGAGGTGAGACGCTGGTTGATTTTCGACAGTTCTGCTAATTATAAAATAGTTCTCGTATAGTTCTGGGCATGTACATTGCCTTTCCAAAGAGTTCTGATAATTTCAACAATTAGAAATTTATTTAAAAAATTATTTTGCCCGAGAAACGTATATTTTCGAGCATAGAGGTGAGACGCTGGTTGATTTTCGACAGTTCTGTTAATTATAAAATAGTTCTCGTATAGTTCTGAGCACGCAAATTGCCTTTCCAAAGAGTTCTGATAATTTCAACAATTAGAAGTTTATTTAAAAAATTATTTTGCCCGAAAATCGCATATTTTCGAGCATAGAGGTGAGACGCCAGTCGATTTTCGACAGTTCTGTTAATTATAAAATAGTTCTCGTATAGTTCTGAGCATGTAAATTGCCTTTCCAAAGAGTTCTGATAATTTCAGCAATTAGAAATTTATTTAAAAAATTATTTTGCCGGAAAAACGCATATTTTCGAGCATAGAGGTGAGATGCCAGTTGATTTTTGACAGTTCTGTTAATTATAAAATAGTTCTCGTATAGTTCCGAGCATGTACATTGTCTTTCCAAAGAGTTCTGATAATTTCAACAATTAGAAATTTATTTAAAAAATTATTTTGCCCGAAAAACGCATATTTTCGAGCATAGAGGTGAGACGCCGGTCGATTTTCGACAGTTCTGCTAATTATAAAATAGTTCTCGTATAGTTCTGGGCATGTACATTGCCTTTCCAAAGAGTTCTGATAATTTCTCTTATCTCACCTTTATGCTCGAAAATATGCGTTTTTCCGGCAAAATAATTTTTTAAATAAATTTCTAATTGTTGAAATTATCAGAACTCTTTGGAAAGGCAATGCACATGCCCGGAACTATACGAGAACTATTTTATAATTAGCAGAACTGTCGAAAATCAACCAGCGTCTCACCTCTATGCTCGAAAATATGCGTTTTTCCGGCAAAATAATTTTTTAAATAAATTTCTAATTGTTGAAATTATCAGAACTCTTTGGAAAGGCAATGCACATGCCCGGAACTGTACGAGAACTATTTTATAATTAGCAGAACTGTCGAAAATCAACCAGCGTCTCACCTCTATGCTCGAAAATATGCGTTTTTCGGGCAAAACAATTTTTTAAATAAATTTCTAATTGTTGAAATTATCAGAACTCTTTGGAAAGGCAATGCACATGCCCGGAACTGTACGAGAACTATTTTATAATTAGCAGAACTGTCGAAAATCAACCAGCGTCTCACCTCTATGCTCGAAAATATGCGTTTTTCGGGCAAAACAATTTTTTAAATAAATTTCTAATTGTTGAAATTATCAGAACTCTTTGGAAAGGCAATGCACATGCCCGGAACTGTACGAGAACTATTTTATAATTAGCAGAACTGTCGAAAATCAACCAGCGTCTCACCTCTATGCTCGAAAATATGCGTTTTTCGGGCAAAACAATTTTTTAAATAAATTTCTAATTGTTGAAATTATCAGAACTCTTTGGAAAGGCAATGTACATGCCCAGAACTATACGAGAACTGTTTTATAATTAGCAGAACTGTCGAAAATCGACCGGCGTCTCACCTGTATATTTATAGATATAGGGATCGCTTGTTTTAATTTCATTTGAATTAATATGTTTCTGTTTTTAGAAGGCAGAACTCTTCTTAGAACTCATGTAGAACTATAAATCTTTTCAATTCGAACAATTTCTGATAAGGAAATGTCCGTAGGACAAAGTGAGACGCTGCGTGAAGTTGGCGTCTCAGTTTGTCCTAAGCGTTTTTTAGTGTTTTAATGGCCAGAACTATTTGTTTAAACTATCAGGAACTCTAGAACTATTGAAAATACACTCAGAACTCCCATTTATTTATGAGTTTCCACGAAATGATACGCCAACTTCACACACACTACTTTTACATAACACATAATGCACAACACATAATTGTTCGGTTTTGAACATTTAAAAATGATCTTTCGTCCTAAGGGTGAGTCTACAATGGATGTTTTAAGTTGTAAGTCATAAGAATAATCGACTGTGATTGGTCAATTTTAAAACTTTCTGTATATTTAATGTAAGAATACAAATGTAGATTATCACCAAATTAACACAACAAAACGCTTGCTCGTCAAGAAAGTGTAAAATAATGTAATAATAAATATGTATGCAAAAGTATATGCTCTCGTTCAGAAATATAATACAATGTGCATTAACGATGCAAAATATTTCTCTCCAATATAAAATATAGTTAGAAAATAGATAAGGTAAATCATACAACTTCTTGTCTTTTCTTCCGCGTCTGAGTAATCCGATGCGTCGCTTATGATTGCGTTCAGATTCCCCTACTATAACAACTTCTAGTGTTGTAGTAGTTACCCGGGTGGGGCATCAGAATGAAACCTATGATCGCACGATTGGATGCTAGGCAGTGTTGGCCACACCTCTTTCTTCTTTGATGTGAAATGGTGTGGTTTAGAGATATGGTGAATTCCAAGCTGCAGGCGTGCTAAGGCGCTTATACAATAATGCAACATTTATTATCCAATACATGTGATAATGTCTATATTGAATGTTTTGTCGACCGAAAAATATTTATTTTATATTTTTATAACAAATATAATTCAAAAACTTAAAAAACTTTTCTTCGCCAATGAATAAAATAAAACAAATTTCAATTTTTCATCGATCCGTCTGACCAATTTTATTGATTGTTAGTTAACACTACGTTTTGACCTCCAATTTAAGTTCTTATCAAGTATATGATTGTTACATATAACTCTATAAATGGAAAACGTACGTTGATATTTGTCTTATTTATATTGCGCCCAAGTTATATTACGCTAGAAGTTAATTTACCGAGGACTATTAGCAACGGATTGAAACGTATATAATTAATTATATTATAGAACTCACACACATATTTTGTACGTCGCACACATACCTTCGACAGAGTTAATGAGTAAAAACAATGTTATTACTTCGTGTGAGACACATCACATTATAACGACAATTCACAAGTAATTGTTACAATGCGCAATGATAGAAACCGATGTCAGAAATAAAGCAGTAAATAATAACAATTATGTATGTATATGTCATATGTCGAACGGTAAGATCGATCGACATACAAAGAGTATCAATGTGAAAGATAAAAATTGTAAGAACAACAATGTTTACGAATATTAAAAATGGTATGAAAAATATTTTAGCATTTAAAAACGTAACAGCAAAGAAATTCCGGATATTACACTTGATGTAGAAACTAAACAAAAACCTTGTTATCCACGACATGAGTTGTTTACGCGTTAATAATGCTGTTAATAATAAGAAATATAATATAATACGCAAAGTCGAAATATAACGCGGGTAGAAAATGAATTGTGAATCTACCAAAAATGTTTCTTTTCCTGGAATTCGGCTTGTAAAACATCTATATATTGTTCTATAGAAACTAGAAGACAATAGTTTAAGAACTCAGTTTCTGAACTATTCAGTTTCTAGTTTCTCGTTTCTCATAAAAACTGAATAAAGACTAAAGAACTAATTGATGCGCCCAGCAGGATACTTATATCCTTTTCACCGAAGAGTGAAAGCAGCGCGAGGTATTAGAAGACGGGGTTACTTACGATTTTCGTCCCCACTGCAGTAATTGTCGGTACAGACAATTTAGGAGCGAGGATGGGTAGGGATATGAGAGGCAATGGTTGACGTCCTACTCCCTTCTTCAACGTCGCTGATACGAAGAACGGAGAGAGTGGGCGTCATCTCTGATGACCATTCGATGGCAAGCGATATGAGAGGTGGCACAGAATACCGTGGTGGTAGTATTATTAAAAGTTAGCGACACTCCGGGGACTCGAAATTTTTTCACAGTCTACAACTGATCAGTGATCGAGACGGTTGTAGTTCCGAGTCACCCTTGACGAGTCGTGCGCATCGCGTTCGCGAATTTAGATCAAAAGACGTCGTCGGACGAGCGCGGTGAAAACTGATCATCGGGAGACGGTGAGCGTTCTCTCATAGCGGAAACGTGTGTGTCTATCGTCGTCTCCATTTCATCCGTTTTGTCTATCTCGCTCAAGCTCCGACTACCACCCCGACCACGTTATTCCTCGTGGTACAGCAATAATATTGTTTTCCGTGGATTAGCTTTTACAGTTGCAACCGAGAAACCCAGAGGAGCGCCAGGGAGTAGCAACATGCTTCGTTTTAGCAACATGGATCAAGAAGCACCCATAGATCTCTCCCCAGAAGCGGAGGGAGCTGCGGATCGGAGGGGACGCAAGCAGACTCGCGAACGTCGACAGCATAGTTTAAGCTATCGCCAAAATTACTTGGCCAGCAGCTTGCCCAGCAACTTGTCCAGATACGTCGAGGCTTTGAACGTCAGCGATCCTGGTCCTAGTTCGAGCCAATCATCCAGACAACAAATGCCGCGGACTGAATCATCACGGTCGGCGGGCAAGCGACCGATGAGAGCGATGACGCCACAAGAAAAAATGGATGCTATCGGCAGAGTACACTCTGGCGAATCTAAAGCGGCGGTGGCACGTGATATCAGTGTACCGGAATCGACATTGCGCGGATGGTGTAAAGCAGAAGACAAAATCCGCAATCAACTGAATAATGTAAGAGGTTCGGCGGAAAACAGTGATAATAGTCGGCCGGGATCCTCAGGCTCAACACCACCGACTCAAAGTACGATGGGAATACCGACTTCTGGAGCTGCGGAGAGACCTAGCGAGGAGTCTGAAGGCCCGGCTCTAAAGCGAGCAAAAATCGAGAACAATTTGACACCTTCCGCTGCAATTAACATGAACAGTTTGCCTACGTCGACTCAACGACCGAATGAAACATTTTTTAATTCATATCTCTACAGCCTGTTCAACACTGATCCGAAGTCTGCTTCTCAGTTAATCAACGATTCGAACAAGTTAGCCCTTTTGAGCACGCTTATGGCGCAGGGAGAATCACTTCTTCCTTACTCCGGATACACGCCTATTACAAATCTTTTTACAGCCGACACTTTAGCTCAGCTGCATAGGAACGGCGTGACGATAGACAACATGATTATGACAGCGGGGCTTATTAACTATGTGTTACCTAATAACAACATGCAAGTCAATGGCAAAAGAAAGTATAACGCCCTTACTTCAACCGTTACCTCATCCGTGGAGGCTCCGACGAGACTCTCGATGAGGAGGCAAAACGACCAGTCGCCGAACGTGGAGAAACCGTCCGGAAGCATCTCTCAACCATCAAATAGTCGAACTTCCCCCTTGCCGTCAACATCAGGGAACAACGGTGAGATCGCCAATACTTCCTCAAGATTATCCAATCACAGTAAAAAACTTGAAGATATAATATGTCGACTGAAACAACAACAAAGAAGTATTGCGAGTGTGTGCGCGATTTCCAATAATTAAAAATTTTAATGTCGACCATGTTGACAACGAGACCACGATCCGAAGATCTCCAAAAGAGTTACCACCGAAGATGGTAAAAAATTTTTATAAATTCGTAAACTGGTTAAATACGTGCGGAATTCCGATCTGTACCTCCAAACAACTGAAGTACATGAAAGACATTTTGAACTGATTCAATGCGAATTCAGCGGGGTCTAATAAGTCTCAAAGAACGATCAATGATCCCCCCTCCCCACAGGTTGATTTTATCCTCATGTTTTTCAGATCTCCTGGATCCAGAAACATAGACCCTAGGAGTCTGTCTCTATCTTTTTGACGCATAAGATAGTCTCGGGGGCTTGTATTAGAAAACATGAGGATAAAATCAACCTGTGGGGAGGGGGGATCATTGATCGTTCTTTGAGACTTATTAGACCCCGCTGAATTCGCATTGAATCAGTTCAAAATGTCTTTCATGTACTTCAGTTGTTTGGAGGTACAGATCGGAATTCCGCACGTATTGCCTTCCGAGATGTGGCGATCGAATAAAAACCGACAATGTTATGGTCGGATTTGAACTTGGATCTTTGGCTCGTTAAGACAATGAACATTTCTCTGAGCCACGATCGCCACTAAATATATGTAAATAAATATAAATATATGAAAAAACTGTAAATAAATTTATGTATATAAAGAATTTATAAAATTACATATACATGTACATAGGTAAATATTCGTGTGTGTTTGAGTGGGCGAGGAATGGGAGTAATAAATGGCTGATCTATATAATCTTGTATAAAATCTTGTATATTATTAGTATTAAATATGATAGATCCGCTATTTATTACTCCCGTTCCTCTTTGTATACATAAGTTTTGTGTATATAGCACTCATATAAGTTACTGTTACTGTTAATATTATAAGAAATTACAGAAATTTAGCGAAATTAAGATAATTTCGAAAAATTGAAATGTGATTTAATTTTATCGTATTTTAATCATTATTGTAACTTAGTATTTTATTCCTGACGTTCCGTTTTTTGTAAAATGAATAATAACTTTGTACGGATATGAGCTAGCTGAAGCAGCGGAGAAAGTGAGTGTAAAAAACTGTAAATATATGTATAAAACTGTAAATAAATTTATGTATATAAACAATTTATAAAATTACTAATATGGTACATGTACATAGGTAAATATTCGTGTGTGTTTGAGTGGGCGAGAAATGGGAGTAATAAGTGGCGGATCTATATAATCTTGTATAAAATCTTGTATATTATTAGTATTAAATATGATAGATCCGCTATTTATTACTCCCGTTCCTCTTTGTATACATAAGTTTTGTGTATATAGCACTCATATAAGTTACTGTTACTGTTAATATTATAAGAAATTACAGAAATTTAGCGAAATTAAGATAATTTCGAAAAATTGAAATGTGATTTAATTTTATCGTATTTTAATCATTATTGTAACTTAGTATTTTATTCCTGACGTTCCGTTTTTTGTAAAATGAATAATAACTTTGTACGGATTTAAGAGCAAATTAAAAAGACAAAAAAAGTACAAAAAATAAAAATCTATAAAAAAAATTTTGTCTATTTTCTTTAACATCCTTTAATTTCTTAGAATAGTTCTTATTATTTTTAATAAAAATTATGAGCGGTGATGTCGACCGTGTGACTCGTCACAATGTCATTCATTGCAACGGCAATCCGATTGTTCGACACACCTGTCGAATATAAAAACACACATTTGATCAACCGACTGGCCGCAAATGTTTATTAGCACGACCTATTGTTAACGCGATTCGAATTCGTATAGTGCAAATAAGCCGCGGTTATAACACGCGACAAGTGTATCACGTCCCGGTTAAAGTACCATAGGTGGCAGCATCAAATGGAATGTATGGGTAATAAAGACCACTGAATATCCATCCAGTCTCTAGTCATTAATCACGATGACAGTAATGTCTACAGTTAACTTTCTGAAATCCATGTGCTTGAGGAAATATTCTTTTGTTCAAAGAAATTTTGAAATCTTGTAAAAAATATACAACAGGTACTTTTTATAATTTTATCTCAAGTTGGCAATGCAATCATAAGCGTTTACATATTCAACTCCACCCTCTTACTCACCATTTCTCGATGAAACAAGGGTAAAGCGTGAAAAATTGAGAGCAAGCTTTGAATACCTCTATAATTTGTTTGCATGGGCGTAGAGATTAGAGACAGTTCCTCAGTGTCCCTTAATTTATTTTGAACTGAACGCGATGAAGATAGGTAACAAAATAAAATTTTATTATTAAAATAAATTAACCCTAATCTCTCCAACTAGGGCCGGTCATGCTCCCCCATTTCTAACAATCGTTAGTTGTAATGTGCGTTTTTCAACAAATAGTTGTTATAAAAAAATATTTAAAACAAAATAATTTCCAATTTTACAAATTTCCAAATTTTTTTACATTTATTTTTGATCAAAGGTATAAAGAGATTATAAACATTTTTGTAAAATTTTCCGACGCTATTAACATAGTGAAAAACGCATTGGACATGAAATATCCTTGTTGGAAAACAAGGTTGAAGAGATTAAGGTTAATTTTTAATTATTTTTCATTTGTTATTAATTCTAATTACAGCAAAAATAATTTAAATTTATATTTTGAACAATGCGAATAATAAATAATAGTTATATGGTTATGAGTTCTCGATTACCGACAGCAGTCGATATCTATTCTTGAAATGCATTCGTGTTGACCGCTTGATGATCAAATGGGAACAGACGTATGTTACAAGAAGTAAATTGAGATGTTGTGTTATCGATCATCGATCTAATCTGTCTCTCCTTTAGCCTTTTCAGACATTTATCTTTTTATTCAAATCTAATTATATCAACAATTAAGTTATATCATACCGTTCTATTAAACACGCGCGCGATCGATTCTGAATGGTCATGCATCTGAGTCTATTAGAAAATGATAGTTGACATTCTGAAATAACGATTTATCACACAAACGAATACCTTGCAAGATAATTCTGACAATTCCTCACACGCGAAAGAAAGATAAAAATCTTACATCTTTTACTTGAGAAATACAGAGTGATTTAAATACGATTCCGCGATTCGAAATCTATCTTCAACACTAATTTTCTCCGAGAATATCTGAGTGGATAAATTAATCGTTATTGAATGTAGAAACGAAATTCGAAATTATTTTGGCCGCTTTCAGGGATAGGACGAGAGGGAGGGAATGCGTCGGGAATTCATCATGGGAATTTTTTAACGGTGTCGCGATACCGAAGCTTCTTGCATGCAGTTAAATCTTTTGGAACAAGAATCAACGGCAGCCGAGATACGTTTTAGGATACTTATTTTTACTCTTATGCTTATGTTTATTTATTAATTTTTTAGACGGAAGTCATCAAACTTGAAAATTTAATAAAAATATTCACAGTGAGCATTCCTTCTTTCTGTCTCCCACACGTACTAATTCATTCTCTCTCGCTCGATTACATATATTCTCTCTCACTCGATTACATGTTCTCTCGTTCGGTTACATATTCTCTCGTTCGGTTACATATTCTCTCGTGCACACTCTCTCATTTACTCTTTTTCTCTCTTACGCATTCGCTTCTGATCAGACATTCGTCTCTGTTACCTGTATGGCCGTAACGTTGATTGCGTCCAGAAAATACAACGCTTGAGCGTTGTTCTAATTAATTTCAGAAAAAATGTATTCATATCGATCTCGAAGTATATTCAAAATACTTAGAAATATACTCCGTTCCAAATGTTATTTAAAAATTGCATCACCGTTATGTTTTCTGTACGCAGTTATTCATGAGCTTATCCGCCAATCCAGGTATCGGCCAATATTTTTTTATCGTTATTAAATTCGTACCGATCACCTTTCGGTACTTGAATGTCCATGTATATATTAAGAGTGTACGCGTGAGATGTGTGTATGTGTATGTTTTGTAGCGTTACATAACACTGTGTGTGTTTTGTTTTGCATGGCTATGTGTGTAATAATAATGTATATGTACATTCAATTATTAATAATAATTATTATTAATAACAACAATAATTAATACGGATAGAAAATCATGTTTCAGTTGAATGACTTAGTTCGCTGAACATTAATCCTTCAGTAGTACTCCATAAGTAGTGAAGTCGTTACAGTTCAACGATGTTCTCAATTGTTCAACATGTGTTCGGTCAAGCGAGCTTTTTTCTATTACCACGACTTGCTCGCTTTCAAGAGAAGAAAAAGAAATCTCGTCATGGAGGAGTTTTCAAAATCTTCCGAATCTAAAATTTACGATTGTTGCTCGATCGGAGCTGCCGATGACAATACACAAAACTGTGATCTTCACTATGTGTAGCTTCACTTGATTACAGATTACGTTAACAGCGTCACGCTTCGCGGTTGCGAACTGACAATATCCGATTCTGTTCATCTTGATTGTGTGTATTCAATCCAAAATAACGACCATGTCGTCTTGGCGGCTTGCTCTTTGGAGGTGAAGTGGATTCAGGGGGAATGACATTCTGCGCCACGGTTTGCGCGCCGCTCTTCGTAATTCCACCGAAGCCAAGGTTCTTCTAGCTCTTCTGCAATTCGATAAATCGAAAGAATTAGCACGCATATGAAATATATCCGTTATTACCATATATTTGTAATTACTAAAACATTACGAGTTAAGAGGGTTTTCTACTTTGTTGAGTAAAAAAAAGAATCGATTTTAAATGTATTTTCAATCTTTATAATTTGTATTTGTTATTCTTACAAAGAAAACAGTGTTGGAACCGTTTTGATATGTTCATTTTCTCTCGGAAGCATAAAAAAAAGGTAGAGTGAGTCAAAGTTTTTAAAACAAATAACATCTATTTATTTATAAGGCGAAATAAGATTTTTTAGTTTCAACTATCAAGCAAGTCGCAAGTCTTCTGATGACGTCTCATTTTCTATTTCGATCCACTGGACGATCTGAATAATGGCCAATTACCCATGTACATGAATCGGTCCAATTCAGTGTTATATTATTATTAATTAATATTAATTTTTATATAACATTAACTTTTTTACAAATAAAAAATACAAAATCTATCTTTAAACATCTTTTGCTTACAAATAACAAAACAAAAGGAAATTTTGGAAAATATTTGTCTATTTTCCTAAAAAAAATTCCTAAAAATCGCTTTCAGAACAACAAAGTAGAAAATCCTCTTAAGATAAATTCTTATATTAAAATTCAGAGATATCATTAAGATATGGAAATTGGAGAAATGAGAATAAGTCAATTGCAAATGATGATTTCTTTTTCTTCACATAATCTTACTTGTTTGAAATCATTTTTACTCGTAATTGATAAATATTAATCGGATTCATGACTAAATATTTCTTGACACTTACACTTCTTTACATTAATTATTTGAGATGCATGTTTTCAATCATCTGATCCATCTGACTTTTTATACTAACTTGATCTGTTCAGTGGCGCGAAAGTAGACATCATCAGGTGCGTCCATCCACGACATGACTTGTTTACGCGCGTTACTTCTGGACAGCGGCGGACCATGAGGCAGCGTATGTGGATGAGAAGCCCTGCCATTAAGAGGTGGCGCGAGAGGAAGAACTGG
The DNA here is from genome assembly GCA_901521435.1 of Crematogaster levior. Lineage (NCBI taxonomy): Eukaryota > Metazoa > Arthropoda > Insecta > Hymenoptera > Formicidae > Crematogaster > Crematogaster levior. The sequence continues at coordinate 317,708 of CABEGB010000635.1, forward strand.
AGGCGCAGGATGCTCCAGCGTGTGCTTCGGATGCAGTTGCTGTGGATGATGAGCCCTTTTCGTAGGTGGTCCGCTAGAAGGAAGCCCTGCATTCAGAGCGATACCTAGAAATACAAAGATAAAATATCATGTCAATGTTAAAGGATCTCCTTCGTTACTTTGATATACTTGCAAGATATTTTCATAGAATATTAACGATTATTAATATTAATATCACATCAAAAATATGCTTTTCTAATTATTTAATATGTGTATTAATACACGATTATAAATTTTATTTGCTTAATAATCGCTATTCACTTAAGATCGTATCCGACTTTTATATAGAAAGAGGTAAATTATTTAAATAAATTCTTAGACACTTATTGGAACATATACATGAAATTCTCTCTCTTTTTCATTACTTATAATAACAATATAAACGAAGAAGATATTTTATCTTGAGTATTCTCTACCCAGGATTATTACTAAACAATTAATCAATAAAAGAAATCTTGCGTTTTTAAAATTATTTTCTATCGTAATTACTTTCTATTGTAATGAGTAACATACATGTTAAGCATATTAAGTATAATAGTGAAACTTACCATCTGAACCATTGATTTCGTCAAATGGTCTTGGGCGTTTCAGGATATTCTGCTGAGTCGACATGACAGGCTGTGGCTGGGGTGGCGTCAACGTAAGCCTGTCCACCTCAGGTTTGTTTGGTACCCTCTCGTACAAAAGACTGCCGTCTAAAACGATAACAATACTTTATATATATCGCACACATATACATATGAAAGTAATTAACTAAATTATACTAATCAATCTTATAACATCTATTTCATTTCTTTATTACTAAAAAACTTGTCAAGACTACTCTCAAAGAGTAGTAAGATTTTATGTTATCTTATCTGATTTTTATCTAATTTTTTATATCATGTAAAATAAATGCATGTTATGTACCCGGTGCCTTTGGTGGACGTGGAAATGAGACTCGGTCGGGCTGCTTGCGTTGCGCCGGAGCAGTCAGTGTCAACCAGTCCCAGTCACCGGGCTGCCGTGGTGCTGGATGATCACCTAGGCGCGAGGCGATGTCGATCACTTGGGGACGCGGTCGAGGCCGTACGGCACGTGCAAGCATACGTAATTCCGCAGGCGTTTTGGATGCCAGCTGGGCGTATAGGTGCCGCAACGTCACAGTGTTCACCGGTTGATGGGGCGCTCGTGCGACATGACGTGTGCGCAATTGCGTACCATACAGTCGTCGCGTGGCACGTGCCACCAAGGAGGTGCGCAGGTAGAATGCGGACCGGGTCTTCATGACCGGCCGTGGCGATCCGCCGCCGCCACCGCTTCCGGCGGCACCACGCAGATCCACTCCGTGCGCGCTCGCGTAGTGACGGCTCAAGTGAGCCTTCAGTTTGAATTCCTTGCCACAGGTGGGAATACTGCATCGATGCGGCCTGTGCGCGCCACCCATCCCCTTGCTCTCTTCGTCCGATCCGGCGCCGGCGCGTTTTCTATCGAGATCGACGTCGTCTATGCGCGACGGCACCTGTTTTACAGCCAAAAAAAAGCGGCATGAAATATACAAGTTTGTCATTATCAGCAATATTGTGGAATGAGCTTACGCATACCTTGAGCCCTCCGTACTTCTTCCAATATGTCCAACAAGATTGACAGAGACGGTACTGCATGTGTGATGGTCCCCAGGCGTACCACTGTGGACTCTGGACGATCTGACAACTCTCGCATGGCTTCCCACCAACTCCGACCATAAGTATTCCAGAGTTGTCACCTACCATGCTTCCGTTACTATTACCGTTCAAAACGCTGGTCGGCTTTCCGTTGCTATTGCTATTACTATTGCCCAGAGGTACAATTGTGGCGGTGGAAGGAGCAGTTGTCGACGTGGGAGTCTTGTTGTAATTCGGTATATAAACTTGTTTTAATTTACTCTCTGCTTCTACAGCTTTCACTCTTTTCTGCTGGACATACCGATCTGTCGTTTTCCACATATAATAGTACTCGATCACATTCTTCAACGTTTTCCACGGTAACTGGAAGATATAAGAAACATATTAAAACAATCTGCTCAAACGTAGTTCTTATGTTTCTTATTCATTCATATGTGTTAATGCGCGCTTACAAAGTCTGCTCGTATATCAGCAAAATCCTTCCCATACTTCTCAAGTGCCTCCTCGAACAGGTTTGCCTCGGACGCACTCCATTCTTCCATCTCATCTCGGCACAATACGGGGCCGGTACTAGGTACTAGAGACGCTAAGGCATTCGATAAGTCATAGGCATGAAGGTGCAGTGTGTCCATCGCATGGAACTACAATTCAATTGATAAAATTATATACAATATTCTCTGTAAGAACATTCATTTATCTATTTATATTTATCGGTCCGTAGAATACATGTGCCAAACGAAACGTCTCTCACCAAAGTGATGTCTCTAGATGCAGCAGCTGCAGACATATGCAAGGAGGGTTGCTTAATGGAGGACGAACAGTCTAAGGCTCTCGCGAAGGTGCCTACTGATCTGCTAACGACGAGGAATTGATCGATTTGACGATCTGTTAAATTGTGTCTCGGAGTCCAAACTAAAGTCTCCAAGTCTTGTAACCTGCGAGAATCCGTCTCTCTCTCTGCGAGCGTCAATACCGCCGGTATTTCTGTTGCTTGATATCTATTACCTACTCTAATTTCGCCTACAACGTAACAAGTTAATTAATTTTGTTAATTTCTCAATTTGTTTCGCGTGTACATAATACAAAAGTATCTTGATATCTTACCTTTGTCAGCAAGCAAAGTACGCTGAGCAGGGTCAAATACTAAACAGTAAAAAAATGAATCCTCCTTGTTTAGGTAGCTCGTCAAGGATTCAGTTTCATTCAATAACGTAACGCAGCATTTGCCCCTAATATGTGTAGCGGGCATCGTCTCCACTTGTCGCGATAAAAACAGTTCCCTGTGTTTCATTTGGTGACGTTGCTTAGAACTTAACTCCGTTACTCCTCCAGGAACACCTTCTTCTATCCCTATATGGTGAAAAAAAGCGAAATAATATTCGTATCGTGTATAATAAGATAGAAGATATCATCACGTATAAATCAATATAAGTTTGAATTACAGAAAGAAGAATATATTATCAATGATGAAAATGTTAAAAAGCTGAATAATTATATATTGTACAAAATAATAACGTTTAGCTTTCTAAGCAAATAATCTTAAAATTCTAAAAACCATAAATTGTTCATCTTTTTATGAATATGTCGATTAAAAAGTAGTCATATCACCATACAGAAGAGAACATTTTCTAAAGAACATGCAGAAGAGTAATGCAAACAGTAAGGTCTACTATCTAATATCGAGGATAAGTAAAAGGCTAAACACGCGAGGAAACGGAATGCTTAAATTCTCATGAATCCAGGAAGTTATTTTAATTTTTCATGATTATTTTGTTCTTTTAACTAATTGTCTTAATAATTTTTGTAATGAAATTCGATATCTCGATTAAATATCGAGTGGAAGTTAATTTATACGACGTCTTGTAACTTTCGATTAACCCAAGACTAACATATCCCTGAGTACAGCATTATCTTTTTAATTAATCTCTTACTCGTCTCATCTATTTCACTGGAAGTTAAAGTAATGAAATAAGTGAAATGCGGGATACGGCAGAATCAATGAAAACTCGAGCATGGTAACTGAATCAAAAAGAGAAATATCTCAGCGGGCAACATAAAGGCAAACGAAGAAAAATTGCAAGACAAAAATAATAATTTGCAACGGAAAGGCAATTAAATGTCGATAAAAAATTATATCGTTTAGAGAAGCCTCAGATTACTAAAGTGTCATCGTATGTGATGCGGCGGGATTCTTCTTTTTATGTGTATGAATGACAGGTGAGGGTGTGCCATGTCACGACTAGACTTTAGTTGACTAACCAGAAAGATCGAGAATATTGAACTGGTGAACGGATCAAGATGTCGATAAATAAGATTGTTCGCGAGAGAATCTGCTCTAAGTATAAAATATTGAAATAAATACGAAAAGTCAATAATACCGTGTACTATTTGTATGAATGATTGTGAATGAATGCAAATGAATGATTTTGTACGGGCACTTTTGTAATAAAAGTCACCGAACCCCTTGTCAATTATCTAAAAGAAAGGGGCCCGGGGTTACGCCCAATTTATTGTCTCTTTGGCCTTACAGTGAAATTTGCCTTGATTCGCGACATACACCAAGATTACAAAGAATTTTGATAAATCCCGCCGCTAAATCAGTAGCCTTGTATCGTCACTGGCTTCTATATAAGACTATAATGAGATAATCAAAAGATGCAAGTTGTATGCCGTTTACCGACGAATCTACGCATTATTCAACGCTTTGTGAGCGAAAATACTTATCAATTTCAATTTTACCAATAACATGTCAAGGCTTTTACGATTCAATATATAATTTATATTTCTATCTTAAATAATCATTTATATTTTAACGTCGATTTTATAAGACTATAAATAAGAGCATACTATCAGTAAAGTATTAAAAAATGTTTGTAATCAAAAACTGATTATTTAATGTTCAGACATAACAGAAATATAAAATCAGCAATCATATTACTCAGTGAAAAATACATAAAAGTTAAATGTTGTATACAATTACATACGCATTTCATACAAGTGAAAAGACATATAATTGTTACTTATAATTGTTACTTTTCGCTATTTCGCAAAGCTCGTTTGATTAGATGCGTCGGTAATGGTCATCTTTTGATCGACTACTCTCACTCACCATGGGGCTCTTGGGCCTCCGATAATGGGGCCTTCAGCCAGCCCCCTTTCCCGCCCCCTTTGATCATCACTTTGGGCCCGATACCATCTTTATTAGTCATTTCCTTAGTAGTATCAGGATTCTCGAGTTTCTGATTCTGTGTACTCGCAGGGGATTCTGACCTCTGCTGCTCCGCGCTTGCCACTGGAATTTTCATTACAAGAAACCCACTCTACGTATTTCTCGTCTTTCTAATCTTGTACACAATAGATACGCAGGAAGATACGTACGACTATGCTAAACGCAATATCATCTTACAAACTCTACCGAGTCATCTACCTTACGCTTTTCTATTCTATCGATATCGCACGCCAGACCGACACGTCGTCCGACTCATCAAGCGCACTCATGATTGCGCAATTGCGTTACGTGCGATCCTGATTATCTCGGCCAATTCTGTCCGCGTTTCTATTTACAATTCATAGCTCCACGTCGTATTTTCATTCGTGCGACGTACGAGATCAATACCTCCGCTACGTTGACCGTTTCTCCGCTGGAGTATGGATCAAAATACCACCTCCGGCGTTGAACCCTCATTTCGAGTTTCGCGAACGTGTGCATAACACGACAGAGAGAAGATACCCCGTAATTAACGCCTGTGCATCGCATTGCCGAGTACCGTATCGATGCTTCCTCGCCGAACGCGTTCGAGATGGAAAAGCGCGCGGAACAAGAGACGGCGAATCGTTTCGCTCATTTTTGCGGCCCCACGATCGACCGGCGACCGCGGGGTGCGGAACGAGATGAAAATTCATTACAATCAGCCGATTTTCAATTCATTACAATCAGCAGACTTTCACCGTCTAGCCGTTGATCCTTCCAATGCGCTCTATACGCAAGTATTCCGACCGACGTGAGCACGGGCCACAACCGATTTCTCCATAAAGCCCTTTTCCTTTCGACCCCCTTCGCCCCTTCCGTTCTCCGCTTACAGTCACACGCGGACACACCCGGGCGATAGCGCCCGTAGTGCGTGTGTATCACGACTTCCGCGAAAGACAAAGGAGAAACGTATTTTCTTTTTTTTTTTACACGAAAATTCGAGGTACCTCGGAAGAGCAAGAGAGAAAGACAGAAAGTGGGAGAAAATACGATGAAAAGGGGAGAGAACCCAATTCGGAGCAAATACCGCCGGACGAACGCATATACATGGACGACGAAGCCGTTACACACACACATACATACATACATACATGGACGACGAATACACACACACACATATATATATATATATATATATATATATATAAAAATACACACTCAAATACATACCAGAACACAGACAAAGAGAGAGAAACGTGTATATATACATGGGACGCGAAAGAAGAGGAGGAGAACAGGAAGAGAAGGAGAGGAAGGAGGGGGAATGGGGGGGGGAGTTTGGCGAGGCGAGGGGGGCAAACGTACGGGGGAGAGTGGTAGCAAATGCTTAAAACGAAGATGGCTAGTGGGGCCCACCATTTTCGCCCGGGCACACACGTACACACATGTCAGTGTGTGCGTCGGTGTGAGGGAATACACGTAACATATACCCAAGCAACCCCTGCGTCAGCCATCCATTTAGTTGAGGGTGGTGGGTGGACTGGGTGGGTGTAGGGGGAAAAAGGGGGAGGTGGAGGAGGAGAAGGGCCGGGAGGTAGATGGAGATGGAGGAGGATGAGGAGGTGGAAAAGGGGGACCTAGCGGGTGCACCGTCCCCCCTTCGTCCACCCCCATTTCCCCCCTCAGGCAGATCGATACAACCCCCGTCTCCCACAACCCGCCCAACCACCCCCGCAACTTTACTTATTATACATTCCCACCCCAAATCCCCGCGTCTCATTATCTTTGTCATTGCGAAGGAAAAATCGAGAAAGCCCCGGGATAACATGCAACTCTACGCGCGCGGCGAAACAGAAATGCGTACGTGCGTGCGTACGTGCGTGTGCGTGTCTGTATGTATGCATATGTGCGTATCTTCTGGCAATGCGATTTTTTTGTTCCTTGAAGGAAATATATTAATCGGACGAGTAAGTGAAACATTTCCTAATATCAGCCACGCGCGAAATGTTCACACCCCAAGCGTGAGATTTCCTGAAAGCGTCTTTGATATTGTTCGATCAAGAAAACAATTTTTTCGATAACCGGTTATTTCCTCTCTAATAGAGACACATTTCCGTAAATTCTCGCTACAATAAATTCTAAGCTCCCCTCCCGATTACAAACGTGTTACACAGCGACGAAGGTAGTCGCAAAGGTAGTGACACTTGGCGACTCTTCCCGCTCTGCCGCGAGTCATATTACACAACAACAGCACACACGCACACATGCACGCGGTATCGCACGCGCCCCCGATATCTCTCGAATTTTCGTATCCCCTGTATCGTGAGAGGTGTCTCTCGTCAATAATGATTGCCAAAGCGGAGAAAATCGATACCGCTTGGAAATTGCGGCCAGAATCTTCCGTGTTGGGAGATGAAACCGTGCTCGCGGATGAATTTTCCTCACCTATGAACGGTTATCGATCTGCTGTACGCCGGCGAGCGTTAAAACTAACTCGTCCTTCTCGTACTTTATGGTAATTCAGCGTCTCGCTCGTTTCGTCACATCTCGCATACGTTCGAAAACCGCAATTTTCGCCGGACCGTTACGAGCAGGTAGCGGAGTCGCGCTAAGGGACACAATCGCCAATGGATACGCGTGAGATTTCGATCCTTTTCCATGTGTTAACGAAAACAGGCATGCGTGCGTTGTTAGTAATACGTTAGTATACAATTCGAAACCTGGGACTGTTACAAAACGCTCATCGAAATAGATCTTCTCGAGGAAGCATGTTTAGCTTACATCTAGAAAAAGGGAAGTATTATTTTCCTCGTACGTGGAAATGTGTGTGAAGCGAGAGAGAAAAAAATCGGAATAATTCTATACTAACATGAGATTCTGAGACAGTGGTCTTCCCACACGGGACCTTTACAAATATTTACGATACACGATATTTTTGCGCCTGTGGACGTGTGCTACTTACATTGATGTTTGTCCGCCAACATAACTAAGGTAGGCGGCAAATCCCTCCGCCTGAAGAAGCACATGACTTTTGCTTCCACATTCCCGTTTGCGGTCTAGAAGGACAGAAAATGAAAAAAGTCTTTAACGAATTTTAACAACAAGTCTCTATCACGCTTAGCAACTTCGATACATGCATATATCTGCATTATTAAGAGGATTTAATATTTAGTTACGCGCGCGAGAGTACAGATGAATATAAATAACCGGTCGATCCTCATTAAAATTTCTCGCTAAAATGCAAAAACGTCGCGCTACGCCGACTCCGCTCTTAATGTCTTACCTTATTTAATTCTTCTATCCTCCTAATCTGATACGGCGATGAGGTTGCAGTCTCAAAATACACGTAATCTAAAAAAAAAAATCAGCAATCGTATTAACGATCTTGGAAAAAAATGGAAAAAAACGTATAAAAACTATAAATTATCCTTCACAAGAAACATTGATTATCTCGCGTTTAGCATAACCGACGTCCTCTCTCGAACATCTCCTAAGGATGTGTTCTTGACAAGAAGAGGAGAGAAAAGGAGACTAGGATGAAGAACCTTCAAGGTTTTTTTTTTGAAAATTACGTAGAGATAAATGTGGAAGTGGAGATTTCGGCCGGAGGTACACGCTGCCGCCGTCGCCACCGCCGTTGATACAAAATCGAAAAGAGAGAGAGAAGAGTAGGGGTAAAGGGAAGAGATAGGGGGGAAAGGGAGAACGGCCTCTCGTCATAGAGATCTAGTGCCGTGGCACCTCGTGTACGACGCATCGATACAACGAATAGCGGCGGCGGCTCCAGGCGGTAATCGCCAGGATCCAATTTTGATCCGCGAGATTTGTCGCGCAAGAAATTAGCGTGACCTGGACGTGAGAGAGGACGGTTGTGCGGGTGAGGAAGGTGGCGAACGAAGGGCCGAGGGGGAAACACGAGACAGGGAAGAGAATCAGAGAGAGAGGAGAGGAGAGGAGGAGGAGGAGGGGGGGGGGGGGAGGGGGAGGAGGAGGAGGAAGAATGGAGGAGGATGGGCGAAGGGGGGAGGAAAAGCCGGAGCGTAGGTATAGGACGTTACCGAAGGGGGGAAAGCGGGAGAGAGAGAGGAAGACCGAGGGGTGGCGGAGAGTACGAGGGAGATCCAGATGAAGAGTGGAAAGAAGAGAGGGCGCGCGGGGAACGGGGCGAGCGGTAAAAGCGCGAAGGGGAAGGGGGAAGAACGCGCCGCGCGCGGAGGGGACGCCATTGCGATGCCATTTGCAAACATTAATTTCTCGGAGTTAATTAAAGTCGCTATATCTCCTTTTCTCTCCCTCTCTCTCTTCTCCTCCTCTTTGTCGCTCTATCTCTCGCTTTCTCGAATTCGAAAACGACCGACGTCGACGATCGACATCGTTATCGTCGTCGCCGACAATCATCGTCTCCGTTCGTCGGGGATGACACGGCCGCGGAATGCATGCGGTTATACTTTACCTCCCACCCGGTACATGTTGGCCGTCATGTCGTTGGCGTCCTGCGTGGACCCGACAGCGAAATTGGCGTTCTCGTGGTTACTGTGGCCCTCGTGGTATTCGGCCGGCATCGGCATCAAGACTCGGTCGTCCTCCGGCAACGTGTGTTACAATCCCGCGGTCGCCTGTCCGCCGATCGCGGCACTCGCACTCTGTCTAAATTAATCACTGTCCCTGTCTCTCTCTCTTTCTCTCGCGAGCTCTATCTCTCTGACCAATTCCCCCTCCCCCCCCGCGTATTCACTCTATCTCTTTCTTTCTCGTCACCTGAATGGTATACACGGTCAACACCTCGCGGCGTAGTCACTCCATGTTTGTTTGCCCATCGTCGATCCGCTACTATTAAACTTTCGTTCCCGTCTGCCTCGCCGCCTGTGCGTCCTCTGTCCGTCTGTCTCTATTCTCCCGGGGAGGAGAGGGGGGTGAGGGATTTTCGCTCTTTCTATTGCCCTATCTCCGTCCTCCTCTATTTCTCCCTCTTTCCCCGCACCGTATCTTTCTCACCTTCCCTCCCTCCCTCCCTCCCGCCTTCGGGGGTTCGCACGGTCGCTACCTGTGTCTTCGCTACCTGTCTCCTTCTCTCCTTCGAGCCGGAGCACTGTATATGCGTGCTTAACGTCGAACTGTTATTCACAACACTCGGATATAACGTTCTGCTGCTCCGTTCGGCTCGTTCCGTTTCCAACGACACGCTACCCGACGACGGACGAACGAACGAACGAACGAACGAACGTACGAGCGTGCGTGAATGCGTGAGTACGGTACGGTACGGTACGTGCGTGCGTGCGTGTATAACACGCAGCACGCAAATACCGGAGGGCGGGAAACTGCGTTGCAGTTGGCGATTCGCGCCCAACTCACACGGTCCCCCGTGAACGAGAGGGCTAACAAACTCGTCGGCGGCGACCACCGTTGCCTCCGCTCGTAGCATCGAGACCGACACGGCCCGCCATTTTCGTGTCGGCGAGGCGCGGAGCCGCTAACGCGCGGACGAAGGCTGCGCCGGAGTGCCCCGCCACCCGCGACCGATCGTCCCCGTCTCGTCCGAGCGAAGCGCGACACGCACCTCGGCTCCGTCCGTCCACCGTAAAACCACTCACCCGTTTATCACTCTCGAGCGGCGTCCACCGTCGCGCGACCGCCGCGTCGTGTACACGTCCCTCGAGCTGACTCGCGATCACCGCTCCGCTCGCTCGCTGTGCGAGTCGCGAGAAGCCAACGCACGCACTCTTCCTCGGTCCGAATAACGGAGAATTAACCGATAGCGAATGCGCGAGCGCCGCTACAGGATCTGCCGGGAAATCGCACGAAGCAAGACGGGCTATCTAGAGACTTTCTAATCCAAGTCCCGGCTCGAGACTAGTGACTCACCGTGCCATTGGCCGTCACACATTGGTTCTCGAGATCTCGTCAGTTTTCACAATCTTTCGAATGTTTATTTCCGTTAAACAGAATAAATTTGCACTTAAAGATTTTATTAAGATTTAATTTTCATTAATATTACTGTAATAAATCGAATTTATATTTTGTATTAATTTACATATTTAATTAGATTTTATATAATTAGCAAGTTGCTATCTATGAGACGCTGCGGGGACACATTAAACTCGATCAGGATAGTCTAGTGGTCGCCCTGCTTTTAAAATTGAAGGCGGCAATTTTGAATGTCGTCATCGCTATCTTGATTATACTTTGTTAGAGATATGAATTTACATTATTGTATAAAAGGACGAAATTAATTGTTTGAACTTTCGAGTAATTATTGCGATCATAGATGCGCTCAATGAGCAAGTAATATAAATAATAATATGAATAATATATAAATATAATTGAATATACTAATAAATAAATATAATTTTTATCGAATAATTATTGCTAGAAGAGAAAGTTCTAGGTTCTTGGATTGGCGGAGAGCTCATGATAAAAGAAATAATGTTTGTGTGTAGTATATGAAATATTTATATTTACGAAATTAGTCTTTTTCTATACAATTGCTAATGCGCAGTCACATACTTCTCCATTTTGTCAGAATTGCGTACGCGTCGAACAATTTAAAACTCATTACTCACTTATCCGTAGAACCTGTGCGAGCTTGCCTTGATTTCTCGTGAAATGTTTCTCGATGCGCCTGACTAATAATAAATAGAGCAACGAATAAATGTTGATTTGATGAAAAATACATGTAACACAAAGATATATTTATTATATACATAATATATAGTGCCTCCTTTTTATAATAATACACATCCGCAAGAACGTTTCATAATTTAATTTCATGGAATTTCGTTAATTATCTGTAAGGCACACCCCACGGTCGTTACCAAAGTAATTTTGTGTCCTCTCGTATTTTGCGTTATATATAATATCATATAAATAACTGTATACCATTGTGGATATATTTCATTAGAGCCTAAATTTATTATGCATTTCTATCTTTAAGAATAATTATTACACTAGAGATATAGAGGCAATAATCTGTTCTGTACATAATCCTATGTCTTTCTTATCAACTCCTTTAAGATAATGTACCATTTTTTTCCATTAATGATAATAATGACAGTAACGTTATTAAGAATAACGGAAAAATGCATAAATGAGATGTACAGGATGAGATCTGCTCCTGCACAGATTTACGCGTGCGCCCGTCCTCGTCGCGATATATAAAATATGAGTAGCAAATGTCGAAAGTAAAAACAAGTGATTCGTTCGATTGCCGATACATTCCCGTGTTGACTATGGATTTTTACGATCGTTTTAAATAACAAAACAAAACCGCGCACCAATTCTTTTTTACTTCTTTCTTTTTTTTTTATATGCAGCTTACTCGCGTACGATAAAAATATATGTAACATACTCACACTTACACTTGCATTTTTTATCCATAACGTTTTTGTATATTACCACTCACGATTTTTTCTTTTTTTCTTAATCTTGTGTGTAATATTAATATAAAATACCTATGCCGCCATTGACAAATTTATGCATTTGTATGTACAAGTATAGCTCTCCCAAAATCCAACTATCTAACTTCATCGTATTTATCTCTCTCTCTCTCTCTTTCTGTCTTTCTTTCTCTACTTGCTAAGATACTATTGTTTTATGAATAAAAAAATACTAATATATATCGCATTGTCGTTGCACGGGCAGTGTTTGCGTAGTGTTTTGCTCACTCGTAAGGCACCAACTCTATTGGGATCCTGAGATTCAACCCGAATGCTTCGACAGATTCAGAGGCATATCTGTAAATGGAAAAAAGACATGAATCACATCTTCAAATATCCCATTTGTCCTGACACTTATTTATGATACACGTAAAGGAATATATACCTGAAGGAGGTGTGAGAGTTTGTTCCCTATAGTCTTTGTAATGTGGGGACGATGGATGAGAATGCGGCGGTGCGTACAATTGCATAGGAGGCGAATAGTGGACGGGAGACGGATAATGAGGCGCCATCCATAGAGGCGCCGTTCTATACGGTCCAGGTGGCAACATCGGTATCCCGTAAAGCGGATGATGAACAGATGTATTGCTGGATCCGATATAGGGATCGATTCGTACCCTCGGATAGGCGTTAGCCGATGAGTATTTCACAGGTTGCCGGTCGTCCGGCTTCAGTAATGTCCGCAAGAAACCCGGCTCAGAACTTGGTTTGTCCTCTCCCAAGATACTCGTTATACTGTACGATGACACTTGCTTCGAGGAGGGAGTCGGTGGCGTACTCGTTGTGCAAACTGGCTGCGGAGTGGCCCGTCTCTTGGATGCTTGATCCTCCAGCGAGACTCTCTCCAACTCTCGCAGTATGCGTTTGCGAGGCGACACGACATTAGGATCCAGCAGGCGTGCCAATTTATCGATGATCTGAATTAACTTGCCCGACGACGACGTACCATTCAATTTCCGTGACGTTCTCGGATATGTCATCATTGATTCCGGAACTGAGACCGCAGTCGTGGAATCTAACGGACGCCTGCGTTTCCTCGCTATCAACCGAAGATGCGTGCATAAGCGAGTCTTCGGATTTCGACGGTAATAAAAATTGAATTCCGTGGTTATCCTGCGTCGGGGATGGGTTTGCTTCCAGCAGTGATCTCTCTGCCAAGGACTGGATTGGACCGAAGAATTATCATCGGAAACTGAAGATGGAATGTAATGTTATATATGAGTTATCTGGATCGAGTAAAAGATTCGAGAAACAATAATTAGAAATCTGTTCTTGGAAATATAATAAATAATAACACATATGCAAAAGAAATAGTAAAATATAAAAAAAATTCTGCATAATATGCATCGTATCTGCATAATATACATCCTTTGACCTACCACTGAGGGAAGTAGAGCTCTCCTGTCGATTCGGAATGGTGCTAGCAGGTGGCCAGAAGGTTTTCTTTGGCACAGGAAACCACGTAGTCTTTTCGCCGTCCCTGCGGTGAGACAGTTCCAGGATAAACTTTCCATCTTTGAAGAATTTCAAGCGACCTCCAGGAGTTGGCAGCAGATTGCTGTCGATACGTTGCACCTCCGTGTGATGAGCCGGCTGGGGATTTGAATTTTTACCATTTGCCTTGGCGAGGGTCGGGTGCAATGTAGGTGGATCACGCGAGCACATCTCTGTCGTGCCCCTCACGTGACCTGCGTGAGCATGACATTCTGCTGACTTTTCACGCATGCTGACACTTTACCGATATCCATTTTCCTCCGCTGGGCCTCTCATACTTGGACCTTTCAACGTGTGACACAACAAGGTAGCAGCTTGTTGACTTTCTCTCAAAGAATTAAACCTGAGCGCACGAAACGTCGCAGCGTTTGGGCTCAGCGGCGAGAAACATCCTTGTACTCCGGAAATCTCTCCTCTCTATCATCCCACGAAACTTACCACCTGCAATTTACAAAGTCTGAGGCACGTGTGTCGCGTAGACAGGCGGTCAAAACTCATGCCACTCGGACGGGACGTCGGAGATTGTGGAGCACAGAAGTCATGACTCGCGGGCGATCATGATGGCTGACAGACACACAGGTTCGGTTCGCGGCTGCTCGAATCGTGCCCGTTTATTCTCTGTCCTCCAGGTACGCGGGAGGCAGGAACGCGTGACCGTTCTCCGGTGCGATCCGTCGCTGGCTCGGTCGCGGTGTCATCGTACCAGCCGGAGTCACCAGCGCGCGGGCAGCGTCAAATACCGCAGACGGTGGGGCGACATATTTCATCTCTTTTTTTTTCCCTTCCACTCGGGAAATACAACGTGCGCGTGGCGGCGGTCGGCGATCGACGCCGGGTCACTCCGGGCGAGCCGATTCACCGCGTCGGGCGGCCGCGATCGGTATCAGTTGGACCGCGACGGCACGCACTCGCGGGGCTCACGGAGAAATCCGGTGTGCATGAGTGTTGGCGGTCGCTCAGACACCCACCCACCCACGCACGGCACTACCGCCTTCCGCTTCTGCTGGCTACTCCGCCGCCGGAGCGCGGCGCATCGTCGTCCTGGTGAACGTCCGCGGAGACGGGCGCCCCGTGCACCCGCGCTCCGCGTGCCCGAGATTTCCTCGCGCAGCCTGCGGTACGGTACGGCGACGGGCGGCAGTCCGCGGCGGTGGAAAACACCGCACGGCCGCGACACATGTGTTTCACTAACACCCCGCGAGCAGTCCGCGCGTTCGTCGCCCGGCACGGGCTCCCCCGGGTATCCACGAGCACGCGAGTCGCAGAACCACGCACCAGCCGTCCAGGCCGTTCCGTTTCGCTCGCGTGATCCTCTCGGCCCCCTGGCCGTCCGCGGAAGGGAGGAGGGAGGGGAGGAAAAAAGAGCGTACAAGTACTCCGATCGCCTCCTTGAGTCGACGGTGTCGACCCTTCTCGTCGACAACACTGGTGGCGGTGGCGGTCCGCGTTCCGCGCGTTCCCCGCGTCCCTGCCTTCCCCCTCCCCCTTGCGCGCAATCTCTTTCGCGATTTTCGCGATCTCGACCCGCGATCCCTCGACGTTTCTCGAGGGTCGTGACGAGCCCGATCGCGTTTGAAAGTTCTCTCTCCCCTCCGCGAAATCGTAGTGTCTCGCTCGATAAAAATTGAGTCCGTTCCATATATCTGTCTCTCTCTTACTCGCTCGCTCGCTCCTCTCCCTCCCGCCCTCCTTACCGAAATGTTTGCGTTTCGTTGCGTTTCGTCTCGTTTATGTCAAATCGTGGAATATTCCGCTCGTTCCGCTCTTTCCGACTCTTGCCTCGTGGCGCGAAATTCGTATCGGCGTTCGATCGCGATTCGACGCGCTTCTTCTTTTTCTTCTCTTTCTCCTTTCTTCCCAAAAGTTGATTCGCGTCGCTCGAGCGAAACCGAACCTCCTGGAGGAGCATTCCATGCTGGTCGAGCGCGAGATACCATGAATATGTTGTTCTTACAGATAGATTTGCAAATATTCGCTCATCTTCTGACGTGCTGTCCAGATACAGCTATTCTATGTATTATATTTCTATCTACATTGATTTTTTTCACAATTTCCACTTATATTTTCGCTTATATGTACATTCGCTTGTTCAAAAGAAGTTTTTGGCGGTCATTGTCTCTCTTGGATGAGATTTATCGGAATAATGCGCTATGGACAAACGTTTTCATGACGCTGTTATCGTTCGTTTGAGCAACACTAAATAAAAATATTATTGTTGTACTATTTACGATTACGAGGCAGATTTTATTTCCATGCACTTTTTCTCTGCACATTCAAAATCATATGACTTGTGTATGTGTATGATTGATGACGCAAGCGTGACAATAAAGATAAAATATATGTACATTGAAAATTTCTCGTTGGAAGAAAATTGACAGAGATCAATTTACATTTTTGTCGAGAATCATCCTTTCTACGCTACTCTTTAATCTCTCAAAGTTATCACATGCGACGCGTAAATTAGAAAAGTGACAAATACTTCTGCTCCGACGTACAAAACATGTGGCAATTATGTTAATTAGTCTCTTAAATATATCTCGCAATGTTATATAATAAATATGTCTCTTACACTCTTGATAAACGTGATGTATGTAACATTTTGTGTCATAATTTATAAAGTATATTTATCCAAGTATTGAGATATTGCGCTATTTCAAGATTGTCACGGATTATGATAAGAAGTTGGATTTACAATACCGCTTTCATAACAGTCGATAATTTTAGAGAAAAATCTTCAAGATATCGCAAAATTAAAATAAAGCTCAGGAAAAGAAAGGACGACAATAGGAAAAGGTCGTCGAATAGAAAAATAATCGAGCGTACTACATATACATGATAAAACTTAGTCAAAAACATTCTTCATTTATTCAATCAGATTAAAAAAATAGAAGTAAATTCTCTTATATTAGATTCGTCGTTTGTTAAGATTAATGCATAAATCTGTTCGCCATCGATGCGTCTCTGTAAATATTTTTACCACGCAACACCATGTCTTGGCAGTAAGATTTGTGCACGTGTTCGATTGGCTCATCATCGGCTGCTCTCACTTGCATGAGAAACATACGTCGAGATTTGTTAGACAAATTCAAATACGAACCGTGAAGCAGCAGATAAGAGAAGACGATAATTTCACCCTTTTTGGCAAACACGGGAACGGCTTTGGACAAAGGGTATTCCTTGGGATCGACGTAATGATAGCTTTCACCCTTTTCATCGGTCAGTCCATAATCCTCCAACGGTCCCAACTTATGACTACCGGGATATACTGCCAAACCGCCATTTTCTGGTGTTGTATCGTCCAAATGTAGAAACACAGCCAGCATAGTGTGTTTCTTGAAAGGAAAATAATGATAGTCTTGATGCATTAGGTATGGCGCTCCTTTTTCTGGCGGCTTTACATGCGCCTTAGTATGATGCAGCAATATGTCCTTAGTGTCCATGATATCCTCGAGCGCATCTAATAAATTCGGATGCATAATGGTCCGAGTGAAAACAGCGCTATGCATTTGCAAATTGTGAATAGATTTTACCTGATACATAAATAAGAATATGTGTGTAATATAGTACAATATATTTTTCTACAATAATATAAATCTTCTATAACAGATACAAACTTTACAGAATACAGAATGGCTGTAAAAAGTTGTTTTTTTACTTACAGTATAATCAATATATCTAGCTTCTTTCTGCATATCGTCTCCGACCCAGGCTGACTCCAAACCTTCCAGATTTTCACGACGTTTTCTCTCGAACAATTCATCATAGGTATCAGATATCTCGTTTATTTCCTTCGTAGAATACACGTTCGACAATTTAATGTAACCATTTTCCTGCCAGAATTGTTTCTGTTCTGGCGTTAAAAATTTCAAAGGACCCATTTTTAATTGCAAAATTTAAACTTTTCTTGTATAAGATATTGGTAATCTCTTTCAACATTAAGAAATGTAAAAGAAACAATATTACGTCTTGCGACAAGTATTAATATATGTCTACTCCCTACTCCAAAGTAACTCTTTAGGAGGGATTATCTGTACGTGATAAGTATAGATTCATGCATAAACAAGTGGTCTAAACACACACAATCGCATGATTTTCTTACATTTCCTGTTCTCTTAAAATATTTCTTACAAATAGTTGCATAACTTATAAAATAGATTAATGATTTAGCAACTTGATAAAAAATAAAAATATTTAACGTTATAATTAATAATTATATATGCAATATAAAATATTTATAGCAATTACAAAATTACAATTTTAATTAGAATTTTTCCTCTAATAAATCAGCAATAACATTTTATCTTGTTTATTTTACTGTAAATATCTTAATCAACAAAATTTATTATTACATAATTTTTTGCGTTGCAATCTTAATTACATAATTCCGGACTGACATATAAGTGTATAATAAGGCTTATCACGTTTGTTGATACAAATAAAAATACTGCTTTGCTCTCTGATAGTGAATGGAAATTTCTATCATACGACCTCAGGACATTTGTCGATATTGACATCATTGCAATGACAACATGATAAACACTTTAATGCTATTAAACACAATAATATCAATGTTTAACATTGTCCTGTTCGTTTAAATTATAATACAATTATGTGGTATAAATCTATTCTAGAAAAATTGTTTATCCTATTCTATAAAAATTTTTAATTCTTCTATCTGTTCGTATTCTTCTATCTCATAACACAAAATTATGGTCATGAATAGAATTTAAATCCTTTTATGATCTGCTTTGACTGATACCATCGGTAGGAAGACTGAGTGGAATTGTTATACTGAGTATATTGCACATCATCTTCGTTCTCCAAGTAAGTCTTACACGAATCATGATACACTTTAACGAGCGTTCTGCAGTTGCATTGCATATCTACTTGGTCACTCTGACACAGTTTAATCCTGAAGCAACTTGCCGCCTGCACAGGTGGCAGGTATTGAGGTTTGGGCAAGAAGAAATCGGACACCGAGTTACTGTCGTTTTTTCTCAGCATGACAAACAAGTTTGTCATATTTAAGGGAACGTTCATGGCTTCCTGAAACTTGTCGCACTCCAACATAGATCTGCAAAGGTATAATGACATGTGTATTAGTCTTCTAATATATATTCATAAATATATTTCACGAAGGTCTTCTTTTTCACCTCATAAGCTTCAAAAGTGGTTTCCTGGAGGAATGTTGATACTCTTTGTGCTGCTTGCTGTTGAGAACGTACGAGGGAAGTTCTATGCTAATGTAGAGCTTCGGCGATAGTATCGTAGGACCAAGTATTATGGCAACCTCCTTTATATCGCAACCCTTGAGGAAGAATTGCGTGGACAAGTGATCCGAAACGTTCTTCAGCGTGCTCGACAAGGCTCTGAAGGAGACTGCGTTCCTATCGGTCGTCTTGATGCCTGTCTGAAACCGAGCTAACGCTTCGTACGTGAACGGTATTTGCTGCTTCTGGTACAAAATGTATTTTATGAGTTCTATCACAACTTTTGTACACGAGTCACTGGTCAGCGGCTCATCTAACATCACGTCAATCTCTAGCGCGTTCTTTCCGTCTCTGGAGAACATCTCGAAGAGAAACGAATTCCGCAGCGGAACTTGTGGAGGTTTATTTTGAAATAGCCGTCAATAAAAAAAAAAAAGAATATCAGAACAACGCGCGTCTGTATTTACGTGACTCTTCGCGCGTCTCGGATTAGGTTTTTAACCCCACGGTTGAGTTAGGTTAGGGAAAAATCAGGTTAGGTTATTGAACTAATCCGTAGATTCTGTTCTTTATAATTGAACTTTTTTTCGTTTTTTCTCTCTTTCTTTCTAATGTCTGATTGCATCTATCTCGTGTAGGTGCGGAAAGCGTAGTATAAGTGTAGCTCCAGGAACAAACCTCCCATGATATTAGCGCCAGATGTTGGTTGCCATGCCTGGTTAGTTACTAAATTCATCTTATTTACATTCCGCCGTTGAGACACATGAATTTTGAAGTTTCAAAGAGTCATGAGGATCGAGAAATAAAATCTAACGATGGAGCTGAAAACGAAGCGTACGAGGAAATTGCTGGAGCTTCTGCAGCAGCAAGTAATTTTTCAAGCTATTTTTCGATTGATTTAGTAGTTGATACGTCCAATAAAACTACCTACAGAGAATTTCAGATACGGAGACTCTGTGATGCAAAACATAAATCTAAAACTTTATATTATATATAAAAATGTATAGAGCTTGCAGTTAACTTATTGTACTTATTGTCTGGAAGCAAAGGTCAAAAGTGTCTTTTTCTTTTCAGGTAAATAAGTTACATCTGTTATTGACTACCATTTCCATTAATCCATCAGAGATTTTGGCTACAAAGTCGATACTGTACGAGCAATTACATTCTTTAACTCAGAGATTCAACAGTTTAGCAGTCGACGATAATTGTGACTGTGAAGAGGCAAATGCAAAGCATACAGCACACAGCACAATTGATACAGCAACAAATTTGAAATATATTTCTCTATTGAAAAATATTGACGAGCTTGTAAGTAGTAGAAGAATCTTGATACATGTTTCATATTTCTTTTATTTCTATAAAATGAATTTTAATTGATTCTTGTTATCTTTTTTTATCTTTTTTAGATTAAGGATTTTAAATGTGACAATACAGATAACAATGCAATAAAACACAAAACAGAACTGCTGCTCGATAACTTTGCATTAGCTTTGCGAGCGTTGGAGGATTTAGAGTGCTTGCCATTGAAACAGAGACTTCAGGATTGTCTGGAATATGTGAAAGAAATGAGCACAGCAAACGAGATTGAAGATCTTCAAAATATAAAAGTAAAAAAAAACTTAAGTATCATTCACATCTTTTAATGTGAATATTAATCCCCTTTGCGTTTTCAAAGGAATTAGGCACTTCGATATTGGAGATACTCGAACCACTACAGAATTACAGAAGAAATTTAGCGTCTGATTTCCTGTCACAGAAACTAGCTTTATATATCTCTCAACTATGCACATCATTCGAGATGTTAGTACAACTGGCTCAGGAGCAACATCAGTTGAATGCACCAATTTATGTAATAAATTACACATGTAACATTCATTGTCTTGCATAATTTAAGCCGCTTCTCTACATTTAAAAAATATGTGTAGGTTTGCAAGAAATACATTTGCGAAAGAATATGCGTATGCTGCGACATAATTTTAAACTTGTTCAGTGGTCCAAACCCATCGCCAGAAAAAGAAATTTGCGAAAGGGAGAATCACTTTGTCTACAGGTGGGAAAATAAACATTTCCTATGTTTTTTTTCTTATGTTTTATAATTGTATTCACATAAACAATTTCGATGATACTTGTAGAATGGATTTGGCATTAGATATTATATTAGAAATACCGAGCAAACCACATAAAGTGCAACTATCTGAATGTACGGAACTGTGGTTGAAGCTGGAAGATGTCTTCTCTCATGCTATGGCAATTACTCAAGTGTGTCAGCCGTATAATTTTAAAGCCATAACTGGTTCATGCCAGTCCATAGTGTTGGAATATGAGAAGCTAAAACAGCAATTACTATCGGAAACCCCAGATCCGGCGTTAAACAATTTATTCACGCACACTTTGACTGATGCTCTTTATCGTTTGGAACGTAAAATTAATATAGCGATGTTAACGCTCGCGATGGAAGTGTTCAGCAATCCTTACGCAGCTTTGAAGAAGCTCGTTATGACATGCGGAAATTCGTTAAGCGCGAAAAGAAGATCGAAGAGTGATTTAAACGATCTCATAGAAGACTTTGATCAACTTTTTGATCAAACTATGCAAATTGGAATGTTTGCGATCGCTTGTTGCAAAGATAAGAACCGTCAGTTGCTCTCTAATATAATTATTTTCCTTCATAAAAAGCTGCAAAAAATTGTCTCAAGTAATAAAAAATATCTAATATAGATTTGGTTATTTCAGGCAATAACAAAATTCGTAATTGTCTCGCAGGATTTGAATCTTTAGAAACTGAATTAATTTCTGCTATAACTTCCTTCTATTTGCATCCTGATAACAAAGAAATGCGTTCCAGTGTTAAGTTGTTGACTACGCAGTGGCAGCTAGAGATGAATAAGTTTCAGAATGCTGTAAATCTCATTATAAACTCGGCTGCCTTTTGCCAAGTAAATATAATGGATTATAAAGGATTATAAAAAATTTCAAGAATACTTGAATATACTTTTTATTCAGGTAGTTATGGATGATCTCCAAGAACGTATAACGGCGATCTCAGATTGCCTGGATAACAGAAAGCCAGTAACACAGCTTCAAGTGCAAGGTATTGTTCAGCGTGCTTCAGCTTTATCTAGTCAAGTCACAGCGATCGTAAGTGACATTGGTACTGAAAACATTGATCGCCAAACGATAATGATGACGAGAGAATTAAAAGCAGGTAAGTAATTACGATGCGGTATTATTATTGAAACATATATTTTGTCAGTGAATATTTGGCATACATCTTTTTATCATAGCTATATTTGAAGCCAACACAGCCTCTAAGACTCTTCTAGTGGAAAACGCAACTGAGCCTCAACAATTGCGGGTGATAAAACGATGTGAATTAATATTGAATGTTGTTCAAAGATTGCAGCCCGCTTTATCTACAATTATGAACAATACAACGCTTGAAAAATCTACGAGAAGCCAAGAAGATTCCAGTCATGGTACAACTAATATATTTATTGATATTTATTAAAATGCACCACTTTGTTGTCTACTACTATGTAAGTAATGAGTAAATAATGTTCTATTAAAGAACTAAACTAATTAAATTGTATATATATGTATATTACAGGTAGTGTATCAAATGCTATGAATTTTCCACCTACAATTTACAGTTTGCCGCGCGATGAAAATAGTCAAGTTTACATTAGAACACCCTATACAGGTTTGTGAAAACTTGTATTCTCAGTTGCTTATATTTCTTTGAATTAATACCAAAAACTTATCTATGTTTTAGTAAAAACGCACAAACCGCAAGTGTCCATTCAACCGGCAAACAGTACAGTACAAAAACCATTGGATTTGTCGTATTTGATACCTTACATAAGGAATGGCCGTACATTGCGCAGTGAACAGTCCATTATGTACAATACACCACATAGAAACAAGAATATATCGGAACCAGCTGTTAAAAATGAAACGTCCCCTAGAAATCTATCTAATGTTAGACAACATCTTTTTAGCAGAGATAGCTTCAGCATTCATGCTGACTTTGATATAGCTGAAGAGAGCATGGATTTAACGGGTAATATATTTAAAAAGACTGGACGAGAAACTCTAGACAAGAACTGTAATTATATTGGATTTCAGCTGCTTTAGAGAAGATAACTTCGTCGTCCACAGAAAATGCAACATTCTTGTCGTGTCAATTTTTGAAAGTGGAAAACACATCTTCGGGAAGCGTAAATAAGGAATCAGTTTTCAACATTGTGGATAAACTATGTCAAACTGGTAAGCCAGAAACGGAAAGCTGCTTAAATAAGTCCACAATAACGCAGAAAATGGGCGAATGTGCTATATCTGGTGGCGGTGACGCATCTTTGATCATGGAATCGTGTCAAAAGCTCAATAGCGTTCGCCTGCTGAACAATGAGATACAAAAGTCAACTTCGGAAGAATGTGAGGTATAAAAGATTACATTTTTTTAAAGAATGTTAAACATTAAGTATTAATGTGATTTTTTTATTTGATAGCGCTTAAGGTGATGGTTACATTAATTAATGTAATTATAAGTGAATTATAATGTCGATTACGTATAGTTATATGATAATTACATTAATAAAATTTAAATCTCAATTGTAAATGTTAAATTTTATCAAGATTTTTATTGCGATATTAAAGAAATTGAAACAAATTCAAAAGAAACTTTTCTTCTATATCCCCCTTTCAACGGAAAGGAAACGAGATCGCCGGAAGTTATACTAAAATCTCTCGGAACTGGAAATCACTAGATTTGCAGAATCACCGAGGAGCGGATAAAAAAAAATACCAGAAGTTACTAGGATCACATAATCGGCAGATAACTGAAATTGCAAGGATTCTAAGAAATTGCAGCGATTTTAAATCGCGACCCGCAAATTTCTCGCGGCTCCGTGCCCTTTCGTGGCACGAGGATACATGGTTCCTATTTGCAGCTAAACTTTTCACATCTATCTTTTTTCTTTTTTTCCCCAACGTCCGATTATATTCCTACTATTTTGAGTGCAAAAAGTATGACATAGTGCAGCTACCGAGAACAGCCCTCATATCATGTCTGAACGTGTCAACTTCTCGTTATGTCAAAACGAAAACGATTTAATAAAGAGAACCATATTCTTCCGCATCTCTTAGTCAGTGGTGGGTGAGAGAAGACGGTGTGCAGGACCAGCGAGGAAGAGCGAAACCGGGCAGCCCGATTCGTTCTCAGGTCGGACCAAGTCAGTCCGCCGAACAAAACATGGACGCCGTGGAAATAAATACGTCGGGTCCGCCACAGGACGAGGACGCGATCGTGTCCGCCGTGAAGATATGCCGCGTTTGCTTGCTCAGCAACCTGATGATGCGCGACCTCTTCGTGGAGAGCGAGGTCGCGTCCTTGTCGGCGAAGGCGATGAGCTTCGCCAATGTTAAGGTTAGATATGCAACTTGAAGGTTAGGCGCCGACGCTGAATTCTGAGCCCTCGCTTTTACCATTGCACTCCCTCTTCTAATCCCAGACGGATTTAGATTTCTCATCGACGATAATCGAGCTTCTTGCTCGATTTCCATCTTTTCCTTCTTCCTGCGTTAAATAATTAAGTTATTCGGTCTGTCCAATCAGCATGACATGTCCTTGCCCTTAACACCTTTGCTGCCACCATAAAAACGTTATAATGCTACCTTAGAGTCCACACAGAATAATATGCATTAGATAAAATAATATACTTAGAACTTAGATGATTTGTCGAGATTAGGAGTGATGCATATGATACACTAGTAAAAATTCTGTATACCTCATCAGATGCACGTGGCAGCGAGGGTGATAATCACAACATCAAAGTAAATTGATTCTTTTTAAGCATAATTTATGAAAATGGCGTTTTTCTGAGATATACTAAATCATATGTTTTGTTCAGATGATACCAGGCGATGGTTTACCTGCACAGGTGTGCTGCATGTGCGCCGACAAGTTGGAGTCGGCATATGAATTTAAGTTACAAGTAGAGCAAGCTGACAATGTTCTTCGAGGAAAGCTTGTCGGCGGAATAATAAAGGAAGAACTGTTTCTTAATGAAGTCGAAATACACTTGGACACTGAGCGGAATGACAATATAGAAGACATGAATATCGGTGCTGATTATGAATCTACTACCACAGTGTTGCCAGTAGAGTCAGCAGCTGATCTGAAAGATCACTTAATGATTTTGGAAGCTGAAAAATTGGCAGAGACAGAGGGAATGCAACAAGGTGAGTAAAGTGCAATTAATGAAGCAATAATATTTCAAGATTTAAATTAAATATTATCAAATTTTTATAATGACAGTTTAAAGTATTCGAGTATTCTTCTAATACTGATTGAATTCTTCTACTGTTTAGATTCAGAACAATATACCTCGCAAGAAATCACACAAGAAAGTATTGTGGAAGAATTGCAGCAAAACTTAGCTGGTGCAGCAGACAGTGACATGTCAGATGTTATCCATGAATCTAAGAATGAAGAACCTTCCAACGCCGAGAGTATTATTCAAAGTTGCACAGATGCAATTCCAACAGAGGAACATGATTACATTATGCAGCAACAATGTATATTGTCTGCTGAACAACTCTCCTTGCAGGAACAAATGCAAGAAAATGTAGCAGAACTTGAACAGGACACAGTGGAATGTCAAGAGATATCTGAACAAGACCAAGAAATTCAGGTTAAACAAAATCAAGAAATTGAAGTTGAGCAAATTCAAGTTCAGCAAATTCACGAGATTCAGGCTGAGCAAAACCAAGAAATTCAAACTGAGCAAAACCAAGAGATTCAAGCAGAGCAAACACAAGAGATTCAGACTAAACTAAGTAAAAAAATTCAGGCTGAAATAGATCAAGAGATTCAGGCTGAATTAGATCAAGAGATTCAGGCTGAACTAAATCAAGAAGCTCAAGCCAAGAAGGAATATCAGCAAAATCAAAATGACAAGGAGATATTCAAGGAGGAAGCACCCAAAACTGATACTAATGAACCAGTGGAACAAGAATCATTCCAGAATGAAACTAGAAGAAGTAAACGCAGATTAGCTCGTCGGACATTCGCTGAACGGAATTCCGACGAGGAGAATTATTTCGAAAATCTGAATCTTAGTTCTCGATTGAAAAAAGCGCAGGCAGATAAAGCGGAGAAGATCTTTTTCATGTGTTACTTGTGTGATAGGCAATTTCTTTCGAAGAGCGTCCTGAAAGAACATATGCATTCCCATGAAGAAGTAAGGAAAACGCTATCTCTGAAAAAATTGCCGGAAAAACTGCAGAAAAGCGTTCCCGTTGTGAAGATGCCGCCATCTGGAAAGAAAGCTAACAAGTGCCCTTATTGTGGTAAAGAGTATCTGTACATAATCTCGTTTACTAAACACATTAAACAGCACGAGCGAGAGCGGGAGGAAGCGAAGGATCCGATGCCGCTCGAAATATCGTTCCATGAGGATGAACACAGTCTAGACTTCGATAACAGCAACAAATTGGATGGCGAATGTAAGAAACGAAAGAGAGAAGGTACAGCCGACGATGTCGAGAGCGACAGCGATCAAGATAAGAGAAGAAAGCGTAGTCACGTTGAGGAGTTTGCGTGTGACAAATGTTCCGAAAAATTCGATACGAAGCGAGGCTTGCAAAAACATTCGATCACGCATGTTAGCTTCAAGTGTAGCGTGTGCAATGAGGAGTACGACACTCTGGAACAGCTGAGAAATCATCGAACAAAGCATGTTGTCGAAGGCGTACTCTCTGAACAGGATTTGGAAGAGGACATGAAGCAGATCACGACCAAGAGCGAGATTAACGATGAAGACAATAAAAACATCGAGAATGAGGAGAACGGCGAGTCTGTCGAAAACACGAAGGAACTCAAGTGCATGACGTGTTCAATTACATTCTCGCGCAAGAAAGCGTTGTCCAGACACATGGAGATGTCACACTCTAGCACCCGGTCTTACAAATGTAAGATATGCTGTCAACAATTTATACGAAAGGATCTTCTGCGTAGACATGCTGAGCAGCATGCACGAGTAACTTACAAATGTACCCAATGCAACAAGACCTTTGGTAATGAGCTCACATTGAGAAATCACTTAGTTGCCACAAATCACAAGACATTCATACATGGGCAGGAATATGATCCAAACAAACGTATAAAACGCGTGGCGGCGAGAGCAGCACAGAAGATTATCGACAAAATCAAGACGGAGGATGGTCTTGAGGATTACGATGACGATAACGATGACAATACTGATTACGATGCCAAGTTGGATGGACATTATCGCCGTAAACGCGATGCATCACCAAAGAAGTACAATTATAAGAAAGAGTTTGGGTGCGCAACCTGTAACAAGACGTACAACTCAAAGCAAGCGTTGACAAAGCACATGGAACAGCATGTAAAAGAAGAGAAAGCAGAAAAGGCAGCGGAGAAGACGGCAGAAAAGTTGAAGAAGGCCGCTTTGGAAAAGAAAGAGATGCAGAAGATGAGCAATATAGGCGATGATGATGATGATGACGACTCTGACTTCGAGAGCGGTCTCGACTGGCCCATGGACAGTCATGAATGCAGTACGTGTAAGAAACGATACAGTACGAAGAAATCGCTTATGCGCCATCAGCTGCTACACGAGGAGCCGAACTTCGAGTGTGATATCTGTAACGTCAAGTTCTATCGCAAGGATAAGCTGAAGGCACACTATGACAAGTGTTCAGAGAAGAATCCCGATCAGGTGAGGAAGTGCAACATCTGCGGCGACAGTTTCGAAAACAATGAGATCCTGCGCGAGCACAGGGCCAAGCACGTCACCGAGGGTATCTTAACGGAGGAGGATCTGAGGGACATCGAGCCGAAATCCGAAGAAAAGAAACCAGGCGAGAAAATCGGTCGGAAGAGGAGGACCGATATTGTGGGGCTCGAGTGTACCGAATGCAACAAACAGTATACCTCCAGGAAGGGTCTGTTACGACATATTCAGGCGCACGAAGGCAAGAAATACCTATGTGACATATGCCCGAAGAAGTTTTACCGGCGAGAACACCTAAAGATCCACGTGGCCAAGCACAACATGATCAAGCCGTATAAATGCACCCGCTGCTCCAAGCGCTTTATCAAGGAAGAGCAGCTCAACAATCATCTGCCTAAGCATGATCGCCCATTGAAGAAGAGCAAGGAGACCGATAGCTCGAAGAGATTTCTCTGTGAGATCTGCAGCAAGAGCTTCACGCAATCGACGACGCTGATAGCGCATCTGCGCGCCCACAACGGTATCAAACCGTTCGTGTGCGAGGTATGCTCCAGACCATTCACCACCAACGCCTATTTGAAGATGCATATGCGCACGCACACACAGGAACGTCCGTACATCTGTCAGTACTGTTCGCGAGCGTTTGCGCGCGCTGATACCTTGGCGAATCATCTGACGTCGCACACTGGCGAAGCCAAGTATCATTGCAAATGCTGTCCGAAGAACTTCCGACGATTAAAATCGCTGAAGGAACATATGTTCATTCACACGGGTCAGCGGCCTTATGAATGTCCAACTTGCGACAGGAAATTCAACAATAACGGCAGCCGCTATGCGCACAGCAAGCGCTGCAAGCAGAATCTTTTGCAGAATCAGAATCGAGCGCAGCAGATGATCCAACAAACACAACAGCAGCAACAACAGCAACATCAGCATCAACAGCAGCAGCCACAGCCACAACCACAGCCGCAACAAATGCAGATACAGGTGCAGCAGGCACAGCCACATCCGGTCAGGTTGCATCAAACCGCGATCGGTCAGGCACAAATAGTCAAGGCACAGAACATCAAAACGATAACTATAGCGAGACCGGCTGAGCCTACTACGACACAACAAGTTATGCAACATCAGGAGATATTAATGCCTCTAATCCTGCCGCTTACCGTCACTCTCGCCGACGTAGGCGAGGAGGTGATACTACCTGAGGGTACAAAGATATTCACCACTTCTTAATCGAACCATTTTTTTCGTGTTCGATTATAACATAGAAAAGAAGAGACTTGCTGCTCGCGAAGATGAAGGCGCATGTCAACGATAATTCTTGATGTGAGTCAGAACGAGTTTTTTCTTCTGTGACGCGTTTTCATTCCCACAATGTGTGGAAAATTCGAAAATAATGACTTCACAACGAGATGGCTCACGTTATCGAGAGATTTTCGTGAATTGGATAAGAAAGAATACGATGCTCCACTAAGTGTACGATAAATGTATGGATTTAGAGATACAGAGAGAGAGTATCATTTTCATTATGTATGAAACGTTATATTGAAGTTTATTTTTGCAACGGTGAAGGCATTAATAAGCGATATATGTATAATTTATCAAGAAGTTTTTTAAATATATAAACCTTTAACATAATAATGTGTATTACGGGAATGAATAGTGTAAACGTTTTAACAGGAAAGACAGAAAGGCAGATATCTTTGTCACGAATGTGTGTACTTGTAATATAGATTTCTTTTAAGAGACATGATCTAGATAAAAGAATAGTTTTTAAAGCTTAAGGTATTTTAAATAATATTAGATTTACTTTTACTTAGTTTATTCTTCCAGAGATCTTTTTTCGTTTTCTTTAATCGGATACTTCCATAAAACTAAATTTAATTTGGATACTTTCATAAAAAAATTCATTTGCAAACAATATTTGAAAGTTATAAGTCAATGTCATTTTGATTATATTTACAAAGATCTGTTGTGTAATATGTAATTATATGATTATATGTAATTATACATGCAGTTATAATACAAAATGATAATAAAAAATTGGTAATGTAATTATAATACATATAAGTATAATTGATATATTGAATTAAATTGATGTGTAATTACATAATAATTATATCTAGAAATTACACTAATCCTAAATGAATAAGACATAATCTGGCATCATTTACTTTTCTTTAAAATTGAATTTGTTAATTCTATTTTTATCTATTTTTAATTAATATTGTACATGTATATTATTATTACATTATCATTAATTCGTGTAGAAAGAGTATCCTAAGCAATATTGTGTAATATCGTCTTTTGAAAGATTAATTCACAAGAAAATGTATCTTCATATCTTTTGTGTTTAAAACTGAACTGTTTTATACAAAAATATCTTGAATTCCATATTGTAATAAATTTATGGATTTTTTCCATTAAAACAGCAAAATAACAAAAAAATTAAAATTTATAAAAGATAAGTTTCATGCAGTGTTTCTCCTCTTACACTATAATATTAATTCATATTTGCATAACAATTATAAAATTAGTACGAAACTAAACCTCATGTATAATATATCATGTAAACGTTGTTATTATATATATGTGAGACATAATGATCTTTATTCTTATTACTTAGTTTTGTTATAATAAATACAGTTCTAATCTTACATTGTGGTTATCAAAGTTACTAAATTTACTGTATTGATACTTTTATTGTATATATTGGTTTGAACTGAAAGAATCCTTTGTAATATTTTACACTACATTATAATCCAAAGAATAATGTAATAAATTATAGAACTTCGTTTAAGTACGATTTACTCTATACTCTATTATCATATCGAAATCACAATTGTTGATGTTTCAGTTGATCATAGCAATGAGAAAGAGAAAAAGAGATGAAAATTCACATACACAATTCTTTTTTTATTTCTTTTGTCTTATTAAACATATAAGAAGATTCAAATCATTCAAAATCTTTACACAACGATTGAGTAATCTCATATTTTAAAATATTTTCAATTGTATTATATATACGAATTTATGAAACTGTATTTTATAAAAATATGTATCATTGAGTTCTTATCGATGTTCGATTGACGAAACTATCAGTTTTGATAAGATTTTGGCAAGAGAGATATACATACAAGTTGAATTTTGTTAAATAAAAAAATACAAACGAAACTTATAACAGTTACAGATCGTAATTCCTGTTGTCTTTAAGCTGTAACGAGAATAAAAAATGACATTCAAGTACTCAGTGTACCTTTTTAGTATAAACATTTATTTTTTCATTTAGTCGCGTTTAGTAAATTCACACTATATATACAAACAATATAAAATATTACAAAATATCAAATGCAATTTTATTCAAATCTAATTTAGTGTAATGGGACTATAATCTCTTTTTTTCGTCTCTTATCTTCATTGAACAGCAAATAAAAAAAGTCTTGTTTTAACTGTCAATCACCCATAGGATATTGATTCCGGAAGATCCTGCATTAACTCGTCCTAACATGCCGTGATCTCGCGTCTTGACTATGTATAGAAAGAGTAAGAGTGTATGGAACAAATTATTGCGTCCCTAGAAATGCAAACACTATTATAAACGCCACGATAATACAATATAAATATATCTACACCATGAGATCTCATTACCCGTTGTACTTCTTCGTAATCGCTCGGAAGAGAATCGCCGGAAAGTGCTAGGCTGTAGTGCGGTGGATTTATAGATTGACAGACTATTATCGGACCCTTGTTTCGCGGCAGTTCCATGCCAGATCTCGCCATATATCTCGATGTAAATGGTCTAGCATCCGGTTGATCCAAGGGTGCTTCCAATTGTGTGTCCATATAAGTCGAAATTAGATGCATTATTATCTGCAAGAATGCCAGAAAAGATCAGTAAAAATTTCCAGAGCTCTTGACATAAAGAATTTATAATTTTCATGCTTACTGCAGAATCCGTTGGCAAACTAGAGTCCCATTCTTTACCATTATGAGACCCACCACCATTCCATTTAAATTCACTCATAGATCCTCCCCTTGCGAGTGTTTTTATTCTCTTTACAAGGTACTCCTGATTGTTACAGAGCTCTAGAAAGGGAACCAACGTGGGCAGAGTAGGAATCACACAAACCAGAAATTGTGCTTGTGCGAGTTTTCTAAGTCTATCCAGTCCTACGTGGCCTGGCTGTGAATCGCTCAAGCCGTGGCGTATTAATGTTGCACATATATTATCTATTTCTAAAGCCACACGTTCGACGACTGTCTTGCTGATCCACTAAAATATTTTACTATTAATAGATTTAAAATATTGAATCAAATAATTCTTGTTCTCTTTATTGCACTAATTATTTTTGATAAAAATATTTTCATTGCTACCATCCGGAGATTGGCAGTCCACTCGTTCACTTTGTTGGAGTCAACTCTGTACTTTCTCCATATATCTAGTGCACCGAATGTACCTCTAGGAGAACTTCCTTCTTCAGCAGGGCTAGTCGCTTTGGTTTTATCTAAATAATGATGTAAATACTTTTTCATAGAGAAATATAAGATTTATAAGAATTAATATAAGAATAAGAAGAAATATAAGAATTAAATAAATTTTAGATTTGTTACCTATTGTAGGTGCAAGTTGATAAGCACATCTTCTTAACAATGGTGATACCTCACTAGGACTTCGAGTAGCAGGATGAGACCAAAAGGAACTCAAGAGATTAGAAGGTTGATCCACGGTTGTGGATAATACACACTTCCTTTGCTGTTCAACCTCTTTGAGATAACTCTCAAGTTCACATTCATCCTGAATGAGATCTTCATTTGTCAGGCTACCATTTAAAGAAATATTCGTAGATCTACTGAGTGATCCATTGGAGCATATGGTCGCTTTAGATGCGAAATTACTGTATTTAAAAAATGGGACTGATACTGAATAATCCTCTTGAAAAAAGAAAAAGCTAATTATAAAAAGTTTTGCATAATAAAATTTGAAGACATAGTATAATAAAGTATTTGCATACTGATGTCACTCAGAACCGAAGATCCAAGAGTTGCTGAACGTCTGCTAAGGTTTATGCAAGACAAATTCAATGAGGGACTTGGTTCAGGAGTCATCTGCTTCTGTGGTATCTCGTTCTTGAACAAGGGATCATCTTCTGAGACTCCCAAAAGTGGTCTTTGTTTAGAGCTAAGTGTAATCGGCTTCAGGTTCAAAGTGGCCCAAGCATATTGTATAATATGGTACAGAGCATTCAAAGCAAATATCGATGCCAAGCACCATTCAACCCAGTAAACCGGTTTGTACACAAATCCACCATAAAATCTACAAAACAGCCTTGTAAGAATCGCTATCAGCTTCAGATTAAGAGTGGTTTTAAGAGAAGAATCTCACATATCAAAGACTATGATGCTGAGCAATATGCTGTTGATGAAAAACCATATAATACTGTTGCGAGCTTTGCTTTGCGTTTGCCTTAGTTCCAGTAATTGCTGCACCTGTGGCTTGGGCGTTAAAACTCTGCAACATGTTTATCATGGCTTTAAAAAATAATTTTCCTTGAGAAGTACGTTCTAACCTCATCTTGTAAGTTCTAAAGAACTTTTACCTCGCGTTGGGAGATATGCGTCTCATAGGAGAGTGAAAGTTGCTCATATTAAAGAAATCTATCACACTAATGCCAAGCAATACTGTTGTTGTACTCTGAATTCCGAGAGAATTACTTTCCCTCGCTTCCACGATTATTCGCGACTTCACTTTGAATGTATTTTAAAACTGTTGCCAACAGCTTTCCATGCGAGAAGAGATCAAATTAGGGAATTTCTTTCCTAACAACTACTGTTAAACTAGAGTAATATTTTTTATTATATTAGCTACACTGTCATTCAAAATGCAGGATCTTTGAAATTTATGGAACTTCAGTTCTTTTGATATATTCGATTATTGGGTTTATAATAAACAAAATACAAACTATGCCAGTTTTATTCAATAACAAAATTCATTATTCTTTTTTTATAAAAAAAATATTCAAAAATACACTTAACAATACATAATTCATTTTACATTTAGACTTAACGATAATCAACAATTAAAAGTTCTGCATCCTTTTATCAATACCTTTTATATATATATATTACATTTGGCACTCGGTTAATTTTATAAGAAGCTTATTTTTGGCAACGTTATCACCTTTAGAGCATAGCACGTTCTCAACAATTCCATCTATAGATGCTTTAATAACATGCTGTAAACAAAAAACTGTTAGCTAGATCATACATGTATCGTGCTGATATTAATGAGCCAATAAATTTACCTCCATTTTCATAGCAACAATAACAAGCAACGAATCGCCCTTCTTTACTACGTCCCCTTTATTGACGAAGATTTTGTCAACTAATCCGGGCATCGGGCTCAAAGCCGCGTATGGATTTTGTTCTACCTGACTCGTAATCGCAGTCACAAACTTGGGAGTAGGAATAACCAATTGCCACTCACGATCCTATGAACAAAATCATCCCAAAAGAAATTTACACGCAAAGCATTACACAAAGTTGTCATTAAAAATGTCACATAATTAATTAATTACTTTGGTGAATATGTGTAGTTTGTTATTAAGTTTCACTATTCGCACTTTGGTAATAATCCCATCAATTTCTGTAAACAATTCTAAAGCACCATCCATCTTTTTCAAGGTTCCAGTTACTTTCCTCCAGGGTCCTAATCTGTTGACTCTCATCAGATACACATCCGGTTCGGCGTACTTCACCTCCACTATGTTATTCTCTTTTCCAACATTAAAGAGAAATGTATGGTTCAGCACGTGATTTAATCTGAACCCCGTTTCCACGGCAAAAGGTGTAAAAGGATCCTTTGTCTCTAAAGATATGCTTAAAGACTCCATATCTTCATACAGTATCGAGGCGAGAGTACCTTGTATCAGTACTCTGTTAGGCGTGTGTAACTTAGGGAATAGTTGCTCAAAGTTTTCCTCAATAAATCCCGTATGCACTTCGCCACTTTGAAACTTGGGATGCCCACAGAGATCTTTAATAAATTCTATGTTTGTATCCAAGCCAGCTATCTGTAAATATAATAATTTCAATTCACAATTAAATGTAATACAAACGTTTATATCATAAGTTTAATCTTTGTTATAAATTTTCAATTTTTTAATTGCACTACTTACGTTGTAGTCACTGAGCTTCGATACAAGTACATTGAGGGCTTCGTTTCTGTCCTTTCCCCAAGCCACTAATTTAGCTATCATTGGATCGTAATGTACAGATACTTCGTCATTCTGACGTACCCCGGTTTCGACTCTGACATTGTTCGTTGCTTCAGGAGGCTTTAAGTACAAAAGCTGACCAGCTCCTGGTAAGAAATCATTCCTTGGATTCTGTGATATTACGATAAATCCATTCAATAATAAATAAAATTGCATACACATACACATTTATCTTGATATATGGAATGCGAATAGACATACGGTGGATCATTACCTCGGCATAAATTCTCGCTTCAAATGCGTGACCATTAAGACTGATTTGTTCTTGCTTAAGCGGGAGTTCTTCGCCGCTCGCAACTCTCAGTTGCCACTCGACAAGATCCAAGCCGGTAATCGCCTCAGTGACGGGATGCTCTACTTGGAGTCGCGTGTTCATCTCCATAAAGTGAAAACTATGATTATTCCGATCCATTATGAATTCCACCGTTCCAGCGCCTACGTATTTCACAGCTTTAGCGGCACGCACAGCCGCTTCGCCCAATTCCTGCCTCAATTGCTGAGAAATGCCAGGCTGTAAAATAAAGTCACATATAATTGTTTTGGTTTTCCATCAGCCATGGTTCCGTAAATCTCTATGACAATAGAAGAAAGATATGTACAGCAGGTGCTTCCTCGATCACTTTCTGATGTCTCCTTTGCACGGAGCAGTCTCTTTCAAACAGATAAACGGCATTCCCATGCTTGTCAGCAAAAATCTGCACTTCTACATGCCTAGGCTCAATAATGTATTTTTCCAGAAGCACTGCCGAATCACCGAACGCTTTCTCGGACTCGGTTCTCGCGGATTCCAGCGCCTCGACAAAATCTGACTCCTTTTGAGCAATCCTCATACCTTTCCCGCCACCACCGCGCACAGCTTTGATCATCAATGGAAAGCCCATCTTCTTGGCTTCTGCCAATAATGTTTTATTCGTCTGATCTTCACCGTGATAGCCTACAAAGCCAGAATATTAGAAAAATGATTCTGTTTTATTACATATATTTAAGATAGGAAGACATCTACCTGCTATGACAGGAACCCCAGCTTTTGTCATGATAGCCTTTGAGGTATTCTTTATGCCCATGTCTCTGATGGCACTGGCTGGTGGACCAATAAATATGATATTTTCCTTCTGGCATAGTTCCGCAAATTCTGTATTCTCCGAAAGAAATCCATATCCTGGATGCACGGCTTGGCATTTTGCCTGCTTGACCACTGATATAATCTTGTCTTGTCGCAGGTAACTCTGGCTAGATTGAGCTGGACCAATGCAATAAGCTTCATCAGCCTGCTCCACATGCATGGAATTCCTATCTGCCTCGCTGTACACTGCCACAGTCCTTATGCCAAGCTTCTTTGCAGTTTTCGTTATGCGACATGCTATCTCTCCTCGATTCGCTATCAGAATCTGCAAAACAGATTTATATTGGAATAAGCATATCTCTCGAGCGACGCTTAGTCATTCCAGAGACTGACCTTGTTGATCCTGTCGATCTGCGAAACCGACTGATGCAAATCTCGGATGTAAAAGGTTAGCTGATTCCTACAATCACAATTAATATGCGATTAAAATAATACACACAAGTAAAAGAATACTGAGAAGATACTATGTACTACTTGCCTGTGAAATACTGACTTTAATTTTCCAAAATAATACATGATTTATATGTTTCAACTTGACAAGAATGTGACAGTAAATATAGTAAATGTTTCCATAGGCTGATTTATCTTGCCTGTTGAACTGTAAAATGATATGTTTATGTGACTGTCTTTATCAGTTATCTGTGACCCGATGACCATTTGTAACGGCTTCGATTGGAGCACATACTTAAAAAAATTCTTATGGAAATACTAAAAACAGCGCTGCACAATATTAAAAGAGTCTAAAAAATAATTCTGAAAGTGCTATAAGATACAAAACTTTTTGAAATGTTTAATATTAATAATAGTTAATCTAGAAATATGCATCTTTTTAAAAATGTACTCAATATATCTTTTCCACTTATTATTAAGAGAATCCATGATAATATAACTATGTAACAAGTCAATGAATTGTTAGAATCTCCCTTATAAAAATAATAGCGTCTTCGAGCACGAGGTTAAAATAGGGTAACATCGAATAATAATGCAGGAACCTGCATAACTTGATCGCACAGTAAAACAGGACAACTCGGATGATAATACATATATTACCTGAAAGCTACATTTCTTCGCTGATCGCAAAGAGTTTCCCGAAAATTCACCAGAGGGCGCGTCCGTCTTCCACCATTCCGCCGCATTCGTCTTCGTAAAGCGTAATGATTTCTAATTGAGGACTTGCTGACCACTAATATTGGTACTTGAAACGGGGATTTATGAAGATTAAGTGACAATGCCGCTTCGGCAATGCGATCCGACGCGAAGCTACGACCAGGAGTCATCTTATCGAATGCTCGTAATTCACCTCACTTTTTAAATAATTTTTCTCGAATCCTCTTCGCCATTTTGAAATCGGTTGCTTTTGAAAAATTACCTTATCGAAACCATTTTAGGCGATCGCGAAAAGGAAATTTCTCGTGAATGGCGATAAATTCGAGGATCGTTTCACCACGAGAGATCCCTAGAAGAGCGACTATGAGAACATTTGTGAGGGGTTACACATGATTTCTCTCAATCGAATCGAGGCTGTGGTATATCAGAGCAGTCGACGGTCGTTTATCCCGACGCCAATCAGCACTGTCGATTTGGCACCTTTGAATTAGCTTGATAATCGTGCACACCTTTGATAGACAACTCCCGCCAGTCGAGCCGTTCCAATTCGGGAAATTGTCGAGATACTAGTTTTGTAAATGGGAAATGAAAAAAGGTCTTTAACATGTTGTTATAGAGGTGCTGTTCGGTCTGAACGGTAGATCAGGAGTTGAAAAATCATCGAAATTATGCATATGTATCCCGTGCGAATGAATTCAAGAAATTTAGGACGCCGGCAAGTCCAAAAATGTTCAATTTAATCAACAATAACGTAAGTATTTGGAGAATGTCCAGTTACGAAAGTAATTTCAATCTATATCGCCTTTTAGTTTTTCAAAGATTTTTTATCCTTCCCAGCAAACACCAACTAACACATTACATCAATATCATAATTTCTCACTCAACAATATAAGTGTAACACATGTTGTACGTAACAAAGTTACTGTTGAATAGGAAATTACAATATTAATGTAATGTTAATTGGTGTTCGCTGGGATCGATTTTAGATCAATTCACGATCAGAAAGCTATCGACGCCTGTAGATCCATACAGAAGAAGAAAGATCGATTCCAAGTTTGAATCAAACAAGAGAGTTAGAACCTCATGTTTCATGGCTGGCCAATCCTAGACACGACCGAGGCGGAATCGAGTCTACACGCGTAATCACACATTATCGCACGCGTGTTGACATTTACGGGCGCGTGCATGTCGCGCTTTCGCGCGTGCACCATCCGTAAAGGACCACCGCCACGCGGGAATCCGGATTTGCATGCACATACACACACACACATGCGCGAAAGGGGAGATTTTGTACGGCCGGTGCCAGATTGATTTGGTTTACCTAAACCGCTATCCCATCCCCCTCTTGGAAATCAGAGAGAGAGAGAGCGAGAGAGGGAGGAAGGAAGGAGGGTGCCGTGGATACCGCCCTGAATTTTCTGCCGGCAAGTCGCGGCGAGGAAGGGTGTTTACTCAAGACACGACAATTCATTACGTAATTGAATTGAATGAGCCCTCTCCTTCGCTCCGCATCACCCACCCCGTTCCGAAGCGTTCGACTCGAACGTGTACGCGTGCGAATGCTCAGACACGCGTGTGCGTGGTCTACGCGAGTCGAGGGGTGAATCGAGATTCAGAGGTGGATTAAGGGGCCCCGGAAGTCGATGTCGGTAAGTGCGAAGGTGAGATTTTCGAAGATGTCTGTGAGAACGGTCTTAAATTGAAATTTGCTCAAGAATATTCTTTCGATTTATGTACAGATATAAATACAATGAAAATTGTATAATACAATGAAATTTGTGGAAAAGCTCTGGAGTCCGTGTGTGATTAATTTTTAAGTCATTGTCTAGTAATAATAAAATAATAAAACAATTCCAAGGTAAAACATTTATCAAATTAAAATATTAGTAATATCTAAGTTGCGAATACTCTACAGTTTTTATATGTAGAAATTGTCTGATTTTGCAGATGGTAGTTATAATTGCGATCAAATTGAAGATGCCATGATAGACTGATTTCTTTTAAAAATTTCACTGCATGTTGCATCGAAACGCAATCGTCTTGGATGAGATTTCGCTACATCCCTGGTGGGACACTGTAACCCCCCGTTCGTCGCCGGCATCGCGCAACGTCTGCACTCCTCTTCTCCGAGGCTGGGGAGATCCGAAGGCTGGGACCGACCCGAGGGGCTGGTAGCGAGAGCGACCGAATTAAACGATTAGTTAAACTGATTTCGAGTTAGGCGAATGAATAAGTAATCGGATTTCTCGTTAAGGTAATCGCATTGCGCCCTGATTGGCTCCGTCTGCCTGCGTTATAGGCCGCACTCCCGGTATTTTGCCTTCCCTCTTCGTCCCGTTTACCCTCGTCTACATCGATGTTCTCTTTCTCTCGCTCTCT
Organism: Crematogaster levior; assembly: GCA_901521435.1. Classification (NCBI taxonomy): domain Eukaryota; kingdom Metazoa; phylum Arthropoda; class Insecta; order Hymenoptera; family Formicidae; genus Crematogaster; species Crematogaster levior. Next base: position 357,356 of record CABEGB010000635.1, read on the forward strand.
CTTTCTCTGTCAGAGAATGTCCTCTCGTTTGCACGGGGGTGTTCTCGCGCATTTCCATTGTCGCCGTCTCATCTCCCAGAAATTGAGAAGCGCAAGCGTTTCGAGTAATGTACACGCGCCGACTTTTCTACTCACATTTATTTCATTGTTCATCGCGCGCTATCAATTACAATCATTTAATTAGTAGGACCGACACTATATTGAAAGTGTTTCGAAATGTCGATAACTTAAAAAGGCATTCTTTGATAAATTTGATACTATTTTCATCGAAGCACCATTTCTAGTCTTATCTCTTATTTTATTTCGAATATTGAATGTCATCACTTGGCTTTTCTTTGATTGTATGTTGTCAATCAAAGGTTCATTCTTCTCTTCTTTTTCTCAGATTAAAGATTATAACGTGTCTTCATAAATCAGAAAAAAGTTAAATGTCGAAAATGTCTCAAGTTCCAAATTTTGTTCAAACGCGTTCATATCCACTCACCACTTATCATTTTCCTTTCCAGTCCGGCCATATTCCGTAAAACGAACCGACAACGTGGAGTCTGCTAGTAGCCCAAGCAATTACATTCCCCGAACGCAATCCCATTTAAATATTGTCGAGTTTGGCGATGACAAACACGGGGCACATGTCCCAGGGTCGCATTCACTTGGCGCGAAGAGAGATTTGCGGCATACCAATTGCTCGCGAAGGAGAACAACTTCCGTAGATTTAATATTGCGCTGAATGATGTTAGATTTAGCTACACGATGGAAGGCGGCAAATATTGAATGTCATCTCCGACGCAACAAACACGACGTAGTTTATCAGGGACTATAAATCGCCGCCTGAGAAATCGAGATTGGCAAGAACGAAATCGAGTTTACGTCGGACCGATGTACATCATTCTGACGGCCCTGAGAGTTCACTTACGCATCGTCGAAAAGGAAGACAAAAGAAGGAGAAGAGAAGGAGTGCTACTGGTGAGAAGAGAAGTGGATATTGAAACGGAGAAATATATAAGAATTGAGAGAGTGAGGCAACATGTGACAGAAGAAATGCGGTTGTCATGTGTAACATGCAGGGCCGCTTTATGTGCATCATGATCTTTTTCAGATTTATTTCCTGAAGATTTCTATAGGATTCTCTATACATATATTTCTATTTGTACATAATTTACAATGAAGGTAATTACAATTAGATGAAATGATTAGCGATTTTACAAAAAATATATTGAATACTAGCAATTGTAAGGAAATATTTTTATGTTGTAAACATAATTAGAATTAATTATTTTGATTGTAATATGTGACATATATGTTTTGCAGATTTTCTTATATTCAACAAATATGCAAACAGAAGAAAAGATCTTAAAAGATATATAAAATAACTAGAAAATGATTTTTGAAAAATAGATTTTCATATTTTAATTGAATTTATATAAGCATTCGTAATTTAACACGTTATCTGTTTATCGCATACATAATTTTAACACGTTATCTGTTTATCGAGAAGAAGATAATGTGTTAAAAATTTCCGAGTTCGTAATAATAATAACTCTCTCTTTTCAGACTCAGCGCAGAAAGTCGACGATCCGACGACCGATAACGAGGCCAGACAAAAAGGAGGAACTTCGACCGCGGAAAGCATGGGATTAATTACCGCGTGCCCACGGCGGCGGCAGCGGGGCCTGTTTCTGCCTTCAGGTAAATACAGCGGCCCTGGCAGTTGTACGGGACATGGAGGAGGACGTGGGGGATGGTAGGATGGTCGTCGAGCGGTGTCCTACCTCCGGCCAGCGGCGAGGGGTAGTTTCGCCACGAGTGTTTCCGTGGCGGATGGAAAAGCGGGCGCAAATGCTAATGAGCGTCGGTTTGGGGGTAGATCGTGCCTGCCTCCCGGAAGGGGACGAGGGGCTGCGAGCCCCGGATCGTGTCTCGGCCGAAACGGGAAGGAGGGAGAAGCGTTGAGGAGCACTACGGGGCGTTTCTATCACGCCCATCCACGCGCGGATTGGCCGGCGGCCGAATGGCGTCCTGGAGGACGCGTGGCGTCGAGACGCCGACATCGGGATGTGCCTCCCGTCGACGTATCTCCCCGGCGACGGCTCTCTCGCGACGGCGGCGGCGAGTGCCGTCGGTGCCGAGGCGCGACGTCGCGCGCGAGAGTCGCCCCGATAACCGTGAGGATGGAGCAACTCGCCCAGTTCGTCTCCAAGAGCTTCGACAACGCGGCGGCGGCGGTGGCGGCTGCGACGACCGTCGAGACTGCCGCCGGCTGCAGGGCGGCCGCCGGCGGCAGGATCACGCTCAGTGTTGCACATCTCATCGGTGATCATGTCGCGGACGATGGTGACCGACGTATGTGTAATAATCTTTTCCAATACACCGTGATAATGTCAATCTTTAGATGCCAAGTTGATTGGAGACCAATCGCCAAGATCAGGTCGATTAATGTAGTGCGCGCAAACTTTTCTGAGATCTTAATGATAGATCTTAATCATGATGTAAATCAATAAAATGAAAATCATGATAAGCATAAAGATGTGCTGGATCGAAAGAAATCTTTGCGAGTCAGGTCGATTCGTATGTGTCGTGCTTGTTAATGATCAATATCAACAAACGGAGTATACTGGAATTTAGAGAATCATTAAGAAGAAATTCGTAGTGAAAGTTATATAAAATCGTATTCTTGTGTAATAATAATATTCGCAGATTGCACCATGATCACTTGGATTACATTTGTGTTAATGTGGATTAAAGAAAAATTAATTGTGAATATCATGTCGTTTATTTTTCAGTATATAATTTCAGTATACATTGCTTTTTTTAAATTAATTTTTTCACGTAATGCATTATTATGATGATAGAAATTTCATCCGAAAGTTTGTGAATGTGTTAAAATTGTAATTAACTTACGAATCGACCTAATCGCCGATGTTTTTAGCATTTCGCGATCAAGATGATTGCAAGACACGATCACGTGACAAAAATGATTACAAGACGAAACTTGTTTAGATGAAGCGGCACAAGAGGCTAACATTGTCGAGACGAGCGGAAGCATTGAGGAACCACCGTCGCCGGAAAGTCGGTTACAACCGGAAGATCTCTCCGTCACGGCCAAGATCAAGGACATGCGAGACACCGCGGAGAACTTGCCACCCCTGAAGACACCCGAGTTAAAGCTGTCAGTTCGCAAATTGCTTGGATGTACCCCCTCACCACCGCCTATATCGAGGGATCGATCACCTAGTCCGGAGAATAGCGTTGAATTAAAAAATCAAAGTTCGAGCAACGGCAAAACTCTTGTATCCTCCAACGATCAGGCCAAAGTGTCTTCGCAGGTTACAAGGTCGAGCGGACAGAGTCAAGAGGATTCCGTCAAGGGTGAGCGAAACAGTGAAAGAATATTCTATTAATTTCTGTGCGTTATATGTAAAATACAAATGTATTTTTTAAAGGTAACATTAAAATTTTTAATTTTTATGATTAGTTTTAATAATTTTGAATTAAGGCGATTAATTTACAATTAATCGATTACTTAATTAAATTATTAGGAACTAAATTATTAAATAAATTGCAAAAAATTGTTTTTACAAATTAAGCCGCCAAATTAAAAACTGGTTTTTCAAAATTATACTTTAATCAAGATGACAAATTATTCGGGACTTTAGTCCTTAAATAATTTTATTTTCTGGCAGATTAAAAGCAATTTGTTTCAAATTATATATGTTTTGTAATTTTCTTTTTTTTACAAAATAACGCTGGAATAATTATATTAGTTAAACTAAAATAGAATATATAAGAAAAATATAGAATTTCAATTAATTAAGCATAATATGACTTCGATGTATGGATTATATTTCCATAACATTCTATCTACATTTATCATAGATATAAAGTATGAAGATGTTTTCTATCGTATTCAGGATTGCTTAATCGAACTGAAATCCCGTTCCCAGACTTTTGTCCCGTTTTATGCCTGCCCTGGCCTAATGTGTGATGGTGTCAACTTTGATTTCGGTTGATCGACGTTTCTTACGACTCCGTTTGCGATTGCCGTGCGAACGAGTACAGGAAGGTCAGGAACCTCGTAGTAGCGGCATCGAAGTCGCAACACCGGAGGGATTCGATCTTCGTTTATAATTCAGACCGTCGTCCAATAAAGCTCACAAGTGATTGGGAATAGCTGACCGTTCGCAATGTAACGATCGGCAACCCGATCGGCGATTTCGCTCACGAGCCGAGTCATCTTCGATAAAATACTCGCTCCGCCGACCACTGAAAGATGAAATTACATCGATTCCCTGGCTGTTCTTCTTTAAATGAACGGAAAGTGTCTCTAATAAAAGTAAACTACTGTCACAAGAATCAGTTTACGAGGATTATTTTCGGATCATGTCATCGTTTTCTAATCGTTTGAAATTTTGGGACATTGCACGTAAGTCATTTTTATGACATTTATATAGGAAAGATCACTTATTGTTTCTTCTAAAAAATTGAAAGTTTGCTATAATTATCCCTTGCTTGAAAACTCAGAGATCAACACACACTTGCTGATATTAATATCTCTCATTATCAATATCGACATTTCTTCTATTAAAATCTTTATGATTTGTCTCTCAATAAGATAACATTCGATTTCACCCGTCTGATGAATCATTAGTCGGCAATAACTTGCCTCAATGTTGCTTCAACTCTCAACTTCAAACATTGTTTCTGAATGAGTTTGCTAAATTCTACAAATTAATTTTGTAGTAATCGTCTGGTCTGTGCACGGTGCGACGAAACTATCGCATGCGCAAGTAACGAGGGAAAGCGAATGAAAACGAGGTGGATGAACGTGGTGGAGAACGAAGGGTCGAATCGACGGCGATCACGTTATAAAAAGCATGCGGCGTTGAAGTAACGCCACGCACGCTTCCCCGCGCGATAACTCGAGCAAGCCGAGCAGGCAGGACGCGGCGCCATGAATTTATGGTTTAATATGCGGCCCGCCGCGTTAGTTGTGTGTACGCCCCCCCAAACGGGGAAGAGCGACGAGAAGCGCGGTGGCTGGCTGCAGCATCACCGGGAGCTCGCCTATCTCTCGAGGGCCCATAACTTTTTCCGATTAAGCGCAAATCAAAAAGCAATCTACCCGGCCGGCAGCCATCGCGGCCGCGAAAGTAAAACCGTAAATATTCGCCCAGGAACCCGACCAGGAGGGAAAGGGGGACATCCGACGTACTGGAAAAGGCGTAAAACAATAAATATTAATGTTTCTTGCAGGCGCTGATCGTCTCCGTACGAGTCTCTTACGCTACATTAATTAAATCGCCGTATTGCTCACATACGTTCATCAAATTGCGGTCGCTTTCCGTAATAATCGACATTCATTACAACGTTGTTAATTGAAGATGATTTTTAATGGTTTAAATTCTTGACAAAAATTTAGATTGTTCAAAAAGATAGAAGAAACACGAGATCTTCAGTATGGATAAAGCTTACTAGAAAGTCGCGTCTAGATTACGCGCTTACTTTATTTACTGATACAAGTACATAAAAAATTCACAAGATTTTATTTTACAAAATTATAATAATTCTAATTCTGGCTAATGAGACTAAAGAATTTCGGTACATATATATCATCATATTACACTTCTTTCTGATGAAATATTTAGTTTTTCAATACTTATGGAATATTTAGTTTTCACATTAATGTAAAATGCATCGAGGTTTTATAGATACTTTCTCAAGTTCTGTAGATGATACCATCACGAGCCTTGCTTTTTAGAAACGAGCACTTCCAGCGATGCGATACTCCAAAGCACATTTCGCCTCTCCCGACGATTTAGCGTGGCGTGCGCGCCCATCGGTCTTCAGTCGCCCGTGTTTTTCCGCGATTGCCGTAAGTGTTGGTGCTTGACCGCTGGTCAAAGGTCCATGCGCTCGTACGTATATTTATGGCACTTGGGGCGCGAGTTTTCTGAAATATGATACGAGGGTGCGCGACTGCTACTTTAGGAAAAATGAGAGAGACAGAACTCCCTTCATATTTACGTTCTAACTTCTCGCCAAACGTTTTCACAGTAAGTCGCGATACAAAAATGATAAATTATAGCTTTCAAAAAATAATTACGCAAGTAAACTGGTGAAAGTATCAAAATAAAACTGTCACTTGAACAAATGATACATATATGTTATATGTATAACGTGTAGCCAAGTATTTAAGTCGACGACGATTAAGTCTAAATTAGATCGTTAAAAAAAAGGACTAAATAATTTAAAATGTTCTTTTGCAGTGTCAAGCGATGTCCGAGATTGCCCTAAGATTCAGAAAGAATTATGTGACAAGGGGTTAAACTTCTCGGAAGGCATGCAGACCACTTTGCTTCATTAAGCAATAAGTGATTACATGCCTTAAACCCCCCTTTGCTTGTTGCGTATTTATGGGACCGTGTGCCATATGCAGCAGCTACGTGGGATACGACGACGCTTTTATACGTCTAATGGCCGTGATATCTCGGCTCATTTTGGAGGGAGAAAAATAGTATAGCCAAGGTGGCGGTCGGTCTGGGGATAGCTCTTCGGGGGTGGCTTAACTGGATCAGGCCAAGAGGGCAGCGCTCTTAGTAATTGAATTAGTGACCCCTCGCGTCCGAGTGTGATTGCTTTGGGTTTTCCAGTAGCAAGGTTCGGTTATCTGTTCCCCTTCTTCATCCCGCAGAACCCCTCTCGCCATTTCGATCTTTGCGAGGTATCGGATAACGTTCAGTAACTACGATTTTGCACCTCGAATCGAGACGCTCGGGATATACTCAGGTAGTTTGGCCAAGTGGATTTAGAGAAACGTGTTATGGGACTTGGAACATGGAATCCTAGAATTTCAATTGCTAAAGTCAACGATCAGTTGTGAATATTTTAGTATTGCGTTACAGTCATTCTTTCTTCATTCAGTTTTATTAGAAGGAGACGTGTAGAAAGGTTCGCTAGAACTATTATAATTACTATAATTTACTAAAAATTACAATTAGGTATACAAAACTAATTTGTAAGAATAATTATTGTAAGTTAAGTATCATCATACTAATGCACTGTTCTCTTTTCAGAAAGTAATGCTTATAAAAAGGAGAAGGATAACTATGAATTCAAACGATGTCGCTTTTCACCCCCGATTTCTATGGTACATGCGGGAATAAACGGCACGTTCGAGTTAATGACTGCGACAACGCGCGTGTGTGTTGCGCCGTGGGTTATGCTAACAATGCGCGGAGGGGCGTCGAAAACCGCGCGAGTTATTTTGGCGAACGGGAGGGAGGTGGTTTTAAACCACCGCTGTACATATGGATGGCGGGCCGCACACCCTGCCTAGGGCTCAGATTGGATTACGCGGATATGCGCTAATTGATTAAAGCGCCGTACGCCGTACGCAATGCCGCATGACGATCGCGTTGGCGTGCAAACGGACGTAGACTGCAGAGCACGTCTCGTTTTTTGCTTCCGTTTCCGGATAAATCTCACAGTCGTTATATTATCCATGGAAAGCGACACCGCAGAATATTTCATAAAAACATAATTTACCAACTCCTCGACTCTCATTTGCTTTTAATACATTTTCTCTCGAATGAAATCTAAACATAATAATATTTGATTCTTAAGACATTCTTAATTCTATAAATGATTAATAACGTAAGAACTGGAGAGAGAGACGGGAAGGGGAGATTATTTCATTAATTTTTTATTGTTGAGAAATTAAATCCGGATTTAATGATTTGGCTCAATTCATAATTTTTATTTTGTGAAAAATAATATTACTTTTAAAAGCATGTGTAAATATTGATTAGGATAATTATCCTGAAGGATAGATGAAAAGATGCTCCAAAGCGAAAACTTTCTTGGCACGTCGTATAGAGCGGCCGCAAGCATCGCCACGAGTTAGAAACGCTCGGATAATTAACGGCCATACGATTTAATTAATGGTCGCTTAATGTAAAGTAACTACGGTACTACGGCTCTTCGAGATGTTGCCGACGAGAAGGAGGTGAGGAAACTTGGAAGGGGCGCATCACGAGGAAGGGAGAGAGGGACAGAGGTGGATTAAGTGTCTCGCGTAAGAGCCCTTGACGAAGGGGATGTGATTTATATAATTTAGCAAAGTGGTGAGCTACGCAGTCTTATACTAGGTCGTTAGTCATCCCTACTCTCGTCGCTAGACGGGGGAGGTCGTGCTCATACCATCTCACCTTAATCACCCTCTTCCTTCGCCTTTCTGCATCTGTCCGATGGAATCTTCCGTGTGAAGATACGCTCTCAATGTGACTCCGCAATCCATGCATAAGTTTAAAACAGATTATACATACACATTGATATATATACCACGGCATGTAATGCGGATAGGATTCTACTTACTTTTATAGTTCTTCAGCGTATTAAAAGACATAACGTCCCTCATAACATCCCTCGCGCGGGATACGCTTGTCTAATGTTATCCAATTAGAGATACCGGTCGGCATCTCGATTTGAATAAGATTCTCATAAGGTGGCGAGATATATGTTGATGGCGCCCAGACTGGAAGAAATGGCCTGTAAACGATTCGCAAAGATCAATTCAAAGCATTGGCCGCTCCGACCCGGTCGTTCTGGTTCGCGGCGCGCATTTGTCTCTGTGAATTAATCATCGCGCGAAAACCTCCCTGTTACTCGCTGCACATCTCCGACTATGACTCACGGCATTCGGATTTCTGTTTCGCCGAAAACATTCCTTAACAACGAGAGAAAACTCATCCTCTTATGTTAATGATATGTCATTTTGCATCGTAATCTAAAAAACATTCTAATCAAGAAGTGTACAATTATCTTTTACGTAATGATTTTTTCACATTTGCTTGAGCAATAATTAATTTGTAGGATCCAATTGCCGAAACAACGGAAATGGCAATGGCAAGCAGAGGAGATCGCGAACGAACTTCACCATTGAGCAACTGGCCGAACTCGAGAGGCTCTTCGATGAGACGCATTATCCCGATGCATTTATGAGGGAGGAGCTGAGCCAGCGGCTCGGTCTTAGCGAGGCGCGGGTACAAGTCTGGTTCCAGAATCGACGCGCCAAGTGTCGTAAACACGAAAGTCAGTTGCACAAAGGTAACGCGCTATCGTGAATGGAACTCTACAGAAGTAGCACACATTTGTTTCTTTCACTTTCTTTTTAGTCTAAATCTAATCTTCTCTAATCAAGTAAGACATATGGTAACGTATAGTAATTAATCAATGGTAGAAAAACGATCATACATAATTTCCATGTGATGTTATCAACAATTATTGAATTGAGTAATTAATGTAATTAGATAGTTGTGAAATAATTCCTGCATGGTTAACAAAGAATTAACACGACCTTCTTTCTTTGTCTCTCTTGTATAATTATAATATGTTGGATTGGCTCTTTAATTAAATGTTCCCATAGGCGTTGCTGGGAGCATGGTGCTAGCGCCGCGCAGCCCGCCGACGACATTAGAGCCATGTCGAGTTGCGCCTTACCTGCCAGCTCTCAGGTTGCATCCGCCACCGATGCAGGGAACGGCCTCCGCAAACGTGGGATCAGCCTTCGACCCGGCAGTGCTGCACTACGCGGCGGCCGGAGGCCTTTTCTGTCTGCCACCGCCACCACCACCGCCTTCAGCATCGTCGACCGGTCATCCTCCTCATCCGCTGAGCCTAGCGGCGTCACTGGCCGCCGCAGCAGCTCGCTCGAAAAATAGCAGCATCGCAGACCTTAGGCTAAAGGCGAGACGGCACCAGGAGGCATTAGGGCTCGACAGGCCCGCGTAAGGTCCACAGCATGATACATCTTGGACAAAGAGGGATTCAACGGGGATGAAGAGATGCGGGTTGTTATGACGGTGAGTACATCCGGAGAAGATCTGTACTTTCATCGAAATATGAGCGACGCAAAGAGAGGATTAATAGTGGACCGATATTGTGATCATGGTGATTTTAATTTTTTAATATTATAAGGGAGGTACATTACGTTATTTTACGTGAATCGTTGTTGTCGTTCGTTAAACTCTACAAACGTGTAAATACATCTATTTTTTCTGGCTGAAAACTTTAATCCAAATTCAAGTAATTTTAAATGTGTATCCTTTTTTTCTTTTTGTGTCATTCTAGCATAGGAAACGTTACAGTTGTTTGTTACATGGTTAAAATTACAGGACGCACGTGTTTTGTGCAGGTACTCGCTCGCGTATAGAGTATTAAAAGCGGCACACGTGCATTCCTTCATCCGCGATGTGCCGAAGAGTTTAAGAAGTACAAGGACACTCAATATGTATAAAGTAAAAGATGTGTGACGAGAAGCATGTAACATACATAATGTATACAGAATCGGAACTCTCGTTTGTATGTCGAAGTTAGCGTACTATGTGTCGAAGAACTGTGATGTAAAACCGCAAAGTTTAATCAGCACCGATGACTAGGGAGGCGACACATTAATGTAAAATTTATCACCAATTCTCACCTCAAGTAGCGGGCGTTCGTTCGGAACGGAAGTTAACGTAATTTTGTATATGTTTGCGCATGTGAGGACACATTTAAGCAGAATTTATCAAAGTGGCACTTGTCAACGTAAAAATTGAAGATATATCAAGGTGCGTCTAATTTTTTATGAGTTACATGACAAGAATTGTAAATTTTCTAAATTATTTTCTAAAATATACTTTGTTAACGAATGCAGCTTTTGACGACGCCATTTGTCGACTAGAAAATTTGAGAAACGAGATCACTGACCAACCATAAAAAGGATCTTAAATCGTTTCTAAGAATAAATTAAAATTGCAAAAGCAATTTCCGAGGGCGATATTAATCCACAATGAAATGGAAGTGCCAAGATTACTGATTATTCATGTAAAAAGAACCGTGTGTTATTGCTAAGAATAGATTTCGGTCACAACAATTTTTACTGGCGATATTAGTCCATAAGGGAATACGGGAAACTCCAGGACGCGCCAGGATCGCTGACCAACTACGGGTGGGAATTATAGATCGCCACGTCTTGGCAATGGCTTGGAAGACATAACTCTCGTAGATGATTCACAGGCGGGTGGACGGATGCCGGACGATTTCTCGCGTTCACCGGCGAGCGGACAAGTGGGAGACGGCGGACAGCATCGTCGGGGCACTAATGCAATAACGCACGGCTACGCGGATAAATCAAGCCAGGCGAATCGCTCGAACGATGGCTGTGCCATACCGTGGTGTGCCATACTGTACCGTGCCAGTATCACGCGTAATCGCGTTACCCCGGTCCCGTCGTCCCGGGGGCGCCGTTATTGTCCCGAAACCCCTTGCCCTCAGAAGGAAGGGTGAGGTGCTCCGAAAGTCACACGTTCCTCGAATCCGGTAATTCGTCCGACTTAAATATCCGCGTAAATCGTCGGATACGAATCTTGTTTCTCATCTATTCATTAGCAGGAGAAAAAAGGACTTTTAAGATACCGTATTTCGAATACGAAAATGAGAAAAGGGGAAGAGTTCTGGGTGTTATTGCTGTTATATATAGCACGGGAATATATTAGTGCTTACCGTATCGAGAACGCGCTGAGCCTTACTGCTATATTAAATCGCGATGAAACGTCTTCCAGTGCATTTTTCGCAGATAAATCAATGCATCTCGGAGGAGGGTTGTAATCGAATTAACACGGATTTATTCCAACCATCCCCGGGGCGTCGTTATCGTCTCATCCGCGTACGTCGATAGGTCGAAGCAACGTCGCGTGGCCATGATTTGATTAGCAACTTTAATTAAAAAGAACGCTGGTACACAGTTATTGCTTCAACATATATGACCCATATACACCGAACTTTTTATTAGTGTTGTATATAAAATAGAAAAACCTATAATTCGGTCGCTTTATGACCGCGGGATTGATTCTGCAACAATGACTTACGATCTCATAAACATCGAATTTTTCTCGATTAAAGCTTTTTAATATTTAATATAAATTAGTAGATTTTTATTGTATTAGAATTAATTCAATAATAATTATAAAAATATTTGTAATATAATTAATTATCTATTCATACATTGAAATTGAATTCATAGAGACAATCTTTATAATAATCCGTTAAGAAAAAAATTATTTCAGACGTAACTTGTGTTGTAAATCATCTCATCGTTGAAAAACTAAATTAATTAATTTATGTAAAAAGATGATTGATAGTCGCACCAGTTCAGCCATAATTAATTTAGCGAATTGCACCAAATTGTCATCTATTACTCCCGGAGGAATAATGAACGCGAAAACATGTTCTTTTTTCCTTGTCAGTTCTCGTAAAGAGTCACCGAGCGACATTAAAAAAAACATTCAAAAACATATCTGACTTTTATATATTTTAGTTAAGTATTCTTAATTATATAACTTAATTATTGAAGATTTTTACTAGAGTTATAATTTTAATAATTTTTCTTTTTATTTATTTAAATATATTTGATTTTTTTTTAGGTTTTCAAGCGGAGCAATATAAAGATGAGTCTAATCGAGTTATCGTTATTATCGATAATTATTGACGTTACAATGATAGCAATGGAAATAGCAGTAATTAACAATAATTTGTAGCAACTACATTCACGTAACAGTGAAAATAATGATGTTCCACCTCATTCACAGACAGGGAGATAATAATAAAAGCACAAGGCCAGGGCTAAGGGCCGTTGTATTTGCCCTTCCATCCTCGGTGACGGTTTTTGGAATAAAATAAAACCCTCTCGTATCCCCGGGATAATTCGGAGGGCGCCGAGGGATGCTCCTCTCTCTTCTCTCCTTCGCTCATTTTAATCCGAGTTTTAAGAAGTTTTTCCTATTGCTCGTAAATTGGCCGTCGTTTGTCTGGCCCGGGTCACGTGGGGCTAGCAAGAGGTGGAAACCACTCTGGGATATTCTCCCCACTATAGAGAGATCCTGTTATTCGCACATTGCGCATTCGTAGCGCGCGAGTGGGGAACCGAAACTCGTAACTGCGATATAATGTCCCGCGAAAACCAGCTACCATCATCAATTATCTCCGCCCCCTCGTCTTCTCAGAGGGGATGAAACGGTGGATAATCGAGAGATGCGCGGGGGAGACGACTCGTCAAGATTTCTTGAAGAGCTGTATAAAACGTAATCAGAGGCGTAAAATTAATTAGCAATAATATTATTTTTGAGAAAGTAAGTAATAAAAGATTAAAAAATATATTATATATTCTTAAAAGAGATCAAGATAAATTTGATAATTCTCTATACTTTTATTTGAAATGGAAAAACTTTCGATACAGCAACTAATTTACTTAAAACACGAATTATATATCTGTTTTCTCTCATAGATATTTTTTACGACGTGAAAGATTTCCTTCAGATAGAATTTGATTGCATATTTCTTGTTAAATCATTTTATTGTTCAGTTTGAGGACTACCGTTGGAAATTCACCAACGCCCGGCCGAATCATCGAAAAATTCACGGCAACAGATCAATCCTGCAATTCCGACGATGCGATCGAGGGGATGGGGTGGGACGGATGTTGCGCGAGATTTGGAAATAATTCAGCCCCGCGCACTGACTGGCGGGCCAAGGGGCCGCTTGCTCCTTCCGGCCCCCGCGTGCCTTAATCTAATCCAAGGATAATCTAAAATTCATGACACACATAACTGCCAGGCGATGATATATCTGGCGGGGGTGTAAAGGCAGCAGCGTCTTCTCTGTTTCACCGCCGTTCCCCCTTACCATACCCTCTTCGCCGTTCTTGTAGCTTGCAGTTTGCCTCGGCGGGCACCCAACAGCAATCACTGGCATTATTATTTAATGCGACGCGCATGGCGGGGTATACATCGACCAACTACCCATAAATCGCGATATCGTAGAGACTTGCTGCTAGATGCTGTTTATCTCGCGAGAGGAATTACCAACTCGATCGTCGCCAGTTCATCTTTTTTTTATAACATCTCGAAACACGTTGAACTAAACAATGTAAGTCGTAACGATTGGTCACACATTGAGATGCCGACCGGCAATTTACGATGTTTCTAGATATAGTGGAATTTTTATTCGAAGAATACCGCGTGGGTTAAGAAAGTAATTTTTGGAAGATCCATCTTTAGAGACGCATTACAGACTATAAAGTCATTTTCTAGGTAATCAAAGTTTCATTTGCGTTTATTTAATAATCAATGAATTGCCTGTTTTATTTCTCGTTATGTAAAATAGATCCTAATTGTTCTTTTCAGTTACATGTCGTTCTGTGAAACGATCGAAGGTCTCCGACCCTAAACGCAGCATCTACTTATGCTAAGAACTTCAACTGTTCTTACTGAATTAATCGATTTGCGCATGATCATCCGCGTACCCTTCTCGATACCACGAGAACGTCGTTCGAGCCTGATGGAAGCCAATAATCCAGGGAATGCAGTCCATGCCTTTACGACAGGATGAGATGCACGCAAATGGACCGAGGCTGGTCACGTGCCGGCAATAAGAAAAGAGAAGAGCGATAAAGTAGAGAGAGAGAGAGAGAGAGAGAAAAAAAGAGCGAAAAAGTGGAAGAAACGAGGAGCTAAACGCGAGTTTCCGCCTCTCCGGGCAGATCTGATGCAGAATCAATTCGCGTAATAGTTCCAAGAGGGGAGAGGATGGTTCGGGGGAAGGGGTGGAAGCTAAATCGACTAACGGTCGCAGGGGTGGGTTAAGCGAGAGCTCGGATACGGGCCATTACCACACCTGTCCCTCAACTTCGACTTCGCGAGAGGGAGAGAGGCGAATCCGAAGCTCTAATGAAGAGAAGCAATCACTTAAGCCATATACCCGGTGTGCCGTACGGGGTACGATACGGTTTTATTTGCTCCGCCGATACGCTTTTACGGCTTACTCGGGGGAGTGCTCGACGGGACGCGAGCGAATAGGACGGAGCGTGTCCCGTGTTCGCCGATTCGAATCGTTCCTTCGGGACAGCGAATGATCGACCTTGATCATTTGTAACGCAAGATCGTTATCTCTTCGATAGCCAAACCGGAAAGAACGTTGGGACCGGAGAGGTCGTTTTCCATTCTTTTCAAGATAACGATATTGCGAGAGCGAATTATAATAGCGAAGACACACAAGTGGAAACAGATGTTTGAAGACTATAATCGTAATGTGAAGAGATTTTGAAATTTCATAATTGATTTTTAAAGATAATGGCAAACTTGTTAAACAATTTGAATTATTATCTAATACGAATGCAAATTATTACTCATACTTACCTTCATTTATGTTTACAAAATCATATCGCTTATTACAGGTAGAACTTTGCAAATATATAACCGTCGCATGACTGATCCAAGAACATTGTACTCTGGATAAGAAATTACAGAAAAATGTGAAGAATTATAAGTTAATTCCAAATGAGTAACGTGTTACCGGTCCTTTAAAAAAAAGAAGAAAGGAATTATCACGAAGATGTAACCGACGACGAAATGAATCTAGGATAAACTTTATAAAATACTCGCAACGGTGCTCGGTATTTCGTTAAGATTTATTTCGAATAAAATGTCACGTAGCGCACAGAGAACCAAGACAACGACAATATGGAGCGAGAATTGA
Organism: Crematogaster levior; assembly: GCA_901521435.1. Classification (NCBI taxonomy): domain Eukaryota; kingdom Metazoa; phylum Arthropoda; class Insecta; order Hymenoptera; family Formicidae; genus Crematogaster; species Crematogaster levior. The sequence continues at coordinate 372,923 of CABEGB010000635.1, forward strand.
AGCCGGTATAATTTCAATGTTTTTAATTTTTGCTATAGACACAAGCTCGACGCAAGCTGTTAGAAATAAAAAAAAGAATTTCGATATAATTTTCTTATACAATTCTATCGGGCGTAATATAAAGTTTTAGATTGTCTCTTTACAGAAACATAACTTTCACTCTATAACAGCCTATTTTACTTTACTAATAATATCCTTATTAATATTCCTACAACTTGTAATTACTATAAATTACTTACGATCCTAAATTAGCTAGAGAGAGAGGCTTTACACTAATTATTTAAAAAAAATTGACTTATATCATTGTCATTACATCCACGGAGATCAGTTTCACGAATCTATAGCATGGAAATCTAAAGTCAACGAAGTTCTACCGGTTTCAATCCCGGATATGAACTGTGATTTATGCGCGTGCATATGTTTACTGTGTCGCGACAGCATGCGACTCGGACAGTTAATTAACGGAAGAAGCTGGGCGATAGGAAGCAATAGAATGTTCGCGTAAGCACGTCGTAAGCGAATCTTAATTTTACAACTTTTTGTTCTTCGTCAACGGTCTGCTGTCCAAATAGATGGATGCTCGAATTGAATATGTGCTTACAAAATGTGAAGTTGTCCGACTCGATTACAATAACGAGTTCGCGCTCGGAAAGAAAACGATTCGTAATGAGACGAAAAATTGCCGAGGTTATAAATACAATTATCGAGTATGTATATTCAGTGATGGATTTACAGTTCGATTGTGTCGATTTAAAACAGTATGATGCTCGATTTAACTGCGCACAGGATATTCCCATTTAGTTTTAAAGTTCTAGTTAGTTTCCAAGTTCTTTTTTTTAAGGATGTCAAACTGGGATCAATCTTCTTTTGTAACAAAAACTTGGACATCTAATTTTTTAGACTTTAATTCACAAAATTTTCTTATACAAATTTGTAATTTTAATTTTCTAAAAAGAAACAATTACTTAAAATTTTAAATATAATTTCGTTTTTGTTTAAAGAAAATCAAGAACTGTGCATTCTGGAACATCTTATACACAGCTAATCCGCCTATCATACACTCTTTACGTTTTAAAGAGTCGAAGGTTATACAAAGAAGTACGAAACTGTTTCTATCGAATAATGGGCAGCACCCTTTCGTTGCACCTTGACAGACATAAATGTATTCATTGCGTAGGAAAGAAGAATGTGATCTCGTGTTTCTTTTTCTGTCCGTGCGAAACTTACATGCGACGTTACTAGAAAAGATTATCCTTAAGTACTAAGTAGTCAAGGTAATATGCAACAATAAAAAAGAACACCGTGTATGTATATACTCTATTATTGAGTGTAGACACTGGACAGAGAAATTCGCCGGCGCTTGCGAGAGAAAACAGCAAAGTAAAAGTAAATTACGGCAGATTGATCTGCGTTTTTGACAGAACCGTTCTTCCGTGGCCGCAAGGATAGGATAATCAGGTACTAGGAACAGCCCCACACAGAGTCCCGATCCTTTGAGAAGGGAAAGACGTGATCGATCGTCATTCGATGTCGAGAGGAAAGATCTTTTCTTTCTTTTTATTAAAGAAAGATTCCCTGATAAAATTCTTTTCAGTGCTATATGTATCTCATTTCATCTCGTGCTTCTCGATCGGAATGAGCGAAGGTATATCAATTATATGTATATAACTATACACATCTACAATATAGAATTTCTTTCACAATACCAAGTGCGATAATAATGATTGTAAGGTCTAAGTCTAGGTCATATGATCTAATTCCGCGTTGCGCGATAAATATTGTGGCTGTATTCCGATGGCGTTTTATAAGAAAAACGGACATACGTGTCTATGAGCATACCTAAGTATACTAGTACATCCTAAGTATATCGAAGATACCTTGACTACTTGACAGAAAACATCTACAACCACCTAAGGCTGAAAGAGCTACGGCGATCAGGAATAATGATTGGTAATCCCAAAGGACGGAAACCTCCGCTCCAAACGCTGCCCGCACGAGGATTCGTTATGATTAAATATAATACACACCGTATATTATATATATATATATTAATTACAATAATTATAGTATTAATTAAGAATTACTATGTTAATAGTTATTTAACCACGTGTATGGCTCAGTCTATTAAGCTAGTCTCATGCAACAACAACAATAAAGATACAACAATATTTACTTGTGAGTTTATCGAGTTTCGATTCACACATCGATTCACTTATTACTCGCTCTAATTTACTTGTATATTTTCTTTTTTTTTTTTTACTTTATTCCCCTACTTATCTCTTTTTTTTTTTGCTGCGGTCACCCTGTCACTACACGTCTCCACACATACGTACTCAATCTTTTCACTGACGATAGAAAAAAAAATTAGAAATTTCAGATATCGATCGGTATGAATCACTTTTTGTTTCAGTCCTCTATCATTGTAATATTTAATAATTATGTATAAATAAATGTTATCTCACTGTACTTTATAGTCATTTATAAATTTAATATCTCAATCTTATTGTGAGAGCTTTTCGAGTGTATCAATGTGAATAATATATAATTGCGAGCCACATAATCCTTCGACAGGAGACGGGAACGATGAGTGAATACCCGAAACTATACGACGAGGTCGAAAAGGAGGCAACATATTTACAATACCAGGGGAGGACACACGTATATATTCTAGATTCTATTGTGATGCGAAATTTCATGCGGCGGCGGACTCGACATCGGCGGTGATATCTATCTTTTACCGACGAAACCAGTTAGCTTAGGAACTATCGAGGAGTGAACGATGTAACTTGTGTATACAAAATTGTCTCGTTAGCCATTATTGAATTCTTAAACTGTAAACTCGGCGAGAAGTGAGATGATAACAACGTTGATTTTTATATGCAATATTTACACATACATACACACATATATATGTGTGTGTGTATACGCGGTAAGAGAAATTAAAACATGTGAATTTTTGTTTAAATCTCCACGTCGTATGTGGCTCGGGTATTCCGTTTTTCTCTCTTTTTAAGCTCTTAAGTAATTATAAAAAACAGTAATATCACAAAAATTGTGCAGGCAGGGCAAGGAGAGGGGCTAAAAAGTTTTGGGATAAAATTATGACAATATACATATACCTATATTGCCAAGTTGACGAACGAGTGTGGATCGAGTCAAGGAGCGGTCACGGAATTCGTCTGTCGACTGCGCATCTCTTTCCTCTTACAAGGAAAGGAAAGAGACGAAACAGTTTGTCATGTGTACCGTAAAAAGACACGACAGAATGCAGATTATCCTTATTCGACGAGCAACGAGGAAATACCTTCATCGTTGCGTCGTATTCGAGCATCAATTTTTCAATTTTCGAAGAACATTTACCTTTCTTCTCTCATCTTGTAGCTACAAAAAATGTTTCAACGTAATCCTTTTTTTGACGTCCGTCTCGCCTGCGCTAGTTCAGTTCTCGCCAGTCCCGTTGAACTTTTATTGATAGATTTTAATGTTTGATTGACAATAACGACTTAACGATGGTCAATATTTTCTTTTTTCCCTCTAGATTGTGCCGTTTTCTTCCATTCACTTTTCTCCTCTCTTACTTAGTCTCGATGTGTCTCAAGAGCGAGAAGATAAAAATTAAAACAGCTCTTTCTTTCTTTCTTGTCGTAAAACTATTCAGAATATTCGCTGTTGAAAGTCTCATAGCTTCTTATCCGAGATGTATACATATACCCAATTGTCGATAATACGTGATATTTTTGTCACAATGTGAGTTATAGAATTTTATCTTTTTTTTTCTTAAGTAACGATCGAGATAAAAACGCACATCACTTAAAATCTTTAAGATGAAAGGACTTGCTTACTTTTTTAACTGGCCCAAGCAAGTGGGACTGGAATGACAGTCTCTTCTTTCTTTTTTCTCTCTCTTTGAAAAAATGATTTAAACACAAGATTTCTTCATCCAGATTAATTGATTATCGAGATCATTATATCGCGTAAATAAAATTAACATTGCCATAGATTTCACGTCATAGATTCGCTCATTCTGTGAATCATATCTGTAAATCTGTAATTTCTCTTTCTTTAAATTTCTTTTTGATCGATTTCAAACAACGACGAGAGACTTCGATAGATTAGTAAAGATTTGAAATAATCTATTATAATGATTAACAAAAACGTCCGTTCTAAAATGTATTTATCTATATTTACACTAATACTAATATGATACTAATTTAATATGTTTAACAAAAAAAAATTAATCACAAAAATGGTCTGCAAGTTAAAACATCGTATCATGTTGATATACGTACGTATACATAACAAGATGCATAGTATATATATGTATATGTATATGCACGCATACATTTGAAATGTTTTACACATGATGACAAAGTTATCGCGTATAACCTAATATCACAATCAGCAAGGGAGAGAATAAAATAAGCAGAAAAAATTTTGGTTCGAAACGACGGAATGGCACTTTCTGCGTTTATCATCTTTATGTGTATGTATGTGTTTCCTTCTCAACGTATAAAAATACAATATTCTCGAAAAACCCTCTGTACACTATGAAATTTCTAATAACATACTCTACTTGTATCATATTTATTATCAAATAAGTAGTTCTACCTTGTCTCTAAAACTCTACAAACACATTCGAATAATCTCTCGCTTTCGCGCGCGCACTCTCTCGCTCTCAAGGAAAAAAAAGGAGAAAAAAAAAGAAGGATCGATATCTAACGTATAAATTTTCAATCACAGTATCTGTGCGATCTCTATAACGTGAGATCTATGCTAAATTCTTACGTTCCAACTTCATTTCGAGTTGGTTGTTCAATAATAATATCTATATATCTAATTATATTAAAGAGCTGGAGCAGAGATGGCCGTTGCGCCAGCACTTGTCACATTTTGACATACGCGAGAATCAAATAACACTTTCACGTGTTCAAAGTTACGCGGTAGCGCTAATGGAAACGGAGTGTATAGAGCGTGTACGTCGTACATCCAAGGTAATCAGATTGTTGTTACACCGATACCTCGTTCCATCTCTTAAAATGTATAGTCGGTGATCCCCACAAAATTCCTCCCTCCCACCCCGAAATAAGTCCCATCCCCGCCCACCCACGCTTTTACTTTTTTCGGCCAATGCTTATCTCTTGTCGTTCTTGCCCTTTAGCTTCGTTAACATCTTTCTCTTCCTTTTCTCCATTTTCTTCCTTTGCAACCTCATCAGCTGGCAAGGCTTAAAAGGCGTGCTTTCTATTGTTTTCCCCAAAAGCACGACAATAACACATCACGATGATACGGTAACGACAACGATGTTGATGAGAAGAGGCCGTGGTTTCACCCACCCGTCCCATTCGCCCCTTGTTTCCCACCCAACCCCGTTCGGCCTGCTGTATTAAGCGGCCTTCTGGAAACAATAATAAAGTCGTAAAAAAAGAATCCTATCACTTAAATAGATTAAATTTCAAAATAAAATATAACGTAAAATATATTTTTCAAAATATAATATATTTTTAAAAAATTATTTGACTTACCACTTTTAGGTGGAGCTGTTCAGACGCCGTACATATTGTGGAGCCGCTCACTGAGCTGCGGCGGAAATTGATCGGAGAATCGTTTCCAATTCTCTTCACCAACTTGATTTTTGAAAGTAAATAGTATCTAGACATACGAAAATAATTGTTAAATCACGCTGAGAGAATACTGAGCTCGTCACTCGTCTGGCTGCCGTTTTTACCTTTTGGAACATCTCCTTCAGATCCTCTTTCGGCGCAGACCATGATGCTACAGCATCGCAGAAGAAGATGAAGTCCGGAACAACACCAGCTGGATTAACAGTGATCATTTGACACATACCTCTGAAGGCAGAATCCTTTTCTTCATTATCTCTTATGCTTCGTAAAGAAGTGCACCTATTGATAAATTTACAATCAACAATCTTATTAAATGTTATTCAATCTCCTTGCACAAGTGGAAAGTACTTCGATCAATAAAACGCGGACTTTATAGCACTTATTGATTTTAAAATTATGTTTTAATTGTAAAAATGTCAACTTTGTCATTAAATGATCGAAGTATCTTTCTTCAGATTATAATAGTTACATAGACAAGTATATATACAGGATGAGGCATTTAAAACAGATCACCTGAACAACTCGCTTGTTTTTGATGACAGAAAAAAATGCTTCAGATAATAGTTGCTTAGTTCGAAGGGGGACATAGTATGATATTAATAATTTTTTAATTTCTTAAATGGAACCACCTATTTTTCATTGCATATTCTTGTAGCTTATCTCGAAAGCTTTCCAAAACACTGTAATAAAGTATTTTTTCATTAAGTATTTTCCGAGTTATAAGACTTGAAATAATTTCTTAATTTTACATAAACTATAAAATATCTCGTAAAATATTCACCTTTCGATGATCTTACTTCAATACTTTTATGCACAGAATAATGCAAGGAATCAATTGGTGTAAAGAAAACACATAGTTGTTTTTAAGAAAAATATGTAATTGTTAGTTATAAATTGCATATTTTTTCTTAAAAACAAATGTAAAATTAAGAAATTATTTTAAGCCTTGTAACTCGGAAAATACTTAATGAAAAAATACTTTATTATAGTGTTTTGGAAAGTTTTCGAGATAAGCTACAAGAATATGCAATAAAAAATAAGTAGTTCCATTTAAGAAATTAAAAAATTATTAATATCATACTATGTCCCCCTTCGAACTAAGCAACTTTTATCTGAAGCATTTTTTTCTGTTATCAAAAACAAGTGAGTTGTTGTTCAGCGAGTTGATTTGTTTTAAATGCCTCATCCTGTATAAGTATATATAATAATGTGGCTCTGGCAAAAATTGAATAACTAGCCATTTACTTTCATTCCCACAATTCACACATATAGATAAATGTTTTTTTCCAAATTGCATTCGACAAGACGAAATGGTTGGCTTACTGTGAGGCCAGTCCAATGCGAAATTAGCACTCTTATTTTATAGCTCGAGAAATTATGGCATTTTTATCATTATAGATTGTAAATATATATACAAATAGCAATAACAGATGTGTATAAAATTTCCATGTAAACTTCAATTTTTAATTAAAACTAATAGACATATGAAACTAGTAGACATATGAAAATTGTAAATACACTAATTATTGCAAATTATTATATCATCCCTGAATTTGAAAGTCTAGCCTAAAACAATTTATACATTATATTACATAACTGTATTGAGATATATGACTGGCGTCATATTTCACTTACTGTTTCATTAAGGCTGGGTTTACATTTGACATTTACAGCACAGCACATTGTGTAATTAGAACAAACGCAATTCGACAGAGATCGAGATGCCAAATTACCAGCATGCAGAATGAAATTTTTAATCGAGCGAGAAAAAAACTATATGTGAGGTATGCCCCCGGATAACGAGGCAATGAGACTTGACGCGGCAACAGATAAGAGTGACAAATGTAAACCTATCCTGGTCTCTTAATACTTGGATAAATAGGAGAGCTCGTACACTTGCATTGTGGCAAAATAAAGATTAGAATTATATCATATAACGAATTCAAATCTAAGATGTTACTGCGAATATTGCGAATACTGCGAAAAACCATTGAGCAAGTTCATGCTGACAGCTGCAGGATAGTAACATTTTCTCTATTTATTTGTACATCTCGGCCAGCTCGGCAGGAATCTCTGCCCTCATTGTAACGCGAGAGGGAGAGTAAACAATCGATTTTTGCAGCGTGACTCACCATTGTTCTTGCGCAAGAGTTCTTAGCAGCCCCTGATGCAATTACTCAGGAATCGGGAGAATGTAATAATGTATAATAATAAAGAGTGCTAATAAAAATAGAAGATAATATAATTAATAGAATAATAATATAATAAAGAAATTTACACACCACTGTCGGACAAACTGCTGTAACATGGGGGCGACGTCGTGGGGACACACATAACCTAGGCGACCGATCGTTATGGCTACGGTTTCATTTTCGGTTTCGGTAAGTAGACAAGTGAAGTGTAGTGAAGTGACCGGAAACACAAACAATAAGACAAACTGATAGAGAACCAACGATCAACTCAGGCGAAGAAGAATATATATGCTCCGCTTGTAACTTCCAATTAATAAATTCTCAATAATTCAGTTAATTAAGAATTAAGTAACATTAACAATCAATCGAAGACAGTGAAAACACAGGTGAAACATATGAGATACCGACAATGAAACATAGGCAATACCGTGCTATTGTAGCTGCTGAAACAATAATCAAAATTAGATAGCAGCGTGCGAGCCCGTGTGATTTTGTATAATACGAACCGATATATATACCAAATGATATATCTCTCTCCCTCCTCTTCTCTCTCTACTGTATATAAAAAATATATATATATGTATATGTCACTATACAAATAAGAGAGCAATTAAAAAGGAATAACTAAATTTGCGTTATAATCTTTTAAGGCCAATTCAAACAATTCAGTCGAAATAATATAATCTGGGGCTTAGAAAAATGCAAGCATATAGTATATATATATATACAACACACTGCAGTTTTATATTATATATACACATGGTTATACATATATATATATACACATATATATACATATATACATGTACACACGAACACACATACCTAATTGCAATATCTTTTTGTGGCAATACAGCCGTATATGTATATACGTTCAAGCCTACAGGCAGTCGCACACCACTAAATCAAGGTTCAATATACAAATACTAATTGCTTAAACCTTTCGATAAAACGTGCAATCGCATTTATGTATATGACCACGCCAAGTCACTGAATTGTGTGGTTCAAAAAATCGTCGCTCCAAAAATTACTTAAAAAAAAAAAAAGGAAAAGAAATATAAATGTATTTATGCACCTAGAGAGATGGGATGCCACCGAATAACTCGATCTAGCGTGAAAATACTCTAAAAATTACTGGGAGACCTTTCATTAAACAATGATCAGAAAATACTTTCGATCTATGTAAGATTGTATATCATAATTGTCATAAATATCTGAATGAGAAGTTTCCCAATGCGCAAAGAGCAGTTGTGACGGAGTGTAATTTTTAATGAGTGTAATTTTTCGGCATATGGGATAAATAGCGATGTATGTATAGGAATCAACAGATTCTGTTGTCGGCTCGAGTCTCGCACTACACATTGCTTTCTATTCGTTTCAAAGTAATGCTCGGTATATCATATATGGTATCATTCTAAAAAAGAATCAGATACCTGTAAAGATTGAACTGACAACTCACCCGTATTTTCCAACAGTGTTTTCGGCGTGTCCGGTCGATTAATGATTTCGATGAGTTGTGTCAAAATTAATGGGATATATGCGCTCGTGTCAGGCCCTACAAAAGACAAACGAGATAAGCGGTAAGCTTAATTTGTTCCCTCGAACAATATCGCTTTCGATATTTACCGAGTTTTATCGAAATTTCGCCAATCGCCCATGTTGCGTTGTTACACACCGATATGAACTGTGGATGCAAGTTTTGTCCAAGTATAGGCATAAACTCCGCTGTGCAAAATATAAAATAAGATAAAAATGTATTAATAACATATATATCTAATAGATTCAGTACTGTCTAGAATACACTTACATATACAGGGCAGTACATGTTGGAAACAAGCTTTCGTGAGATCTCCTAGTAAAGCGAAGCTACTCTGTCTAACCTCGGGCATGGTATCCTGCATACACTGGTACAACAACTGCATAACATTGCTGTTCACCACTAGACGTTCCATGTGACCGTCCAGCCCTTCCGCTAATCCGCTAAGGAGGTCCAACGCGACTATCATGAAGTCTTTATCGGGTGCTTCAAACTGTTCTGGACTTTGCGTGCTTGCTATGTGTTGGTTCAGCGTTTGCTCTACGAGTGACACACATCGCCTACAAACAAAACAGATTATTTTATGAATTTATTCATACTAAAATAATCAACAGATTATTGGAACAATATACGAAATAGATTTGGTCAAAAGATTGTTGTTCGTCGTGTACATACCTATACACGGGTTCACAATACGGTAAGAAACCCGAACGCAACGCGGTTGCTACTGAAGAAAGACATTCTAGTAGTGGAAATAGATCTTTATCTTCGTCCTTTAAGACGTTCCACTTATTAATGAGAGGCGGCATCAGAAGATTTATGTAGTCCGGTTTGTTCAGATGATGACCCACAGAATCGGCGAGAGTACCGATTGCATCGTACAGAATTAAAAGATTCTTATGCTGATATTTACCTATGAATAGACAGTCGCATCAGAGATGCATTCTTCTAGGTCGAGACGAACTATACTAATCGCTTCGTATTGTACTCACTGAATGCAAAGACGAGAGTCTCGAGAATGAATCCGAGATAAGGGACCAATTCGGTGCATGCCTCTTCCTCCAAAGTCGCAAAGGCGGAGCATGCCGCCTCTTGAACACGTTTGTTGCTATCGAGCACTCTTTTGAGCAGTTCCGTCATCAGAGGTTTCAAATGCGTCTCGTGAGGCTGTGCACAAACCCAATGTGCGTAACGACTTAACGTCCAACAAGTTATAGCACGCACAAGAGCTTTCTTATCGCTCAGACAACCGATCAGGTAAGGGATGAGCTCCGACAGATGCGGAATCATACCGCTCATACAACCTGTATATATAAATATAAATCAAATTTTGTTCGATTATTTCTATTTATAAGAGTACTTTAAGAAAAAAAATGTGCGCACCTTCAGCGATAGCTCCCAGTGCCAGAATACCGGATTCTTTGATCTCCCAAGACTGATGGAAAAGAGTCTCCTTCAGGATTGGTATCAAAACCGGTAAGAGTTCTTCCCTAAAAACATTAGCTAGCATATCTAGTGCGGCAGCGGAGCATTTCCTCAAGTTCCAATCACTCAGAGTTGAATCGTCATCGCATCCATCCTCAACATCTATATCCTCATCGTCGCATCCGCCGTTGACGCCACCGTTCTCGTCGGTGTGCTTATTCATACCGTTTGCGTGATGTGAGTGGTGAGTCTTAGATTTGTGAAAACGTGGTCGGATATCCTCTTCCCTGTCTGGAATCATTTCATCCTCCTCTACGTCTCCTTTGAGGAGGATTATGTCAATTTCCGAATACTTCATACCTTTTACCTGTAAAAAAAAATGGAAAACAGTGTTAAGAGTTAAAGAGTGAGAACTTTGCCGTAAACACAGGAGAGAACTTACCAAGATAGGTACTAATCGCGTCAGATGTGGCGCAAGTGCTTCCTTGCAAATTGGTTGTTCCGCTAGTGACAACCAAAACTCGCATGCCTCCAATGCCACTCCCTCGTCAACGTCCTGAGTTCTCATTAGCATGTACTCTATTATATTGTGCATATGTGGTATTAGTCTGTCCATTCGTACCTCGAGTAGCATTACCAGAGCCCTATACAAGAACACGAGAAATAAAAAATATATCCGTCTTCCTGTTAGCGTTAATAATAGTAAAGAGAAAAGAAATATTTTTGCTTCCTCTGCAATATGCTAAATCAATTACCTGCACACGTTTTTTCGGACCTCAGAATCTTCATCTGAAGCTAAATGGAACAGATTTTCCAAAAAGCTGTCTATGTGTATCATAAGCGCTTGCGTACGTTGAATGATGAACTGATTGACACACGCTATCGCGTGGGATCTGATCTTGGGACTCGAATGTCTAAAGAATTGAAGGAACTTTGGAATCAGAATGTTCAAGGGGCGATTCAGAGCGTCCGAATCTAATATCTCCGCCGAGTCTTCGCAAATCTTCTGGAGAGCGCCGAACGCGCCCTCGCAAACATTGTAATCTTGCGAGTCCAACATTTGACACAACGCCGGCAACAATTCCGGCCAAGTCGTTAATTCACCTACTCACGGAAATACATTTCAACCGTCAAAAAAATACAAATAAAAAAAAGTACATTCCTCTGCCACATTTTGTGGAGTAATAGAAAATGGCGTACCTCTTGATGCGACAGTAGTGATCAAAATACCGACGGTCGCACGAATCAGCGGCGATGGATCTCCGACAGCTGACAGACATTCTTGCTTTACGAAATTTATGACCTCTGGTAAAAACTTGTGGAAGTACGTCTTTACATTGTTTTTCAATATCAGTCCACTCAGAGACCTAGTAGGTTCGTCTTAACAGAAAGAAGATTATTAGTTTCTATTTAACAAAGATCCTAAATGAAATTGCAAAACAAAAACCTTTAAGGTATCGCAACTGGAGAGTCGCATTTAATTTGGACATACCTTCTGATGTCAATTTTGTTAGAACAAAAATCAGATAATTGTTGAAATCTGGGAATTTGTTCAACTCTTCCAATTTCTATGTTATACAATTAAGAAAAACATGGATATATATTTATCAATATAACAAGAAAGTATATACAATAAGAATTCATATTTATATTTTACGGAGTCGTTTCCTCAAAGAGATAGCATGATAGTAAATATGAAACAATCATCAATAAAGCATACGATCAGGCACGATATATTACGATTAGTATATCAGTATATTACGATTAAGCACAGCTGGAGCAATTTATAGGCGCGGGCGGTTCGTTTACGCGCGACCGAGTGCCCGGCAAGGACTCCCGCGAAAACTATCGATCAGAGGAGCCGCGCGCTGGGAAAACAAGTCCCCCGCGCGCGCGAGCGTACCGGAATCCCCGCGCGACTCCGCTCCGCTCGGCTCGGCTCGGCCGGGGCGTGCATCGTTCCCATATTTCGAGCTCTGCGCCCGAGACACGTCGGGCCCGCTCGATCCCGGGTGGAGCGATGAAGACGTGCGAGGAATGATCGTTGCAAATTCATGACGCTATCGCGAGCGAGCGAGCGAGCGAGAAAGAAAGAGAAAGAGTGCGTGCGTGCGCGCGCGCGCGCGCCCTGTCTTTCTCCCAACAACCTCGACATGGAGATCGCGTTCGCGCGTAATTAATTTCCCGGATGGTCCTCGGACCACGGCGCGCCGGGAAAACGAACGCGACGAACAGCCGGACGGACGAGCGAGCGGCATGATCGCACGCGCGTCCCTTTTTTCCCACACTCGCGCTTCACTCCGCAGGGGCCACGTATGGGCGAGCGGCGACACACCACAAGCACACAATACGACGACACGGGGGTACGAGGCACGAAGATCGCGGATTTTGGCATCGACGGGCGAAAGGATACTTGTTGTACGGCTCGCTGGGTCGCCGTGTCCGGGCTCTGCGACTCCTTGAGCAGCGTCAGGATTTGCCTGAGTCCTTCCTCCTGTGGTTGCCACGCCATTTTCATCGTGTTTTTCAACAGCACCACTGTAACGCGCAGCCTGCCTTCTCTGACCTCGCAGATAAACGGAAGCTCTCTACAGCGCTCTCTCTCTTTCCTCCTCCCCCTTCCCTGCCGACCGGTCAGCCAATCCTTCCCCCTCTGTCGAGTGCTCTGTCAGAACCGTGGTCGTGCGAGGGGGCGCCACGCCCTTCCTTCGCACCTCGAGCGGAAAGGGGAGACTTCTGTGTTTCCGTTTCACGTGTTTCTCGGCCCGTTTTCCGCTCGTTCGAGAAAATTCGAGAAAACCGGTTCGCAAAACTAGAATTCTTGCTGGCCACCGAAGGGTTCCCCGTGTGGAACACCGATTGCGAGAGTCGGACAACGCCGTGAGGCGGGATATTTTGAAACCAGAGTCACGACTGGTTCGTATTTCCGGTGTCGCGCGGGTCGGCGCGGGAAAATTCGTTTTGCGCGACAAACGTGAGATTCCTTCCTGTTTTCGCATGCCTTGAAACCTTCAACGGGTATGCTCTCGTGCCGGAATGACGATCAAATTCCAATTAATTCGACTAGCAAATTGTTTACTGTAAAATTTGCAACTATGCAATGTGTCGTCTCTAATTTAAACTCTTTTTCTGGTTAAACTTTTTTTATCTATAATATTAACACAAAATAAATTTTGATTGACAAGTCGATCGATTAATTTAATCGATGATTAGCTTGATACACAAAATTATTACTGTGAAATTTCCAATTCACAATTTGTTCTTTCTAATCTAATCTTCGTTTTCACGCATCAAGCTAGAAATGTTATTGTACTCACGATTAACAAAATAATGCGTTTGATAATTAATCGCTGATTAAACTATTCCTTTAATCGCACTCGTCCTCGGGCGAATAACACTGAGCTGTGTTGAGTGAAACGCAATTTTTATTTGTAAATTTTATTTAAACGTGCGGCTAGCGCGTAAGAAAAATAGTAAAAAAAGAAAAAAACACGATGGTAATCGCATTTTCGACGTGGCGAGAATCGACCCGCCGTTAATGACGCTGAATATTACGAAGCGAAAACAATGCGCGAATCATGATCTTAAAATGAGAAAAAAGAAAGAGAAGAAAGAAATGAAAACTTACTTAAATATTTTATAAATATATATGTATATAATCGAGGAGTGTATTATTGCCGCTGTTTAATTCTTACAAAGGCGGCCGAAGACCACTCGTGGTGTTAAAAATTAGCAATTAACGGTATTTAACTAGAATTAATTATAATCCCTTATAATTTGTACTGTCGCGTTATTGTGAATATTACTCACACTCAGCTTTGGGGGTAACTTTTGAAGTGTCAGTCTTGCACGTGACGCTGCCAAATCAGTATTTACATGACGCATAACACATGACGCAAACACTCTCTTTCCTTCTATTTCTCCCCTCCCGAAGTTACAAATCGTTCTTGTCCACTTTCTTTATCCGTTTCATCTCTCGCGTTTGTCAAACAAGAGATATGTACTAAATTGCTTCTTTTTTCTTTTAAGGTGCTTACTCGAATAATCGCTATAGCAAGGCCATGTAGTGAAGATATTTATATATAGGTAATAATTGTTGTAAAAAAACACCATTGGGCTGACACTCGAATAATCATTATCCTGCTTGATCCGATCAATCGTGCAATCTTCTTGATCAGTATAAATTATCGACGTTATTGAATGTATATACAGTGTTCAACGCGTTTTGAAATGATGACTGAAACGGCTCCTGCTTGTGTATTAAATATCGGCGAGTATATGAAGTATTTTGATCGCTTCGTTGAAAATCTATTACAAAAGCATTAAATAATCAATCTATTCACAACTATAGTTACAAGTGCTGTGGCAAGTCGCGCCAATGGTTACGTTTATGGTTAACGATAGTCGAAGGCACGTATTGGAGAAGAGTGTAGCTCGTTTTTGCTACTACTTGAGCGATCTTGCGAATGTCTTGTAAAAAGGAACCTTGGCGTGATCAATTCCTAAGCTGATTTTCCGTGAACGCGGAATCTGTATAAACAGGTGTACTCCAGCTGCCCGTGATTACTATGTATCTTCAATTCTATATATTCGTATGGTCTCTTGATCTCCTTGTTCTGCATAAGAAGATCAACGATTATTATAATCCTAATAAATCTAAAGTCTATTAATGAAACAGTAATAGTATACAAACAAAATATAAAAACTTATAATCGTATATATTTCTATAAAAAGAAAAATAAATTATTAAAAATTGAAAGAAATTTGAAACCTGAACTGGAAAATATTGCAAACTTTCGTCGGAATATGTGAATTCATACTCCCCAAACTTCACAGGCTCGATATCGTCCTCACTCAACAATCCCTGCAGCAATAAAAGTATTTTTAAAAATCTAATCTACTTGACTATAAAAGATTGTTTTACATACCCAAACATTGAACTTTTTCGGCGCACTCGACATGTTCTCATTCGGTAAAATCAATTTGGAGACGTGTTCCAGAGTGAAGCCAGTTACATAAATGGCACTTCGCAATTGTATCAGAAGATGTCCGGGAAAATCTTGGAAGGCCCAACAAACGCCAGGTTTTATTGGATTTCCCTGTATTACTGTCCTTGGATTATTACTTTCATAATACAGTAGGAAACCAAACAATTTATAGGCTCTCGACTTTATAGCGAATGGTTGAGTGCATCGCGTGCTGATAATCTGACCACCTATATGCAGATAAAGCTCTATTTGTTAATATTTACTATATAACAATTACTTATCAATTTATTAGCACGATACGATACCTGCTGTTTCCAAAGCATAATCTACTTGACCCGTTTTATCCGCATCATAAATTTGCAGAACTTCCTTCACTATCTTGCGTATGTGTTCGTCCGAGACATGAACGTTTGTGTTGTCGGCATCATTATTAAAGCTCTTTTCTGTAAAAATAATCATGATATATTTTCGACATTATATACGTAACATCCAAACAGTTTTGAAAGTCAATGCATTTAAACATATTCTCAAAGAACCTTCTCTGCTGTGAGATGCAAAAAAATTCTGCATATTTTTC
Source organism: Crematogaster levior (assembly GCA_901521435.1). Lineage (NCBI taxonomy): Eukaryota > Metazoa > Arthropoda > Insecta > Hymenoptera > Formicidae > Crematogaster > Crematogaster levior. The sequence goes on from CABEGB010000635.1 coordinate 389,263, forward strand.
ATAATATCTTCTTTCGAAATTCCGGCAGGAAAGTAGTTAAATAAAATTTTTTCTACATGCTTTTCTATATCCTGATTTGTAACGAATTCTGTATTGGCGTTGCAACAAGATTTTAATTCCGAATATAGCTTGCGTAGTTGCTCAAATTCGTACTTGATGACTTTGAATTCATTATATGCTATATTTTTCAGTTCGTTGACATCTAGTTTATTTTCCATAGCAGTAATTTTGTCCTAAAAGGATAATTGCCGTAAAACTCAAAATCTTCATAATTATTGTAAATTTTTAAATAAATAATATAAACTCAGACTTACATCAAACTCCTTTCGGAAATTGACATCACTTTGCTGTTCATCTTCTAAAGTCTGAGTAATATTTATAAGATATTCCTACAAAATATTATAAATAAATTATAGAATACAAGGTACAAGAAACAGTTGCAAAAAAATTCATATCTATACCATTTGATGTGTCTGTCTATTCTCAAGCATTTCTATCCTGTTGATTAAATCAGTCTTGTTAGCTAAATCTTCTTTGATTATTTCATTATTAGCCAATATTTTACTCTTATAATCTTCCCCTTGTACATTAAATAATGATTTTTCTGTCACTGTCTCAGACACAGTTTTAACATCAGAAAAAAGCGACAAATATGGTGTTATACACCAACCACCTGAAACAAATTAATATCTATAAATATTTGATGGTTCAAATAATTGTTGAAATCTCCTTCTCCTGTTACTGTATTGAATTACAGTGTTCCAATACAAAGTTAGTACCACAGCGACTATCCAATTATTGAATTTACAATCACAGGGGTCTTATATTTCAAATACATTTTAAATTTCGATGGCATAGAACAATCACATTAATTGTTCAAAGTGGAACTATTATGCAATATGGTAACTGAGAGAAGGATAGACGAAGAAACTCACCGTTCCGTTGATATCAATCGCGATCACGATTCCAAATATTTCAAACACAACACACTCCGACTTTTTAATGCCCAGTAAAGTCTTCCCCCTATCCTTCTCCCATCATAAAATTACTTTTTGCTTTATATCGATTCGAAACGCTCCATCGTGATGACACTATGACACTATATCACTCTAATGGACTTGTGTTTAAAAGACTACTAATATTATAGACAAGAAAAATATTTTATTAAGTATGAACGTGTTTTTACAATATAGATATATTATCTAACAATAGTATAATTGTTACATTAATATAATATCGGTATTTTTGAAGCGTGTAAAGACAAAAACGATACATGTGGTGGTTAACTGAAAAGAATATTAAGTTTATTTTATTCAATAACAATTATATATTATGCAATTCATAATATCTATAAGATTAAATATTGTAGAGAAACATAAAATATATAACAGAATATATATAAAAAATAACAGAAAAATGACTAAGTGACATGACCAGTTAGTTCTTGAAATGTAACACAGATGTATAATTATATGTAAAATATATAGAATATTGATAAATATACATATCTTCACACAATAAAATGTTAGTCTCTTAGTAAAAACAAAAGTAAAAACAAAAAATAAGCAAAACAATAACTGATAGTCAGTATATATGTATGTAAAGGATATTTCTGATTTAAATATAAAATAGAAATTTTGTAAACAATATAAACACATATAGTAAATGTCAAATACTTCAAAACAAGCACAGTTTTAGTGACTGTTTTAGTAAGAACATAACATTCGCAGAATTATTAAAATTTTGTAATTATGATAATAAATGACATAATAGTGGTTATATACTGACCTTATAAAAAAAAAATTAAAACGATAGTTAAATCACACACAATTATTAATTTAAGAAATAAATGGATGAAAGAGGCATTCATTATTTTTAAGAATAATGTCTGTAAGTTATGTTATACATCAATTTAAATTTATGGTACAAAGCATCCTACCAATTTAACGAAAATTTTTAGTATTCATAGTATCTTACTTTTATAATTTTGTAAAACGATTTAAATATTCAATACCACCTCCATCCATCTAAACTGATTAAATTATTATATTTAGGATTGTTATCCTAAATCAAATTTTTCAATTAATCACCACTTTATATTCCACCCAATGGGAGGCATTTCAGGCAAAGACACGTTCACACTTGGTAAAAGGTGCACGAAATAATTTTTAAGATCCGCAAAATATTTTGTAAACAACTCATAGGTAAGAGACATTAAGTTGATTATATTGTTAAAGATGTGATAAGTCGTCTCAGTGACACCATGTTGGACATTGCGCAGATAATCCGCAAAAGTGAAATAATGCCTCTGCGCGATGTAAGTCCCTGAAACAAAAAGAAGACAAAGGCCAGGATAGGTTTATGCGTCTTTCAGGTCCTGCGAAAGACATTGGTCTGACTGTTCTTGGATTGGTTTAGATATCAGTGGATCAGTGAAAAAGGAATTCCAATAATGTTTCTTTTTTCTTTTATATTCTTTAAACAAAATAGAGAAACTTACCAAGTAGAAGGAGTAATGGTAGAAGCGTGATCCAAAGAATCTTCGGTCCTTTCTCTTGCAGCCACTTCCTAACGCCAGTGAATCGACTCAACAGCCAAGCATCGAGCACAAGCATTCTGACGAAGAAGAAGTACATATTGTGCGTATAACGGTCGAAAGTTTGCCACAATTTGCTCCATTTGGATTCTATAACAGCGAACAATAAGACAATTTCAGTTAATAGTCATACTTCTTATATGTTACATTATATGAAAGATAATTATGTTCGATTATAAATAATAAGATTTCTATATAATACTATAATTCTATATAATTCTATAAAATACTATGTTCTTAAATGCTGATAATACCATTGGATAATCGATAAACTTGTGCATCATAATATTGCTTTTTCTTATCCGTTCTTGAAGAACCGAACTTGAAGAATTCGACAGTTTTCCTGAAGCAGGAAACAATAAAAGTTGTAAAATATGTGAACCACTGCACGATCTTCCAATTTTGATTAGTTTTGACCGATGATTTTACAAAAGTCTCGTCCAATTCAGTGTCAGAATCAGCACGAGATGCATCATACTTTCCAATTGGAGAGGTTGCCCATGATAAGTATCTATTGAAATAAAATTACATTACCTTAATTTTATGTGATAAAACATTTATTTTAATAAGAAAGAACAAATACCTTGACCGAAAAGCTGAAGAATATCCAGGCTCCGAATAAACTACCTCTTTGTGACTCGTATACTGTTCTATGTGTGTCTTTTTGTATAGAGTCGCTCTTGCTGTAGGATTCGATGTACATGTGCGTGACATGTCATAATTATCTTTGGACTGCAAAATACATGTATAGTTGTAAAACTCAAATATGTAAAGTTATATTTGCTATATCAAAAAAAAAGGAGAACAATGATTCGAAATGATAAATACTTACCGAATGAACTAGAGAAGTCTCTTTCAAATCAACTGTGTCCGTGTCGCTGATCCCGCTTTCTGTCGTTCCTCGCGAAGCCTGACTTAAATTCCGACTGATTTGAGGTACGGCACTTCCACTGCCATTTGTATGTATAGATCGCCTCGACATATTGGGCATGGCTAATACACCTGGGGCTATCTCGTAACGACACTGCGACGCCGGCGAATATGTATAATCTGTCTTTGGAAAAACGCTGAAATATCCACAAATGATCTGATTTTTCGCACGAATTATAAACGCAAATCGTCTCTTTAGCTAATTCCAACACTATTTGTCGGTAACTCGACCTACATCCTGTGACTGATGTTAATTAGAACTTATTGTTTATAAACATTTGTTTCTCTAACAGAAAGGTCGTATCTCTAAAATAAATAGTATCGAGTCAGATACATGCAATGTCACAGGAAGAGGATTTCGTTACATTGGCACAATTGTAAAATATTTCAGTATTAAAGAATTCTTATTATAGAAATAACAGAAATGTATAAGGTTATCAGTTCGTCTTAACGGTCCAGGCGTAAATTTGCCGATCGTTGTTAATCAACAACGGCTCGTTGCCGGGGAGACGACACCGAGCACACCAGGTGACCAGAGCGGATACAACACTTATACATTTAAGAGTGTGCGTGCCTGTGGTAGTGTTCTCCGCAACATACATAAAACTTAAAATATACGTACTTCCACCATTCACCAGCCTGTTTGTAAATCTCATAAGCAGATCCTGGTCTACTTGGAGGATCTTCCCTTTCTCCCTCTTCAGATGAGTAATCACTGGTAAGTACTCTGCGTGGCGTAACACTTTTGCGTCTTCGCTCGGCTTTCTGATCAGATATGTCCTCCTTTCTTTCACTCTGGCCATTAACAAATATTTGTCTTTTGGCCCGCTGACGTTCTGACCGGCGTTCCACCTTTTTTGTAGTCACGACAGAACTCTCGGACTTTGTGCTTTGATTATCCGTTAGACTTTCTGTGACAGATCCCTCCTTGCTCTCCTCTATGATTTCCATATTCTTTTCATGCGTCTTTACATTGCTAGGTCTACAGTCACGAAAACACGAGTGATAAAGATGAAGCTTGTACATGATCTCGCATTAGCAAACACTTGGATACTTACAATGATCTAGAGCCAGATCTCCTGCTGCTGGTTACCTCTCCAGGCGTATGAGATCTTTCTCGGCTCCAGCTTCTAAGATCATAATGATGTTCCGTCATCTCTGGTTCTGGCATGGGACGGCTCAGGATCATAGGCGTGTGAGAACGAGACCTGCTCCTGCTGCGAAGCTCATAGTGATGCTGCTCGCTCTCCATCCTTCTGTTGAACAAAGCACACCGGATCACTGAAAAAATCACGGCGAGATGCCTCTCTTACAGACTAGCACCGCAGCTTTGCGGCAGACAGTACAGGCGGCCAAAGGTTATCGCTCGCTTTTGGGAAAGAATCGCAGGAACTGTTAGGGGGGGAACATATGTCCGAACATATACCGTCTAAAAATAGCACCCCTCCCCGAAGGACACGACTGCGGTCCTTCCCACTGGATCCCTATTTCTAGCCTGTCCTCGTCGAAAGCCCCGCGGAGTTAGCGACGGTGTCGTCCTTGAAAATCACGCCGCTCGATCACGTTACTTCAACGCGGACGACGCAACGCTCGCAGAGGAAGGAAGCACCGACGGAGTCGCAACCGCGTCCTACCTACTTCTCATCAACGTCGGGGACTGAATCCGCGCCGGCGAGTCGGCTCGCCTCGGCGCCGAGAGTCGTGCGTGACATCGCTATTTATAGAAGAACTCACCGTTTCCGCGCGCGCGACGACGCTAACGGGACGCGCGACGACGACGACGAGACGTTGCGCAATACGCGAGGCGCGCGAAGACCGCGGGACGCGTTTCGCGTGGAAAAAAAAAGTCCACCCGTATCCCGCGCTACACCTCCAGCCTAGACATTCGGATGGAAACTGGGAGTATGTAGTATGTGTACATACATACGTGCGCGTCAACGCGTAGAAAACATGAATTGCGTGCGCATTTCGCCCGATGATTCATACTCTTGTAATTCTATTTGCCGACAAGGGGGGAAGGGAAGGAGGAAAGGCACGCTCGACACCGCGTTTTGTCGATCTATCGCTAATCTACGCCGAAATCAGTCACAAGATCTGTCATCACGATCTCCGATCGCTTTCCGTCTTCTGAGCTAAATTTAAAGATAGGCTTCTATTGATTTCTAAAAACCGATGTAATACATAGTATACAGAATGCATTTTATGCATGTAAACCGGGTAAAATGCTCTTGTAAAAGCAAGACAAAAAAATAGTAAAAAAAAAACTGACGCGTAACGGAGCGACCCGGATGTAGACATGTCCGACAGGAAGTGATGACAGAATGGAGATTCTGTTTTGTTAAGGAACCGCGCAAAAATTTCCAAAACAGACTGTAACGCAATTCTTGTGACCGCGAATATCAAATTTATATTTATTAGAACATACTTATCACATACTTTATATATTAATTGCTACACAATTAATATTAATTTTCTTTCGTTTACAAGTAAGATCTTAAAAAAAGGAGAAATAAATTAAATAAATAAATTGATTTTTAAAAAAGAGAAAAATTAATTGATCGTATATATATCTCTATTTCTATAAATGCTCTTCGATGGAAGAGGAGGAGGCAATCCGCTTCGCAGGATAAATACAAGAAGTGGCACGTTTCTACATTTTGTAGTCCCTTCAGTTTAGATTAGAAACTATGACTTGAGAAATTGAGAGCAGCTATTGGTTAGGTTATGCACTGGTGCACTTATTGCACAAGTTCAGCAGTCCAGCTAAAAAGAACAGACTCTCTTATGTCGCATTATGCGCGGAGCTGCTCGCTTCGCGTGCAGGTGTCATTCGGTGCCGTCGTGTTGACAAAATAAATAGGTTATGAGTGTAACCGTAATATCGGTTAACATTGTACATACAATAACACCTAATATTTATAAATCTAAATGTAAGTGCAATGCGATAATATGTCACGTAAAAATGTAGAATTTTTTAAGCTGGTAGTTGCAAAGGGAGACGGCGAAAGAGACAGGCTTCTTAACCTTTAAAGAATCTTTTCTTTATCTATCTTTTTCACTCTCCCTCTTGACATTTTGTGATAAAATTGTAAACTAAATCGTGTTCGAAATATCGAAAACGCTTTTATTTTATCAGATTATTGTCATGTCAGATCGTTGTCATTGTTGGTTAACAGATTATGTCGGACTTGGAACTGGGATTGCAAACAGGACGAAGGAGTTATGAGGAAATATTAAAGCAACGGCAGGATGACGGGGGACGTAAAACCGCGACGACAAATGAGCAGGTAGGTCTTTACTTATCACGAAATAAACCGAAGGCATACATGTTTATGTTACCAGAATACTCATTCTCGTGTTCAGTACTCATTTTCGAATACTGCTGCTCTATATCATAATTTTAACACTTGTGCAACTCACTTTACACTATATATCTTTTTTTCAGGCCCGTGTCGAAGATATTGTGCTCAAGTTCTATCGATCGTGCAAAGAAGGAGAGCCTGTTTTACTCAGGCCAAAACATATTCAATTCTTGAAGAAAGCAATTACTAATTTAAACGACACGTATGAGGTATCCATCATTTTTTAAACAACATCAAACAACACATGTTGCTTTAGAGAGAAAATATATGAGGGATATACTAATGGATTTCACTTGTTCTGAGAAACTTATAGAATGTTTGTAACAATGCTAGTGTTTGGACTCCAGCAGACCATGGCTGTGCTTCTGGATATTGCATTCACTTGCAATATTAGGGGAACGATTGGAAGACGAGGAGTGTTCCAAGATAGCGGGCTTTCTGGCCAAATGTCAATCGCCGACAGGCGGTTTTGGGGGAGGTCCGGGACAATATCCACATTTAGCATCTACATATGCTGCAGTAAACGCGCTATGCACTATCGGTACACAAGAGGCGTACGATGTGATAGATAGGTAAGGAGTAGTACAATATTAATTAATATTATTTTTCCATTTTTTTTCCACATCAAAACATTTTCTTATTATCTATGTGTTAAAATTCAATCTAACAATAAATTATATTGTTATATATTAACAATAATTATATTATTAATTTAAAATGTAAAATTATATTTCAACGATTCTATTCGATTTAATTCAATTCGATTTGAAAAATAAAATTTGATTCAATTCATCAAAAACCTTTGATTTACACATCTTTAGTACGAAACATAATAATTTTCGACATATAATGCTGTCGTTTTTTAAAAAAACTATATTTTGCATTATATCTTAAAGATTAAGATTAGGATAATTTCAGGAAGAATTTGAAACGATTTCTATCTTCCTTACGTGGAGAGGATGGTTCTTTCTGTATGCACGAAAACGGTGAAGTAGATATACGTGGAGCGTATTGTGCTCTCGCCGCCGCCAAGTTAACGAACGTGTACACACCGGATATGTTCAAAGACACAGCTCAGTGGATAGCCAAGTGTCAAACGTGGGAGGGTGGCTTCGGTGGTTGTCCGGGAATGGAGGCTCACGGCGGATACGCGTATTGTGCTTTGGCAGCACTTGTAATGCTCGGAAAAACAGAGCTTTGCCATTTACCGGAGCTGATGGTAAGGTCCTTTTTTACAATCACAGTAAGATTTTCACCATTCACATCTTTGCCATTTTGCAGAGGTGGATAGTAAATAAGCAGATGCGTCTGGAAGGTGGTTTCCAAGGACGTACGAACAAATTGGTGGACGGGTGCTATTCATTCTGGCAAGGTGGGACGTTCCCATTGATCGCCGCTATCTTGTCAACACAAGGAAAAATGTTCAACAGTTCCAACCACTGGTTGTTCAACCAAGAGGCCTTACAAGAATATATATTAATTTGCTGTCAGAACCCGCATGGTGGTCTTCTGGATAAACCGGGAAAGTACGTAAAATCGCACTCTTTTGTGTTTGCGATTACCGTAAATACTCTCGTTGGCGAGTAATTTTAGTCATGTTAATTATGCGTCGCAATAGCCTTTTCCTTCTTTTTTCAGAAATCGTGACATATACCACACATGTTATGTTCTCAGTGGATTATCAATTGCGCAAAACTCACCAATAAAATCGATCATTGGAAGAAAATTCGCGAACAAGGTGGAAGTGATCCATCCCGTCTACAACGTGGAGTACTCTGCCGCGAAAAAGGCGCAGGAGTATTTCCCTACTCTACCAATACCCGCCGATTGATTCGTAGCTATTTAAAATGTATTTAACGACGTTTGTATGTTTTTCCTAAAAATAGAAAAAAGAAAAAACATCCCAAAGAAAAGGGGATTTATCTCGAATTGACCAATACGCGCGTAGAAAGTTGTTTGTATATGAAAATCCATTAATTGTGATATATAGGAAGAGAACTTATAAAATATTTAACTGATCGTTAACTGAACCACGTTAACTGATCTTCCATGCACATTTATTCGATATTGAAAATTAAAAGGTCACATTTACCCTATCTTAATTTTATTTTGTGTTAATAAAGTTTATGGAGAAGATAATATAGAATAACTTATTTCTGTCCCTCGTGTGAAGCGTTGCAATTGTTTTCTGAAATTTTTTTCTTCCGTCAACGATGGCATGACTTCCGATAACAAGCACGCAAATAATCCAAATGGATCCAGAGGTAAAAGATCTCTATTGCAACGTGTGATCTTACACATAGATATATGTACATATATGAGGATACATAAATAATACAATATAATTCCATTACTATATAATTCAATATCTACTTGAAGAATACTAAAAATGCAGAAAAATACATTCTTTTACATTAATATAAAACTTTTCCTTCACTTTTCAATGTTTGATTCGCTTGACTGAATTTTCTTGATCAAATACTGTATATATTTTCGTCTTACGTGTTAATGTAACATTGTTCACCACTTGACATTTCGCACGATTATAGGCGCGGCAAGATATCTCGTACTATCGAGAACAAAGATTAATTAATGGAGAATGTAAAATCTATAATGATATATGAAGGAAGTTTGTGATATTTCGATTTCTGCACCGTCTATTGCATCCCTTGCAGACTATTCTGCCCTACTAAGGAAAAAAGCCTTAACTCCAAAAAAAAGGGAAGAACCGACCCAGTTGAACTGACATTCAGTTTGTCATAATAACTTTTTAACTGAAACCTGACCGCAAACGAATCATGGGCTGTTGTTCATAATGTTAAGATTAATGAGAGTTCGTATGACGTGAATGGTATGACAAACTCGTATAGAGATTATTTTTTCTTTCCGTTTAATTTTCTTCTTCCGTTTTAGATCTTTCGTGACAATTATTCGTAGGAACTTATGCATACTTCCCACCTTAGCAGATTACGTTGTTACTTTCGGACTTGAAACACAATTTCAGATGTCAAGATCAAAACAGGAAATACAGGATCATATTGTATATTAAATTGATTACTAATTTAATAATAATCTATTGAGAGAATCCATCCCTCCCTAACGCACAACAAAGAATATGTTGCAAAAATTGAATTTAATTGTTCTGAAACTTTTTATTTCTAGAGTTAAGGCTTTCCTTTTTAGGAGGGCAGTATTGTTGATAACGTTATGCACCCATATACCGTTGTAGTACTTACATAGTTTAAATTTTTTTTTATCTTTATAAATAAGTTATAAAATAATCTACGAGGCAAAAATTGTCTTTTATGATTTATAAGCCTCAATTATTTTTTTATGTGTTCATAATTATAGATTCGAATTTCGTTTGAACGAAAAATGAGAGACAAAGAATAACTTTCGTTCACAATCGAGATATTAGTGATTGATATAAATGTGATTAATAATACGTAGATATATGATAAATGCTTAAAAATTGCAGTCTTCCGTTATTTTGATATAGCCAATTATTGCATGTGGTTATACGCATGGTTCGACGTAATTTCCTGGGAATAATCCAGTTATACCATCCATCACCCCCTCCCACCATCCGTCATCGTTTTTCTTGAGCACGTAGATCACAGAACTTTCTTGAAAACTTAACTCATCCTCTTTATCCGCGTAATAATCATAAATAGCCACCACTACAATTACAGTTTTTATATTATTACATATTATTAATATAATATTAATTTATTCATTAGATGTTTAATACGACAGTAAACTAATTCTAAAATTCTACCTTTCTCGATATAATTCTTTGGCACCCATCCAGGTAAATCTTCCTCATCCGGCACGATCGGCATTATAGCACCAGATGGGGTCGGTCTGCCAAACTGCGGATGTTCCTCCTGCTCCGGGGGTGGCGGTGGCGGTAAAGGTGGACTATTCGCACCGCTACCACGGCTAATTTGATGCGATAGTCTGTGTGGCAGAGTATGATGTCCACTGTATTCCGTCATATCGCCGCCTAACCCGACTAAAGGTGAAGGTGGAGCTGCAATGGCAAAAAACATCAATATTTAGTAACAAATTATAAGATTATGTATAATATTAAAATGTGTATGAACATTATACATCTTCATTATCGTTATTAATTATTATATTTGTCACTCACGAGGCATACTGTTATGCTGTTCCTGCACATAGCCAGCAGTAACGCTGGGTGGTGCTGGTGGTGGTGTTTGCGGATGACTCTGCAGGGGATGCACTGTTCCCACTTGTGGCATAGTGTGCTGATTGATGGTATTGGCATGGGCATTATGATTGGAATTGTGGCTTGTATGGGACGTATTGTGAGCATGCAATGGTAGAGTGCTGTATCCTGGGCGATCTCGCCTGGGATGGCCAAGCGGATAGTTGGGCGCATAATGGCTAGGAACTTGTGGTGGGGCTACAGCTGGTGGAGTCCTATATTCGCGCGATCCTTTACTCAATGTTCCTATACACAAAGAGTGTTACAAGTTATTATTCGTCATATTAGCAAGCTTAACAAGACACAAATAACATTAAATGTGACAAATAGAATGGTGTAACACTTAGAAGCCAAAAGAAAGAAAAGACACACATGCAGCCAAGAAGCAGTAAATACCTTTGCGTTAGCGAAATGATTTTTAATTTTTTATAACCGCAACTGAAAAAGTACACCTTTACAAGTTTGTGTGTAGCACTCGTACATTTTTAGCACTTACGCAGGGTGTCCCAGTGCTTCTGGGACACCCTGTGCATACAGTATGTTTGGTACAACTATGAATTGTTACAAATGATATACGAAGATAAGGAAATATCTTCCTATCTCCTTGTAATAACTACCAAACATTCTGTATGTATATATATATATATATATATATTTATAATATATAACTCTTACCAGTTCTCACTGTTTGAGGTGGAGTAGGTGGTTTGGTAGTAGGAGCAGGTCCTACCATAGCTGCACCTAAGCCTGAACCTGTAGAAGTAGCACCTAAACTCTGAACACTGCCTTGACTACCTCCTCTCTGCTTGCTTCGTGGTGTACCACAATTACGTACACCATGTCCAATTTCATCTAAGATTGTATAATCAATGCTCTTTCTGACATACTTAATCGGTTTCTCAGGATTAGCAGGAGCAATAATTTTGTACTGACGAGTTGTCAGTTTGTTGGCTGTCAAGACACCTATTTCTCTTCTGGCTACCTTCTCTTTATGAATCATGACTGTCTGTGCGATATGATTCATCTGACTTTCCATCTCAGCAAGTTGAGACGTCTGCAGGTCCAGCAGTTGAAGAAAGTTGTATGCCAGAGTGTTTATTTGATATGCAACGCTGGCCAAGGATTGCGTGGTGTAATTCTTCGTTTCTTCCAGTGCAATCCTCTTGTTCTCTGCTTGGAAGTAGTTTGCTTCGCAATACTCCGCCACTCTCTCAAGATTTGTATGGCTGTCGGCCAGATTGTTTCTCCCTTCAGGGATCTCATGTCGCAAGAGTGCTGCTAATTCTGCCATGACTTCAGAATCACTGCCCACTCCTGACGACACGCAATAGGATCCTGATCCTTTTCACAAGCAGTAGAAAAAACAGAAATAATAGATATTACACATGTAAAAACTTCAACATAGAATGAAAAATATTAGTTTCGTGAAAGCATGTGTTACAAAAATTAAGTGTAAATTAAATAAAGTAAAGGCGATCGCGCAGGCAAAGAAATATTTATTGACAGTTTTATAGTTGCAAACAGTCGTCCCATCCTCACAAAATTAGATCACTCTAATCAATTTTGACGTGAGCGTAAGGGAGTAAGTTAACTTCGAATAACGAAAATACTCAGCACCTTCCTCACGAAGCAAAGAGAGCGATCGAGAAGATTGAAAAATCTAATTGTGACAGGGGCGCGGCGTCTGAAGGAAAATAGGAAACAAGATGGACAGACCAACACATACACGGCACGTACACACATCGCCTGACGAACGGCGTTTCGCTCGCGCGATTGTGATCAACACGACAGGGGGATTGTGTGTAACAACGACCGATCTAGAAAGGAGGAAAAAAAACAAGGAGTAGAAAATCAACTAACGGTACTCAGCCATTACTCGCAACTACCAGCTACTACCAGCCTCATTAATTCATAATTACCGAGCTCCCGAAATTCATGTAAAAAAGCGTACGGAAGTATAGTAAAATGGCCGCGACACGTGCGCGCGCGAGAGCGATATGTAATCGAGCTGCCGCGATGTATCGCACGTCGCGATCAGTCGCGATACAATCGATCGACTCGTCGAGTCTGTTCTTTTTCTCTTTTTACAGCCGCACCTCTCTTCACGCCGGAAATCAGATACTTTCGGGGTGAATCGTGCAGTATCTACTGTGCATCCAAGAAAATTGCAGTTTTTAGTTTTAAAATCGAACATTATCGAGTCGCAAACATACATATAAAGCTTTAGCCTAATAATGAATCCTAAAATTAATAATTAATATATAAATACTAATATATGTAATATTAGTAATATATATTAATGATATTTTATTTAATATTATAATATAAACATTAAATCTTAAATTTTAACAATCGCGCGAACTCCTATAGCATTCGTCGGTCTTCGATGGTATGCCGTTGGTGAATGGTGGATCTCGATCAAGGCTGCGAGGATCGCGACTGGACGTATCGCCGCATCGACGTATCGATCGTGGCGCTCGCGAGATATCGTGCGAATTACAAACGTAACGCCACTTATATCATAAATACATCATGATTTCGACTCGGTATTCGGGTGCTGCACGTTCCCATGTATCTGGCTATTTTACGGGGGATCTGGATTCTCTCGTGTTCATGTGAGTGTCTCCCGTTCTCGAGTTCGATGTGACAATCGCATCCATCCGCTCGTGTCCGGCGTCCACATCCGTTGCGCCTACGATCTGCGTCGCGCTGCACCGACCGCCGTTCGCGGCCGACCGACGGTGGACGTCCAAGCCAAGTGTAGTCTCGGTAAGTACGGTTTTCTAGACAGCGAATAAACGAAAATGCACCTCGTATCAAAATCGTCACGAACCCTCGGTCTAATGAATTGCCCTCGCAAAATCGACACCAAAATCCGATCGTTGTAAGATTCAAGATGGTCCACCCACGATTGTTTGCAGATCGGCTAGCTTGACGATCGACAACGGCTCTAGAATTTTGAGACTTGCCCGACAGAATGTTCTTCAAACGACCGAGACGGTCGATCGTTCTGAAAAGTTGCTCGCAAAATAATCTTCGTCTGAGATACATCTAGAAAGATTGACTTACAAGAGTGCAAGGACATTCATTCAATCGATCTCAATATCTGCAAGAATGGATGATTTGTTGAAGGAACTGGAAACCTTAAAAATTAGGAGCAATTTTTGCGAGGATAGTTCCTCGTTGGTATCATGCATAGACTTGATTCAAAGGAATTTTGCACCACAAAGAACGATTGGGACAGAGCGTCCATGCGAAGAGAAGGACTTCAGGGAGTACAGATTCGTTGTGGAGAGAAATTTGCGTAACATCAGGTCTATGCTGCAACATATCTCCAGCAGTTGCAAAGAGAAACACTTGCAGTTGAACAATGTCACAGGAATGGTTAGAACATTTGGCATGAATCTGTTGTTACTCATTGGAGAGCACAGCGAAAAGAATGTTTGGAATACAGCAGAGTGTGTCTCTATTTCCAAAGAATTACTTGCTAGTTTCTGTGATCTATATGTTTTTCAAAGCGTCTCTCAATTCTTATCAGAGAATGAGAATTTGCGTGACTTATTGCTAATGTTAAGACCTAAATTATTAAAGGATACCTGGAAAACTTATCCATCAGCTATATCATGTTACAGATGGATTTTACAAGAGACAGAAGTGAATATATTATTATATAAACTCTTATCTTATTTATCATTTGACTACATATATATTTTCTTTTTTCACAGAAACCAGTTTTATTTAATAATATTGGAGATGTTTTGCCCACTGCATTAATTATTCTCGATGACTATTTCCCAGATAATGTACTAATAGGCCTAGAATGTATTTATCAGATTATACAACATTCTTACATGGTAATAAGAGTTTATTTTCACACATATGTACAATATCTTAATATGTATATATTCACATAAATAATAACAAATATTTTAGAAAAAGGGACTGATAGATTCTGGTTATGCTAAATTGATTTATCATGCTTTGGAACTTTTAACTCATCGAAAAGAAGTGAGATACGTTATTCCCTTGTATTCCTGCATGGCCAGTCTTTTAGCTATTATGGAACATTGGGATAGTACCATAAATCTATTTGAAGAAACGCTATTTATAATATTATCAGAAACCACGATTTAATCTTGAATACTATCATAATTTTCACTTTTGCAGTGGACAACACGTGATGAAGTTCTCTCTACCTTGATAGAGAACATGGAACTCGAGCAGAACATTGAATTACGGCATGTATACATGTTGAGTTTACCTCAACTAATTACGAATATAGGCTGTGCCAAATGGTGCGGAGCGCTCATTCGCATACTAGCTGAATACTGCGAACATCATACGGATTTAAGGACATTAAAGGCGACATTAGAGGTATCAATCTTGAAATATGATATTACACCATACGAACTAAATGCTGATCTCAATTTGCGCTTCCTTTTTATTTAGATGGCAAAGACGTTCCTCTTAATGTTTCGTCTGCGAGTAGCTGCGCATTGTGCTCCACTTTATACCGTTTTCTTGAAGTTGCATTTTGATCTGATGGAGACGCCAGTATTTGATCGAGCGATCATGCAAAATCTGGAAGATTGTATTTGTATGTTGTACCAGCTATCACCGAATGCAGGCTGTACGGTAATTAATGACGATCGAATGCGTTCGGTACTCAACAGTAGCTTACCAGTCATATGCCAAGGCGGTGATATCAAGTATTTCGAATAATCTACGAAGTGTATGACAGTATATTTGTATATACAGTGTATTCTATGTAATGTGTATGAAAATGCACTAATAGAAATATTATGTGCTCGTGTAAACCTTCTATAGCGCAAAGATAAAAGCGAAACGCAATATAGATACTTAGATATTTTATTTGTAATATAAAAATATCAATACGATCATTTATAAACGTTTTCGTTAGAATACATTTATTTTAATTATTTGTTTTAATTCTTTACAATATATATGTGATTTGGAAAAAATTGAATTTCTACGACCGTGAACAAATGCAACTTCCTAATTGATTACATACTAAAGTAATTATTGAGTAATCGTGTAACAGCTGAAGAATTATATAGGGTAGTACTTTCTTATATAATTTGTAAAACTCACTATATAAATGTTAAATTGCATATATTGGGTTGGCAAGAAAGTAATTTTGGTTATATATATATAAGGCCAGACGGGTCAACCGAAACGATTAAAATATATCTTTTTACATTATTAATTTCGATTAATATTGAAATCATGAAGATAATTGGCCAGACGGGTCGATAAATCGAAACAATTGTTTCATATTCACTGGCGAAGTAAAAGTGTGAATCTGTTTGATATATTTTACTTATAAATTTTTACAGTTTTCGCGATAAAACATATCCGATAAAACATATTTTTCTTCTGTTTTTATAAGATTTAATTTTCATATATGCAACTTTCAAATTATTTTATCAACCGTACTGTAAGTAAATAATCGGTCAATTGAGATTTGTATTACGCATGCAACTAAATAGACATCTTTACTTTCGAATCTTCGCATTTGAAAGAAATAATATGTTTTGGAAATCTATAGAAAAAGAATAAAAAACAATATTGGCCGAATTATTGGGTTATAAACTGTGGTTATAAACTGAAACGATTAAAATATATTTCTTTATGTTTACGTTTTATGTAATCTTATCATATATGTACTTATCATATGTATACATACTTTTAGATGAACCACAGTTATCTAAAAGCTGCTTGTTAAGGATTTATTTTTAGTTTACAACTCGAGTTTATTTAAAAGCAGAAGTTTATGAAGTTCATTTAGTATCTGCTGTTTATTCCATCAAAATCATGTTGCCTTTCTTAGTCGTAATACTTACGCTTCTTATAGTGTATAAATTATATAAATTCGCTTATGATAAACCGCCTAATACACCTCCAGGTAAGATAAATTAATTAATATAAGTAATATTACTAAATTTTTTTCAATTTCGATTTGTTACAATTTTCAATATGAAATATTTAAATCACATTATACTGATTTATTATTTTCTATTGAATGCTCTCTGTCTAACTAAAATTAAAGAAAAGAAGCTTTTTTTATTTCTATATTTTTTATATTATATTTTATATTATACAGGGTGAGGAAAAAGTATGGAAACTCTTAAATATCTCAGAAACTACGCATTTTAGAAAGAAATGTTTCAGACAAAAGTTGTAAGGTTGAAAAAGGTCTGATTTACTGATCTACTCTTATCATTTTCACTTTGCATGGCATCGCCAAAGTCAGACCAAGGTCATCTTGAATTTTTTAAATAGGACACCCGATATATTATTGCATAGCTTATTTCGAGAGCTTTATTTTTTGTATTTTTTCATAAAGTACTTTTTGCGTTACGAGGCTTGAAAGATACAGTATTTTGACATAAAATACAAAATATCTTGAGAAATATTCAGTTTTCCATAATCTTATCTTGATACTTTACACAGAATAATGAAATAACGCAATTAGTGTAAAGAAAACACATGGTGAATAATTTGAAAAAAAAATATGTTGCTAAACACCACAAGTATATACTTTGCAATATTTCTCTCAAAAAGTACTTAATGAAAAAATACTTTATTATGGTGTTTTGGAAAGCTCTCGAGATAAGCTACAAGAATATGCAATAATATATCGGGTGTCCCATTTAAAAAATTCAAGATGACTTTGGTCTGACCTTGGCGACGCCATGCAAAGTCAAAATGATAAGATCAGTAAATCAGACTTTTTTAACCTTACAACCTTTGTCTGAAACATTTCTTTCTAAAATGCGTAGTTTCCGAGATATTTAAGGGTTTCCATACTTTTTCCTCACCCTGTATATTATTATATTTTTTATATTTTATTTTATATTATATTTTATATTACTCTTATGTTTAACAAATGTCTATAATGTAAAAAACTTTTAGGTTTCCAATGAATTCTTGTGTCAATAATTATTTATTTCTATTTACCTAACTTATCTGAAATAGGTATTATCAGAATTCCGATAGGAGGATCTTATTGGATGCTGTTATGGGGAAATTACAAATTTCCATATATGACCATCGATTATTATGTGAAGAAACTGAAATCAAAGATTATTAGCTGCTATATGGGTGATATCTTTACGATAATAGTGAACGACTATGAAAGTATAAGAGAAGTACTCACAAGGGATGAATTTGATGGGCGAATTACGAATGCGGAGTTTCTAAAAGATCGAGCTTTCGGAAAAGAATTAGGTAATAAAAAATATAGTCATTTCATTTTTCGATATTTATAATTCTTGTACATGAAGGGATAATAATGATAACAATAATTAAAGTGTAATGAACTTTCACAATGAGATAAATATAGTAAATAAATAAAATTACAGGTTTATGTTTCATTGACGGTCCAAAATGGCACGAACAAAGGAGATTCGTTCTTCGCCACATGCGCGATTTTGGACTCGGTCGACGTCAGGAGAAGTTTGAGAGCGAATTCATGGATGAGATGTCTCTATTTCTTGATATCTTGAAGAACGGACCCGTTTACGATGGAGAGAAGGTACGGCTGTTGTAAAGTTTATAAAAATCTTTCAATGAAGAAATCTTTCAAAGAGAACGAGAGAAAAAGAGATTTTATTATTTATAGGAAATATTAAAGGGCAATTTGGTACTCTTCCCGGACATCCTGTTCGCGTCGACGGGTAACAATTTATGGAACATCATGTTGGGTTATAGATTTGATAGAAGTGAACATGATGTTCTACGACGCCTTGGTCGTGCGACTATGATGCTACAAAGGGCAAACGATCCAACTGGCGGTGCCATTTCTCAGCGAGCATTCTTAAGACATTTTGGTAATATGTTTAATTACAAAAACCATATAAATGCAAGCAACATACTGACAAATATTATCAAGGTAAATCATTTGTCAAACAATTCGAAATTCACGCACGATATGTGCCAAATGTGCATTTAAATTACTATGTGTATATCATTATGTTTAAATCATTAAATCATGTTCTCGAAATTTTAAGTTTAACTGATTTATTTATTTGACTTGCTTAGAATTTTACATTTTTTTATATCAAAAACTGAGAAGATACAGTATAAGCAAGCTCTTTCTTAGTAAATTTTAGACTAATTAAAAATTCCTGTATCGAGTCTTATACTTTAATATAACAATTTTAAGTTTTAATGAAATTAATAAACGTGAAATATGAAATATAAAATGAAAAGCTCGAATATTTCAGTTAAAAAATATGATTGTATTTTATTTCGTAGAAATATATGGAGTATCAAAAAATCACTCTCAACGAGAATGGTGACAGAGGATTTATCGATAGATATCTAAAGAAATTGAACGACGATGATAAATCGGCTAGTTTCACGGAGGAACAATTGATCATTTTATTAGTTGATATGATGTTTCCCACTCTTTCTTTGTTATCAGGCGTTATTGTCAATGTTATCAAATACTTGATGCACCATCCCAGAGTTATGGAAAAGGTACAAAACGAGATAGATAATGTTGTCGGGACTGGACGATTAGTCACTTGGGATGACAGAAAAGAGTGAGTTATTATTGTTATATATTCAAAGAAGAACAATTTCTCTTTAATTGTATCATTAGTAAATAACAAGAACGTGATATAAAATATCTTCTCAATGGATATACAAAGTTATAAATTAATATAATTTAATAAAAATAAAATAAAAATGAACATGTATATCGCGTAAATTGTTTTCAATTTCAAAAAAGAATTTTATTTCGATTCTGATAAGATATGCCAATAATTTAAATAACATATTATTTTATCGTTTTGCATTTCATTAAAAAAAATATTGCAAGAAAAGATTTCTCGATATTTTCTTACTAATTAAATGCTTTTTCAAATTTGATATAAAAAATAATATAATTATATACTACGTAATGAGTTTAGTTTAAACTTTTTACGTAAGAAATATTATTGTTAGCATAGATCCAATTTCAATTGCACTATGTTCAGTAATACAGATATCCATTCTCATTTTGTTTCAGTTTGCTTTATTTGGAAGCGGCAATACGAGAAACGATGAGAATCGAAACAGTCGCACCTCTCAGCATAACTCACAAAAGTTTAAGAAAAACCACACTACGAGGCTACGAGATACCTGCAAACACACCGATTTACACTAATTTGACCGCGATGCATCATGATCCTGATATATGGGGTGATCCTGATATTTTTAGACCGGAAAGATTTCTGAAGGAGGACGGGCAATTAGCCAAAGATATTACGTTCTCTTTCGGTTTCGGTAAGTAAGTCATATACATGATTTATCAAATTCTGCTGGATTTTTTTGTATCTATGAAACATCCATCAAATTAAATGAGATAATGACAATAATAATAATTTTATTTTTGTGTTTTTGTATAGGTCATCGGGTGTGCGTAGGAGAAACTTATTCTAGATACAACTTGTTTGGGACACTGGCTCTTTTGTTACAAAATTTTAACTTCTTCTTCGTTGAGGGTGAGCCATCGAGCCTTGAGGATAAGGAGCCAGGTTTCGCCATCCTTCCCAAAGACCTGTGGATACGCTTGGAATTACGTTAATTTTTGTTTATTTGTTTTCTCAATAATAAGTCGACAATAAGATAGTCAATAAGATCTCGAATAAATAATAGACATATCACGTTTCTTATCAGTAAAATATCCAAATTAATAAGTTATTATGCAGGATTTATTTCACACTGATATTCGCCGTCCGATATCTCCCAATATGATTGATTCTTATTTTTAATATTTTCTGTTGGATCTAAATCTAAATCAATCATATTATACATCGGCGTAAATCTTGCATTAACATAATACCAATACGACAAATATTATGAATATTGTGAATTTGATAACAGAAAAGTTTTCATTTCCTGATAACATATGTTCGTTGATAATGTATAATGCGTAATTTAATTTACTCTTATCTATTTCCTCTCATCTATTTTCAGATATTAATAAAGTTTCAAAACAATGTACAGAATTTCAATTTTGCACAGTTTAAACACGCTTATTACAAAGTTAATTAAAAAAAAAAAAGAATCTGTATCGTATTTGTATACCCAGTTTTGCACCACAAAGAACGATTGGGACAGAGCGTCCATGCGAAGAGAAGGACTTCAGGGAGTACAGATTCGTTGTGGAGAGAAACTTGCGTAACATCAGGCCTATGCTGCAACATATCTCCAGCAGTTGCAAAGAGAAACACTTGCAGTTGAACAATGTCACAGGAATGGTTAGAACATTTGGCATGAATCTGTTGTTACTCATTGGAGAGCACAGCGAAAAGAATGTTTGGAATACAGCAGAGTGTGTCTCTATTTCCAAAGAATTACTTGCTAGTTTCTGTGATCTATATGTTTTTCAAAGCGTCTCTCAATTCTTATCAGAGAATGAGAATTTGCGTGACTTATTACTAATGTTAAGACCTAAATTATTAAAGGATACCTGGAAAACTTATCCATCAGCTATATCATGTTACAGATGGATTTTACAAGAGACAGAAATGAGTATATTATTATTATTAAACTCTTATTTATCATTTGACTACATATATATTTTATTTTCTTTTTTCACAGAAACCAGTTTTATTTAATAATATTGGAGATGTTTTGCCCACTGCATTAAGGGGGGGGCCTGGTTTAGAAGGTAAAAAAAAACCGTTTTTTTTTTATTTCGTAAATCGATAGATAAACTATTCAAGAATATGTTCCCAAAGTTATACGAGCTAATTCGACGCCTTTTCGAAGATACGGGCCCGAGAGTGACACTCGTGCACGGCGAGTTTTCAAAACAAAACATCGAGTTCGTGGTTGTGTCGGGCTGTACTATAGGACGCTATACGTGTTTACAAGTATATGTGAGAAAAAAAATAATGAGTTCTACGAGCAAGAAGAAGGAACGCTTTATGGAGCTGGAATAGCTGATTAGATTTTAACAAATGTAAGTATCGAAAAAATAGGACTTTTTCTTACTCAAAACTTTGACACGCATTTTCTCGAAATTTCATTTTTGCGATTTTACACAATTGGCGGGAAAGATTGCCGGAAAACTATAAGAGCAATCAAAATAAACCAAAGTGTATTCTTTTCACAATAGATTTATCTTGAACTTAAACTAAAAACGTTTGCAAAAAAAATTTTTTTAACGATTTTTAGAGCGCGTCCAATTTAATTGTATGTACCGTAAAAATGCCCATTTTTTTTTCAAAGCGAATAAAATGTTTATTTTTCGAATTTTTTAATACTTTTCTTAGTTCAAATAGAAGAAAAATATATCACAATTACAAATCATTTTGATTTTTTCATTTCAGATGAAAAATACGAGCTACATCGTTCCCGCCAATCAGCATCAGCAGTGGCAAGGCACTTGACTCTTTAATCTGGGACACCGCCATTTTGTAACTTTTTTAACCAAAAAAAATGTTTTCATACATTTCAAATATATATTTAAATAATCCGAAAATATAACGGAGCCTAATTATTTCTTTCACTCTAAAAAAAAATGATCAAAATACTGCTTTTTTGACCTTCTAAACCAGGCCCTCCCCTTAATTATTCTCGATGACTATTTCCCAGATAATGTACTAATAGGCCTAGAATGTATTTATCAGATTATACAACATTCTTACATGGTAATAAGAGTTTATTTTCACACACATGTATAATATCTTAATATGTATATATTCACATAAATAATAACAAATATTTTAGAAAAAGGGACTGATAGATTCTGGTTATGCTAAATTGATTTATCATGCTTTGGAACTTTTAACTCATCGAAAAGAAGTGAGATACGTTATTCCCTTGTATTCCTGCATGGCCAGTCTTTTAGCTATTATGGAACATTGGGATAGTACCATAAATCTATTTGAAGAAACGCTATTTATAATATTATCAGAAACCACGATTTAATCTTGAATACTATCATAATTTTCACTTTTGCAGTGGACAACACGTGATGAAGTTCTCTCTACCTTGATAGAGAACATGGAACTCGAGCAGAACATTGAATTACGGCATGTATACATGTTGAGTTTACCTCAACTAATTACGAATATAGGCTGTGCCAAATGGTGCGGAGCGCTCATTCGCATACTAGCTGAATACTGCGAACATCATACGGATTTAAGGACATTAAATGCGACATTAGAGGTATCAATCTTGAAATATGATATTACA